>JAOCZM010000239.1:600000-1200000 GCA_026122235.1 Vinca minor
GGTTTTTTCCGCTTAGGAAGAGGTGTGAAGCAAGGCGACCCATTTTCCCCTTTGCTTTTTATCTTGGCGGTTGAGGCATTTTCCTGAGGGCTAATTTTTTATGGGAACTCGGTCCATTGAGCCTTATTCGGCTCCTCGCTCTTCAATGTTAGTTTCCCATTTGGCTTATGCAGATGATACCATTATTTTTATGAATGAAGGGAAAAGAAGTTTGCAGAGGCTCATGGTTTTTATACAGGATTATGAGGCTTCATCGGGACAAAAAATAAATTTCGAAAAAACCTCATTCTATGTATCAAGCAGAACTCAAGCAAAGACAGGTAGAAATGGTGACCTAGGTGACAAGTTTTGTTCAAGACTCATTTCCTTTTATTTATTTGGGCTGCCCCCTTTTTGTGGGAAGGCCAAAGGTTACATATTTTATGCCTATGCTTGATAAAATTGTCTCGAGGGTGGCTGGTTGGAAGAAAAAATTACTTAATTTTGGCGAAAGATTAACACTTGTAAAGCATGTGTAGCTGTCTATGACCTTATATATTCTGGCTTGTGTAAATCCTCCGAAGAAGATATTTGATGACATTGAGCGAGTACTTTCAAATTTCTTATGGAGTCATTCGGTTCATGGAAATAAACGACATTGGATGTCATGGCGAAGACTATGTTGTGATGTTCTGCAAAACGGCCTTGGGCGCTACATACTTGCATGCTTTTCAAAATACTTTTTCTATGAAATTATGGTGGTGGTTTCGGTGCTCAGATTCTATTTGGCGTGACTTTCTCATAAACCGTTATTGTAGGACAGGTACACATCCCATACTCATTGTCTCAGCTGCCTCGGACTCTTAGTTTAGGATTTTATATAGTTATTAGGAAATGATAATTGTTTTTACATCTCTTAATCAGTGTCTTAGCACCCCAATTTTTATTTAAATTATGACCCTGACCATTCCATTATAGAGATATCATATATACATTTATGTTTGGCTGCTATTTGCCATGCATGTTCATAATGAAGATCATAGATGAAACATTGCAAAAATGAAATGAACTTTTGTTAAAAATAAGTTTTAAAAAAAAATATCCATTATATTAAGCAATATATATGCATTATTTCCTACCTATATACTATCATAGTGCATGTGCAAGGAGCAAAAGTGGCACGAGCTATATATACTTTTCAAAATTTATTATTTCTTGTGTTCATTTTCATTTCTTGCAAAATTAAATGCTTTTCATAGTTTAATTTTTATTTTATTTTCATATCTTTTTACAATTTATAAAGGATTATTTATTTTATTCAACCCACTATTTTATTTATGAAAAAATAATAAATAAAGAGAATTCACTTATTGGTAGATGGTGTTAGCAAATGTAAGATGGTACTATGATGCCTTACCAGTATTATATCTAATCGCAATTTGATGCTCAACATGTTACTTTTTATTTTCCATGCACGATAAATTTGAATGAAAACATCAAAATAAATGCTATTGTAAAATTTGTAAAAATCTTAGTACCTTCAGAAGCGAAATATTGTTTTTTCAAACTAATTTTGTATCGATATAATAATTATAAAAAATGTAAAAAAGGAAAAATACTGCAGAGATTTATTTATTTATTTATTTAAATTGAAGAGAGTTACTAATCATTGTTGTACCTACAATATTGCTTTATTTTCTACTCAAAGGATAGTGGAATATCTGCACCAGGCGTTCTTAGATGAACATAGAATGACATATGTCTATGGAATGAGCCATAGAAGGTCAAATTTATGGTTCTGAATTAGAGAAGTATTCCTTGGGAGTTTATTCTTTTATATAGTATTCCTTGGGAGTTTTACTCTAGTTAGAGATAGATAAAATTGCATGCATTTTAGGAGATAGCAAAGTGATAACAATAAATATCAATAAACAATGTGGCCTCTTTTAAACATATTTCGAAAAATATGATTTAAATTCTGTAAACAAAATATCATAACTAATGTTCCTACCCTAAAAGCACTTTTTGAAAGATTGAGAATAGGAATTATAAGATGTTGATATGTCTTTTGTTGTTTCTATTCGGAGGATGATGACATGATAATGTAACCCATTTCAACACAAGGGTTCGCTCTTCATTGCTTATAAGTAATTGTTTTTATCTTTTTGGCTTAAAATAAGATGTGATCCACATGTTCTGGATTGATTAATGAGAAAAGTTATGGCTTAAAATAAACCCAGAATTACTCATTTATAAAGCACCTAAGAAAGCATATTTAGGTGACTAAAAATTACAATAAATGACATACAAAATACAAATCATCCTATATGATTATTTTCTAATTTCTTATTTCTCCACCGGCTGCAATTTAATAGAATACCATGTCATGTTGTACATCATACTCATACATACATTAAAAGTGTCAATGTTGATTTGGTAACTTATTTTTCACATCCCAAAAATACCCTTCAACATTTATAGATACTCCAAAAAACTAGCATTGTAATTCTACTTTTAAAAGGTTCAAAAAGTTAATTAACGTTATTCTAGTTAATTAATAATTCCTAAAGAAAGATGAACTATATAAGTAATATTGTAATAAATATAATATTTTATTAGTATAACATATCATCATATAAAAGAAAACAAATTAATTAATTAGTGGATTCTTTAAAGAAGTTTAACCAAATTAGGCAATCATGCATTATAAAAAGGAAAACATATTGTAAATTAATAAATAAGTAGATTTATAAATGCTTTTTGTGCGTGTAGGATTTGTGTTCTTTATTTTTTATTTTTTCAACTTGCCTTAGCAACCTAATACATTTAGCGCCATACAAGCCTCAAAGTTGGAACTTTACAGTTTTTTTTTAAAAGTATGTGTTGCTTTTATTTGATAGTGATTGTAAAAAGCAACGTAGTTACAAGAGATCCGTGAAGGATTGTAGCTTAACTAAAACAATCAAAGACTATTTATTGTAATAGACTAATGTATGGTGTACCTAGACGGTCCAAATTGCTAAAACATTGAGGTTCCAAAGGGACAGAGTCAAAGGTCAAGTAAGTTGTAGTCGCACACAACATTGGCCAGGAAATTCACAACCTTATTGACCTCCCTATAAACGTGAACCATACTTGCCATCATTATAAGCGAGATGGCCGCATTGAAATATAAATCGAGCCTCCATGAGGATATCTTCCTTGTTGCCACTAATCAAACAAAAAACTTTGAATCCGATTGTACCCTGATGTCCTAAAATCCTAGAGAATGTCCTAAGATTAGCCCCTATTGGAGGGCTTCAACCTCAGCTCTTGAGTTGCTCAAATGATCGCCGATAAAATGTGAGGAGGCTGCAATAAAGACCACACTTCCATAACGTAGTACACAACCTAATACAGTCAGTTCCGGGTTACAACGTGACGCTCCATCTATGTTTAAGATCGCCGTCGATGAGCCTAAGATATCCAATTTCCACCGTACCACCTTCAGCGCACTTCGTGGCTTCAATTGCCCAAGATCAAATGGAAAAGCCAATTGCCTGGAAGCACAGAGAGCGGGGACTTGTATCTCTAGATCATGGCTCATTATAGAAAATGTTGTTGTGCGACCCTTGAAAAAAAAAAGACACCTCGCATTCCATAAAATCCAGTATACACTACTTGATACGATGACGACAATATCCTTGTGGCCTCCAAAGCGTCCCATCCACCAAGCTTGGAGCATGCCGTGAGCATTATGATAGTCATCTAGCCATAATCCCTTCACCAAACGACACGTCAAAAAATATGAGTATACGAATCCGAGACACCATTACATGAACACCAAGTTACCATGATATGGGACCAACCTCGGGACTGCCCTATTCAAAGGAGTCCTTCACAAGATTACGCGAACCAATGATGCGGCTTAGAACAAGAGACGTGAATCAAATAACTACATCATTAATCCGAGTTCTAAGATACAAAGAGGACGCTAAGTTACCTAGGAATGTGGGACAAGTCAACCTCTTAAGTTTCACAAGTGTACAATTAGGACAACTTTGCGACAGTTTGGTATAATGATCATAACTTTTGATCTAGGTATCCAATGGAGCTGATTCAAGTTGCATATTAAAGATAAGAGGCAGATCTACAACTTTTATGAGATCACAAGATTAGATTCTGCCAGCTTGGTATCCTAAATCATCGTGCAATCTGGTCCAACAAGCTGTCCAGAATTGGGACGAATTTAAAGGATAATTTTAGTATTTTTGTACATTAAAGTCTAGAATATATTTTCATCTTTATTGTTTACTATTATTAGCCATGTTGGCCGAATAAGGATAATGCTAGCTAAATAATAGGACATGTTGTCCATGATGTTAGGTAGTGTTTTTGTTTTAGGAAGTTTACTTAAGTTAGGATTCAAGAGTCTTACCTAAAGTATGACTCTTCCTTTATTGTTTCTTGGAACCGAAATCTTCACTCTATTTTAGAGAGATTTCCGCCAACATATTATTTATGTTAGATATATTGATATTTTGGTTAAGGTTATTCCTTAAATAGTTGTGTTTGAACTTCTTATAGAATTTCATTCATTCTTCAGTTGTTGTATCAACAAGATAGTTTCACTTGTTGTGGTGTTTCAGCCCCCATCGATAATTAGCCTTCTTTAGAGTTGCGTTGAGTATATTCCCCATGGAAACTGTTCGAGATAGAGAAAGATCCATCATTTAAACCTTTTAGCCGAACCTTGGTACTTTGTATCATGGCCGGGACCAACTAGTACAATTCAAGTTTGTTCAACATATGAGTTGGAAAGCTCTTTTAAACGTTTTTGTTCGTGCTTTTAGCAAACTTGCTGCCCCATTAAATGCAATTGAGAAGGAAGATATTGTTAGTAGTGCCCTAGGACCATTAGCATATGTTGTACATTTTATATTTTTTGAGCATGTAATTGAATAGCTAATTTTGCTTATGAACATCAAATGCGTGATTTGATAGTAAAACACATTAGTTTATGTAATTACTATTCTAGTTGTCTCTAGTTTTATGTAAGCTTCTTTACAATGAAATAAAACTACTATGATGTTTGATTGATGATTATGTTTTACTAATCATGTGTAATGAATACAAATCATATCACAGATGTAATGTATTGAGATATATTGTATCGGACGTGATCCATTAGAGAAGTAATACTTCATGGTCCGTAGTCATAAGTATTACTTCCTCAATACTATTTTAGAATCCTTAGACCTTATGTCTCCATTGATTCTAGCATGAATGAAGCTACGTTTTGACTCAGTCGGACATTACTTTTAATCGAGTAATCAATACGACTGATGATCGGATGTAGCGTCCTATCATGGCTTGAATGTGAGAGGCATTGTAAGGAATTTGTCCCTCTCTTTTATTAGAGAGAGATATCCATGGACCCCTTGATAGGGAAAGACTGTCTAAATGCATGGCCGTGCTCAAATGTATTTAATATATTAAATATTATTTGTTGGAACAATCTACCCGGAGATCGAGCATAAATACAATTAAGCTTAATAAGTGGAACGACTAACATGCCTTATGCTTAATTAGGATATCGCGAGACAAAGGGATTAAATAGTGGATTGATAGTAGGTTCCACCGTAAATTCATTCACTTTGGGTAGTCACAATGTCCTGATAGGAACCACTTGTGATTTATGAACACATACTACTACTAAGTATGTTTTCATTGCCATTGTGATATGAACGTACAGGGTCACACGCATAGACGAGCTAACGAGCTTCATGTCCAGATTCAATGAATCTAGAATGTGTATAGGTTCATTGTATCTAACATTTATTTTTCTGAGAATAATAAAGCGTTATTATTCGAATTAGAGATAAGGGGAATTTTCGGTATAGCTGGGATTACGTGGGAGTTATTATCCGATAAAGACTCCCACTACCAGCAGAAGTCTAGAGAACGTGGGAGTTATAGACTCCCACTGCCAAAAGAGATGGATAGGATGTGTGAGTTCTCCTTGGAACAAACTCCCACTCCCTATATAAACCTGTCTTGGCCGAAACCCTTGAGACTAATGCTTGAGCCGCAATAATACCATAACCTAGAAATCTGATTTCTTGATTTCGGCCTCTTTTTCTCTCTAAACAATTCGTAACCCAGAAAAACCGAAGAGCTAGCATTCGCTGCTTGTTTCGTCGCGTGGATACCGGTAGGGAGTAATTCCGCAAGGGAGGACTCAAGGTGGTTGTTGCTGAGAGCCAAAAGATACCATCTTTAGCCGAAAAACGTAAGTCCTTTTCGGGTTTTTTTTTCCGATTTGTTTTTGTATGAGCGGATCCTTCAGGGGAGTACTCGTGGGTGTTTAGAACGAGTTTCTGCCCATGAATCCCTTCAGTGGTACCATTCTTTTGGGACAGCCGCAAGAAAATCTCTTTAGGTAAGTACGGTGAACATTCTACTTTATATATTTCTAACTTGCCCCCTTTTGTACAATTAGGATTGCTTTGCGACAGTTTGGTATAATGATCATAACTTTCGATCTAGGTATCCAATGGAACTGATTCAAGCTTCATATTAAAGATAAGAGGCAGATATACACCTTTTATGAGATCACAAGATTAGATTTTGCCAGCTTGGTGTCCGAAATCGTCGTGCAAGCTGGTCCAATAAGCTGTCCAGAATTGGGACGAATTTAAAAGATAATTTTAGTCTTTTTTGTACATTAAAGTCTAGAATATATATCCATCTTTATTCTTTACTATTATTAGCCATGTTGGCCGAATAAGGATAATGCTAGCTAAATAATAGGACATGTTGTCCATGATGTTAGGTAGTGTTTTGTTTTAGGAAGTTTACTTAAGTTAGGATTCAAGAGTCTTATCTAAAGTAGGACTCTTCCTTTATTGTTTATTGGAACCGAAATCTTCACTCTATTTAAGAGATATTTCCGCCAACATATTATTTACGTTAGATATATTGATATTTTGGTTAAGGTTATTCCTTAGATACTTGTGTTTGAACTTCTTATAGAAATTCATTCATTCTTGAGTTACTGTTTCAACAAGATTGTTTCGCTTGTTGCGGTGTTACAGCCCCCATCGATAATTAGGCTTCTTTAGAGTTGCGTTGATTATATTCCCCTTGGAAACTGTTCGAGATAGAGAAAGATCCATCTTTTAAACCTTTTAGCCGAACCTTGGTACTTTGTATCACGGATCCGCATCATACCATATTGTTCCCTAGCATCATACCATAAAAATCGCCACAGAAATATGGACAAGGACAATGGCAAAAACTTTGACCGCGCATATTGCCTTGATAGAGCTTTTATGGCGATCACCAACTTCATGGAGAACTCTCCATCAGGTTCTAACATCCATAAATGCCTATCTTTCTCCTTCTGCAGTCGTACAATTGGAAACCTTTCTAGCGCCGACCCAAGTACAGTGGCGGAGCCAGGAATTTTTCTTTTGGGGGGCCAAAATAAATTCATAAAAGCATATAAATATTGGGGGAGCCAAAATTTTTTTTTTTATGAAATCTTATAAATTAGATTTATACACATTTTATTCACCTTTTTCACTTTACTGGGGGCACAATTAACATTGACAAAATAAATTCATAAAAGTATATAAACATTGGCGGAGCCAAAACTTTTTTTTTGATAAATCTTATAGACTAGAGTTATACACATTTTATTCACCTTTTTCACTTTACTGGGGGCACAATTAACATTGACAAAATAAATTCATAAAAGTATATAAACATTGGCGGAGCCAAAACTTTTTTTTTGATAAATCTTATATACTAGAGTTATACACATTTTATTCACCATTTTCACTCTACTGATCAGTGAAAAGTGTCTGAGAGAGAAAAAGGTCACGTATATAATTGTTTGGGTAATAATGGGTCTTGGTGGGTCTATTAGGTTTTAGTGGGTCTTTAGAATCCATTATTGGTTACTTTAATAATCTATGAGTCCATCGAAGGCATGGTAGCCCAGAGGGTAACATCCACTGCTTGTGACCGACAGGTCTAGGTTCGATACATCCCTCACACAAGGGGAATGATTTAATTGTCATTTCTTTGGGTTCCCTTGTGTGAGGTTGTTAGCCTGAAGGGCAAAATATCCTATGTTGTTTTGATGATAACAAACCATTGATAGTTCTAATGTTTGAGTGTGCTTGTTCTTTATAATAGGATCCTTAGCACTCACATCAACATTGATGAAAATGGTAAGTTAGCTTCTTGTGTAAACTAAGGTATGTATATTACACACAAGAATGCTATATTATGGAAGGAAGGAGGCAAGGAGGTTGGTTGGGAAATAGGGCTCTTCAAAGAGTCCCTAATGTATATGGCATAAGAACTTAACATGCTAGTGCTTATGTTTCTCGTTCTATCTTGGTTTATCTTATAAGCACTTAGCTTTACACTTATTTGTTCTTATATTCTTTTGCCATGCTTCCTTTGTACTTTTTATTGTCCATATCCTATCTAATTACATCAAAGTTTGTCATAATCAAAAAGGGGGAGATTGTTAGCCCTAAGGGCGATCGAACTCGGTTTTTGATAATGGACAAACACTTGATGTTGTGTCTAATGTTTATATCTTTGTGATAGAATATCGGAACTAATATTGGAAGCTCTAAGTACTTTAATCAAGCCATGATCAAGATTCAAAGTCGTATTATTCAAGGCTCATCTTTCAAGATTGAAGATTGAAGACTTAGGTTTGGTTAGATTAGCTTTGTCATTATAAGTCTTGATCTTATATAGCTCTAACCAAAGCTCTCATGAACATAAGCTCTACACTCAAGTCTTGCTTGCACACAAACACGTTTTCAAAAGGCTTAGTTTTCGAAATGATTCTTAAATGTGTTCGTATCTTAAAAGCCTTTGTTTTCTAAGTCTAAGTCCTTTAAAATGGTTTTCCAAGTGTTCTTACTTGTTACCTTTAGGGAAAACCTTTTAGACTTTAAAAGACTTCAAAAGATTTCAAAACGTGTGAAAAATCAGCTTGGAAGTTCGGTCAACCGACCTCAAGCTCGGATCAACCGAGCAGAAACTGAGAGGGTTGAAAGTGTGTTTCGGTCGACCAAGAAGGGGTTCGGTCGACCGACCCCTGTTAAAGTGGATCCGAAGTGCCAATTTCGGTCAACTGAACTCTTCTTTTACTAGCCGTTTTTTGACCGTTGGAGACTCGATTTTCAGCCTATTTTGAAATGTATTTATACTCCAAAGCTAGAGAATCATTCCAAGGCTTGCATATCAAAGTTTCATTGATTTCTTATCAAGTCTAAACACCTTCAAAGCAAAAACACTTGATCTCCATGATCTAAATCATTCAAAGGTGTTCTTTCAAAAAGCAAGACAAAGAGTGGACTTCATATGTTCAAAGAGCTTAAACATTCTTGTACTTCAAAGGTATATATTCTCACTTAGAAGAGTGATTTATCTTTCTCTTTAAACATTCAATTCCCTTTCTATGTGATTGGGTTATTCTTGTAAAAGTCCTACTTTGTGTGGGCAATTTGTAAAGTCCTACTTAGTGTGGGCAAGCTCTTAGTGTGTTTCTTGGTATTGTGGTTGTGTTTGTAAAACTCTTTGTGAGTTAGCCACAAGTGTAAAATCTTCTTAGTGAAGTTGTTGCAAATCCTTGGGTGCGGCTCAAGGTAGTGGATGTAGATTCTAAGTGAATCGAACCACTCTAAATCCTTTGTCTTGTTATTGGGTTTTACTTTTCTTTCAATCATCTTGCTCAAACTCACAATAGTAGTGCAAAGAATCGAAAAAGTTGCCAAGATTAGTTAAAACCCAATTCACCCCCCCCCCCTCTTGTGTTTTACAATTGGTATCAGAGCCTAGTCTTCACATTTAGCTTAATAGATTGAAGAAAAGATTATGGCCGGTAATTCCGCATTGGCGTATCTAGAGGGGTCTTCCACCATTAGGCCACCACTTTTTGATGGAAATAATTATGAGGCTTGGAAGGAACGATTCAAGATATATGTGTGCTCAATAGATTATTCTTTATGGCATATATTTGAAGTTGGTCCATATGTGCCTTTGAAAATGGTGGATGGTGTTCAAGTGCCAAAACCGGACAAGGAGTTAAATGAGCTTGAGTCCAAGAAGATGACTCAAAATTACAAGGCAATGAACATCCTTAGTTGTGCCTTAAGTCAAGATGAGTACAACCGTGTCCTTGGAAGAAAATCCGCACACTCCATGTGGAAAATGCTTGAAGTTACTCATGAAGGCACAAATCAAATCAAGGAGTCAAAGTTGAATTTGCTTGTTAGAAATTATGAGCTCTTCTCCATGAAGCCAAATGAGTCAATAAATGAGATGAGTACAAGATTCACAAATGTGATAAATGGCTTGAAGTCTTATGGCAAAGAGTACACCATGGGTGAAATGAATAGGAAGATTCTCAATTCTCTTCCTAAATGTTGGGAAAATAAAGCCCTTGCCATTGAAGAATCCAAGAATTTAAAGACCTATTCAACGGAGGAACTTCTTGGCTCACTACTTGCCTTTGAGATGAAGATAAAGAAAAATGGTTCTACAAAGGATAGTGATCTTGATTCCAT
The DNA here is from genome assembly GCA_026122235.1 of Vinca minor. Taxonomy (NCBI): domain Eukaryota; kingdom Viridiplantae; phylum Streptophyta; class Magnoliopsida; order Gentianales; family Apocynaceae; genus Vinca; species Vinca minor. The sequence continues at coordinate 610,560 of JAOCZM010000239.1, forward strand.
CATCAATAAAGAAGAAGAAGAGAATTTGTTCTTCAATCTCAAAAATGCAAAGTGCTTGTTAAGCCATTGGGATGAAGAAGTTAGTGAGGAGGATCAAGAAGGGAGTGGTGATGAAGAAGAAGATGAAAATGCAAATGTTTGCTTCATGGCTTTTGGTAATGAGGCACATCTTTCTCCCTCCCCTTCAAATTCTCATAATGATAATGATGATGATGATGAGGATGATCCTAATGAGCTTTTAATTGATATGTATGATCAATTGAAAAATTGTGCAAAGCAAAACAAAGCTATGAAGCTTAAAATTGAATCTTTGCTTGTTGATAACAAAAAGCTTTGTGATGAGGTTGATTGCATGAAAATCGAAAATGAAAAACTTATTGCTACTTGCAACTCTTCTTCATTAAAGTATCTAGAAGCATATGATCAATTGACATCTCTTGAACTCAAACTTGTTGAATTTGATCTTTTGGAGAACAAAGTTAAAGATCTTACCCTTCTTGTTGAAAACTTTACTAAGGGTAAGAAAAATCTTGATCAAATTCTTGGCATGCAATGTGCTTCACATGATAAACATGGCCTTGGTTATATTGCTAAACATGTTGATATTGCTAGCTCTTCTCTTAAACCTAAGAATCATGTTGTAAATGCTAGAATGTCACATAGGCCAAGTAGTTATCTTGTGCATGCTCACAATTCTTCTAAGCCACATATTTGTTGCACATATTGTGGAAAACATGGTCATACTAATGCTAGATGCCATGTTAAGAAGAAGATTGAAAAAGGGGTAAAAACTATTTGGAAAGTTAAACGTATTTCAACTAACCCCCATGGACCCAAACAAAAGTGGGTACCAAAAGCTACTCTTCCCTTGATTTTATAGGTTCTTATAAGTTAGATGTATGCCACAAAGCTTCAATGGACTTGATTCAAAGAGAAGTGGCATTGGGGAGAAGTCAAAGGAGATGTGCCAAAAGAAGAAATTCAAAAGCACTCCTTAATACTTGGATTCTCAAAGCTTATATGTTAATCAATTGGAGAACCAAGTTGCTTGAATACAAAGAGCAAAGCATCAAGTGATGACAAGAGCCAAAGTGTCAATACAATGTCTTCATCACTTGGTAAGAAAGCAAAGGTATCAAAATCACCTTCTCTTAACACTATTTTTAATGTGTTTAAGTGTTTTTGATATATATACATGCTTGCTCTTATATTTGTTGCATCTCACATTCTTGATTTTTAGATTTATATAGATAACCTTTAGCATGTTCTTTATTGTCCATGTTTATTTAGCTAAGGTATCTATGAGATGTAGCATATGCAACTTGATTGATTCTTGTTTTGTCATGTATGATTCAATTAAGAATCCATCTAGTTGTCTTGGTTTTTGATTTGCAATGATCCTTATTCATATATGTGTTACTTGAGATATTGAGCTAATCATGAAGGACCTTTAAAAAGGTACCATATTTGTTCTCAAGAATTCCTTGTAGGTAACAAAGAGTTCTAAGCTTCAAGAAGAAGATTTAAACTACAAGGAATGGCACAAGTGAGCTAAGACTCCAAGAAAAGAGTCAAATGCTAAGGATTACAAGATTGTAGAGGGTTCATCAAGAAAAGAATAGTCACCCATCATTGATGACTCTACACTTGTCATGCAAAGAAGATTGAGAAGCTCAAGGAACTCATTGAAGGAACTCAAAGTGCAAAAGCATTCATCAAATTCAATGAGATATTGCTAAACTCAATCTCTTTCATTTCCTTAAACAATGATTGATCTTACTTTCCGTATCATGCATCAATTGTTTTTGAAATGGGCACCTTGGAGATTTTTTAACATGCTTGCTCTTCATATGTTTTTGATTCTTTTGAGCATGTTATTAGTGAGCTTAATGATTTGATCTTTGTGATGAAATCTCCTTTTAAATCCCCCTCCCCTCTATTATTTAGTGTCTTATGCTATGGGGGAGTTTGTATGTGCTATGTTTTGTTTTCACTTGATCTTTATTGCATATAGGGGTTTGTGTTTATATTCAAGTCTATAGCATTAATCGTATGTGGTTGATCGTCTAGATGCTTGACTTAGGATGTAAACTCTATATGTGATATATGCTCAATTGTTCTTATTTTACATCATCACATCACTTGTTGGCTTTCTTTTCATCTTTTAACTCTTATAGCCAACTTGTGTAAGTTATTTTGGAAGTTATATGTGTTATAATTGTTTTTGTCTTCAATTGGTATCACATATACTCTCCCTTAATAACTTTGAGATCATATTCTTCATTTTCTTATCCATGGTGATCTCATTATAGTTTTTGGTTAGTCTTGCTTCAAGGGTTGTTATACTCGTTTAACTAACTATGAACTTGTTAGAGGAATGTACTCAAAGTGTTTTCTTACACTTCCTCCACTTCTTTTGGTTGTGATACATGTGCTTATCTTATGTATTCATGGTATCACTTCCACTTGTACTTTGTTAGCTATATTTTCAAACGTGTTTTACAATTGGCTTTATTTACAATTGGTATCATGTTTTACAATTGGTCAATTGGTTTCAAACTTGGTTTTATCTCAAATAGCTAACATCGTATGTTTGATAAACGGGGAGATTGTTCTTTAAGGTTTATTCCCTATCTCCTTTGTGTCTAGCTTAGGTTGATATTCTTTTTGAGCCATGCATGACCATCTTTTGGATTTATGTGTTATTATGGACTCCTTGTTTTTTAGAAATCAACCAAGCTTATTCATAAGTAATCCTTCTTCATAATTATTTTTGGTCTTTAGGATTGAACTTTTGGTTCTTATTTTATCAATCTACAAGACCATCAAGTTGTTTCCATGGTTTTTAAGTTTGTCTGTATATGGGAAGGATTATTAAATTTCATCAAGCTTCTCCAAAATTAATCTTTACTTTTCGTTGAAATGCTTTTCTTATTGGCGCTCTGATATCCCTTTTTGATTTTGACAAAAAGAGGGAGAATTTTTAATGTTGCAAATGTGCCAAGAGAAGTAATTTACAAAAGGAGAAAGCTTAGAACTTGCAAAATGGGAGAGATAAGGGATTCTTTTATATAGGGGGAGTAGAATATTTTTTTAAAAGATTCTACTTGTCTGGATCCTTAATATCCTTATCTCATGCATACATTTGGTTTCTTATTTTTTTGCATATTATTCCCATTTGCATCAATGTTTTGACATCATCAAAAAGGGGGAGATGTTAGCCTGAAGGGAAAAATATCCTATGTTGTTTTGATGATAACAAACCATTGATAGTTCTAATGTTTGAGTGAGCTTGTTCTTTATAATAGGATCCTTAGCACTCACATCAACATTGATGAAAATGGTAAGTTAGCTTCTTGTGTAAACTAAGGTATGTATATTACACACAAGAATGCTATATTATGGAAGGAAGGAGGCAAGGAGGTTGGTTGGGAAATAGGGCTCTTCAAAGAGTCCCTAATGTATATGGCATAAGAACTTAACATGCTAGTGCTTATGTTTCTCGTTCTATCTTGGTTTATCTTATAAGCACTTAGCTTTACACTTATTTGTTCTTATATTCTTTTGCCATGCTTCCTTTGTACTTTTTATTGTCCATATCCTATCTAATTACATCAAAGTTTGTCATAATCAAAAAGGGGTTGATTGTTAGCCCTAAGGGCGATCGAACTCGGTTTTTGATAATGGACAAACACTTGATGTTGTGTCTAATGTTTATATCTTTGTGATAGAATATCGGAACTAATATTGGAAGCTCTAAGTACTTCAATCAAGCCATGATCAAGATTCAAAGTCGTATTATTCAAGGCTCATCTTTCAAGATTGAAGATTGAAGACTTAGGTTTGGTTAGATTAGCTTTGTCATTATAAGTCTTGATCTTATATAGCTCTAACCAAAGCTCTCATGAACATAAGCTCTACACTCAAGTCTTGCTTGCACACAAACACATTTTCAAAAGGCTTAGTTTTCGAAATGATTCTTAAATGTGTTCGTATCTTAAAAGCCTTTGTTTTCTAAGTCTAAGTCCTTTAAAATGGTTTTCCAAGTGTTCTTACTTGTTACCTTTAGGGAAAACATTTTAGACTTTAAAAGACTTCAAAAGATTTCAAAACGTGTGAAAAATCAGCTTGGAAGTTCGGTCAACCGACCTCAAGCTCGGATCAACTGAGCAGAAACTGAGAGGGTTGAAAGTGTGCTTCGGTCGACCAAGAAGGGGTTCGGTCGACCGACCCCTGTTAAAGTGGATCCGAAGTGCCAATTTCGGTCAACCGAACTCTGCTTTTACTAGCCATTTTTTGACCGTTGGAGACTCGATTTTCAGCCTATTTTGAAATGTATTTATACTCCAAAGCTAGAGAATCATTCCAAGGCTTGCATATCAAAGTTTCATTGATTTCTTATCAAGTCTAAACACTTTCAAAGCAAAAACACTTGATCTCCATGATCTAAATCATTCAAAGGTGTTCTTTCAAAAAGCAAGACAAAGAGTGGACTTCATATGTTCAAAGAGCTTAAACATTCTTGTACTTCAAAGGTATATATTCTCACTTAGAAGAGTGATTTATCTTTCTCTTTAAACATTCAATTCCCTTTCTAAGTGATTGGGTTATTCTTGTAAAAGTCCTACTTTGTGTGGGCAATTTGTAAAGTCCTACTTAGTGTGGGCAAGCTCTTAGTGAGTTTCTTGGTATTGTGGTTGTGTTTGTAAAACTCTTAGTGAGTTAGCCACAAGTGTAAAATCTTCTTAGTGAAGTTGTTGCAAATCCTTGGGTGCGGCTCAAGGTAGTGGATGTAGATTCTAAGTGAATCGAACCACTCTAAATCCTTTGTCTTGTTATTGGGTTTTACTTTGCTTTCAATCATCTTGCTCGAACTTACAATAGTAGTGCAAAGAATCGAAAAAGTTGCCAAGATTCACCCCCCCCCCCCTCTTGTGACACTGCTCGGCACCCTAAGTCGTTGCACGAAGTTACCATGTGGTGTACGCCGCAATAGCGTGCACGTCGCATGGCAGCCATGCCCCGACCAGCGTGCACCATAGCTGCCCCAACCAGCGTGCAACAGTGTGCCTTGGCTGCCCCAACCAGCGTGCAGCAGCCAGCCCCAGCAGCGTGCAACAGTGGGCAGCAGCGTGCAGCAGCCAGTCGCACAACAGCGTGCAGCAGCCAGCCACCCATGCCAGCCGCCCATGCCAGCCGCACAGGCCAGCACCATGCCAGCCGCACAGCAGCGCCCCAGCCCCGCGCGCGCACTGTTCATCTGCGCCAATCTGCCGCCCGCGTACTGTAGCTGCGCCCCAACTGCCAACCGACTTGGCACGTGTCGTTTTGCATCTGAATGAAGTCCGAATGGGCCCAAATTTTGCAAGTCATCCTTATATGACATTTAGAAGATAATGCACGAAGTAGATTGTAATTAGCACATGTGTAGCATAGGTAGATAGATTTCCCACCTCCTCGGAAAAAAGTGCTACACTCCTGTCACAAGGGCAAATGATTATTTAGCACTTATAGGGGGGAATAAAAATTTACACACAAGCAAGCAAGCAAGCAATTGTAATCTCATGCAAACGACTCCTCCCCCTCGTCGTATTGTACATTCAAATCTCTGTAATCATGCATTCAAATCAATGAAGTGATTTTCGTGCAATTTGTCCCGTGCCATTTATTTTGTGTTTATTTACGATTTTGCCATTGTGAAGCGTTCGTCCATTTTCGATTATTTCAAAAGCCGGGAGTGACTTGGGGCAAGGAACCAAGGTCCCTCGGCATCACGGTGCGTCTAAGAACCTCAAGAGACGACCCGTGACACTTGGTATCAGAGCAAGGTTGCTAGAACTCGGAACTAAGAAAAGCGATGGCTACGAAAACGAGAGGCGTGTTGGCTACGGACGATGCTACCAAGACCAGACTAGATGCTCTAGAGGCCATGGTAAGAAAAGTGCATACCTTTTGCTATGGTGAAAGCGGGGAGGATGCTGAATCCATGAAGAGGAAGACGACTCTTATGGAAAATGATATCGGCGTGCAAAGTGGGGAACTAGAGGAAATGGGTAACGCTACAAGAGAGTTATTCCATGTTACCCAAGCACACGATGCGAAGTTGGTGAGCAACGAGGTAGCGACCGAGGAGATGCGCTCATCGTTGACCAACAACACCAAAGCAGTGACTGATCTGCAGGCTGCTTTGGAAGAGGTGAAGGCAGAGCTAAGGACGCTTTCCTTAGCCATTGGCCGAGCCGCTAGAGAACGGAATGCCCAACAAGCTGCCCCTAATCATGCACCGAAACTAAAGGTGAGAGAACCCAAGGCATTCAAAGGAGCAAGGGATGCTCAAGAAGTAGATAATTTCTTCTTTGACATCACGCAATACTTCAAGACGGTAGGTATCACCGAGGATAGCATGAAGGTGGATACGGCTGCTGTTAGTAGTGCCCTAGGACCATTAGCACATGTTGTGCGTTTTGTTATCTTTTGAGCACGTAATTGAATAGTTAATTTTGCTTTTGATTATCAAATGTGTGATTTGATAGTAAAACTCATTAGCTTATGTAATTACTATTCTAGTAGTCCCTAGTTTTATGTAATGCTTAATTACTATGAAATAAAACTAGTATGATTGTTGATTGATGATCTTGTTTCATTTGATCATGTGTAATGGATACAAATCACATCATAGATGCAATATATAGGGATACATTGTATTGGGACGTGATCAAAGTCGAGAAGTAATACTTCATGGTCTTAAGTCATAAGTATTACTTCCTCAATACTATTTTAGAATCCTTAGACCTTATGTCTTCATTGATTCTAGTATGAATGGAGCCACGTTTTGACTCGAGTCGGACGTTACTTGTATCAGAGTAATCAATACGGGCGAGATCGGATGTAGTGTCCTATCATAGCTTGAATGTGAGAGACATTGTAAGGAATTTGTCCCTCTCTATTATTAGAGAGAGATATCCATGGGGCCCCTCGATAGGGAAAAAGCTGTTTAAATGCATGGCCGTGCTCAAATGTGTTTGATAAAGTGGTTATCAAATGCTATTTGTCGAAAGCAGATCTACACGGAGATCGAGCATAAATATAATTAAGCTTAATAAGGGTGGCGACCACCATGCCTTATGCTTAATTAGGATATCGCGAGACAAAGGGATTAAATAGTGGATTGATATTAGGGTTCAGTTGTGTATTCATTCACTTTGGGTAGTCACAATGTCTCGCTAGGGACCGCTTGTGATTTATGGACTCACACTACTACTAAGTGTGTTTTCATTGCCATTGTGAGATGAACCTGAGGGTCACACGCATAGACGAGCTAACGAGCTTTATGTCAGATTCAATGAATCTAGAACGTGTCTAGGTTCATTGTATCGACATTTGTCTTTCCGAAAATAATAAAGTGTTTATTATTCGAATTAGAGATAAAGGGGCAATTTCGGTATAGGCTGGGATTACGTGGGAGTTATTATCCGATAAGGACTCCCACTACCAGTAGAATTCTAGGAAACGTGGGGAGTTAGAGACTCCCACTGCCAGAGGCGTTGTGGATGTGAGAGTTGGTTATAGGAACAAACTCTCACACCCTATATAATGATCTCTTGGCCGAAACCACAGAGTAAGGGTTTTTCGATCGAAATAACATAGAGAATCAAAACCGTTTTTCTTCTCTAGCCTCTCCCTTTTTCTCTCTAACTCCCGAAAATCAGAAAAGACGAAGAGCTAGCAATCGCTGCCCGTTTCGTCGCGTGGATACCGGTAGAGAGACTTTCCGCAAAGGGAGATCAATCGGTAGCAGCATCCGATCCAAGAAACGCCAACCTCCATTCAAGAAGTAGCTTCTTGAATCCAAAACCGTAAGTTTTTCTTGCTGTTTCTTGCTGTTTTCGAATTGTTTCATATGAGCGGATCCTTCAGGGGAGGATCCATGGGTGTTTGGAACGAGTTTCCGCCCTTTAATCCCTTCAGCTGCTACGTACTTGGAGGATGATGCGAAATTATGGTTGAGAGTCCAATCGGCTGAGATGGAAGCTGGGCGGGTAACCATAAACACTTGGGAACTAATGAAATAAGCTCTGAAGAAGCAGTTCTTTCCCCAGAACGTGGTCTATGAAGCTAGACGAAAGCTTAGAGAACTGAAGCAGGGTGGGACTATTCGAGATTACGTCAAGTGCTTCTCGGCATGCTTACTCAGATATCGACATGTCCGAGGCGGACAAGCTCTTTGTTTTCATGGAAGGTCTTAAGCGCGTGGGCTGAGAACGAGCTCACTCGCCCGGCGTGTGCGAGAACCCTAGCCGATGCTATAACTATTGGTGAGGGTCTAGTAGACTTTCAGCAAGATGTGAGAAGGACAAAGGAGAAGGTGACTCCCTTCCCAGCAAAGACGAGCAACTACAAGCCTTTCGAGCGAGAACTTCACAAGAAGTGGAGGAGATAGACCCTCTCCCTCTTTCATGGGAACAAGTCGAGGAGATGGCCCGCAAAGGAATTTCACCCCTCGAGACCATTTCTTTGGGTCATGTTACAAGCTGTTCGAGGGCCTCACCCATTGAGAAGTTGTCCCAACCTACAAGGGTGGACCTCTGGCAGCGAATAGTTTTCAACGGGGACCAGATACACCCCAAATGCAACGTGAGGAAGCATATCATGAAGAAGGGGGTGCTGCTGGAGCATTAGCTAATATGCGAACGGCCCAAGACGGTCATGAAGCTTTAGGCACTCGATCTACAAGCGATCCAGGATTGATGTACGTGGATGTGCACATCAACGGAATACCTATTCGAGCTATGGTGGATTCCGACGCTACTCACAACTATATAGACATCTCGGAAGTGGAGAGATTGGGTCTAACTTTAGAAGAAAGTAACCGAACGGTGAAGGCCATAAACTCACCGCCTCAAACGGTTGCTGGAGTGGCGAAGGCAGTTAAGATAAGTGTGCGGCCTTTTGAGGGGAGCACGGACCTCACCGCGGCCCGGATGGACGACTTCAAACTCATATTGGGTCTCCAATTTATGAGGGAGAATAAGACGCAAGTGCTCCCCTATGCTGATTCGATTATTGTTGACGGGAATGTTGTGCCTGTTATTGTTGGGAAATCGGCCCACCCCAAGCTGTCTGCATTCCAACTGGGGAAAGGTCTTAAGAAGGGAGAACCAACATTCCTTGCTTACCTAAACTGAGAAGAGGTGGAGGAGAAATCAGGGTCAATACCACCGGTGGTGAAGCAGTTGTTACACAAGTATGAAGATGTCATGCCGGAAGAACTCCCTCGGCAACTGCCGCCAAAGAGAGACATCGATCATGAAATTGGGTTGCACCCGGGCACGAAACCTCCTGCTCGGGCCCCTTATCGTATGTCTCAACCCGAACTTGCGGAGCTTCAAAAACAACTGACGAAAATGCTGGAGACCGGTATCATCGTTCCTGCAAGGTCTCCTTATGGTGCCCTAGTAATATTCCAAAAGAAGCCTGATGGTTCTCTTCGCATGTGCGTGGACTATCGAGCACTCAACAAGATCACGATCAAGAACAAGTATCCTATACCTCTGCTAGCTGATTGCTTTGATCAAGCCCGAGTCGGGGCGAAGTATTACTCCAAAATTGATCTTCGTTCGGGCTACTGGCAAGTACGTGTGAAGGAGGGAGATGAAATGAAGACCACTTGTGTGACGAGATATGGGGCATTTGAATTCTTGGTAATGCCCTTTGGGCTAACCAATGCACCCGCAACTTTTTGCACCTTGATGAATCAAGTTTTGAGAGACTTTTTGGACCAATTTGTGGTCGTATACTTGGATGACATTGTAATCTATAGCAACAGCTTGGAGTAGCATGTAGCACACCTGGAGATGGTGCTCGCTCGCCTTAGAGACAACCAGTTGTATGCTAAGTTGTCCAAGTGCGCTTTTGCCCAACAGAGAATTGCATTCCTTGGTCACATCATTGAACCAGGATGCATTCGTATGGATGAGAAGAAGATACAGGCAATTGAGGAGTGGCAGCCCCCGAAGAATCTGCACGAATTGAGATCATTCCTTGGGCTGGCCAACTACTATCGGCGATTTGTGAAAGACTATTCCAAGATAGCCTTACACTTGACCGAGCTTCTCAAGAAGAAGATGGAGTGGAATTGGGACTCGAAATGTCAATTAGCCTTTGAGAACCTGAAGAGACAAATGTCCACCGACCGGTGCTAGGCCTACCAGACATGACTAAGCCATTTGAGGTGCATACTGATGCTTCAGACTTTGCCCTCGGAGGGGTGCTTATACAAGAAGGTCACCCGGTAGCTTTTGAGAGTAGAAAGCTGAGCGAGGCGGAAAGAAGGTACACGGCGCACGAGAAAGAGCTCCTTGCCGTAGTACACTGCTTGAGAGTATGGAGACATTACCTATTGGGAGCTGCTTACCTTGTGAAGACGGACAACACTGCGGTGAGCCACTTCATGACTCAGCCGAGACTAACGGGACGACAAGCCCGTTGGCAAGAACTTCTAGCGGAATTCGACTTCACGCTAGAATACAGAACTGGTGCAACAAATGTGGTCGCTGATGCGCTAAGCCGAAGGGGTGAACTAGCTCCATCAAGTCAACTCTCAGTTTTGGCTAGTAGCGAATTCTCCATGGGCATAAAAGAGGCAATTCGTGGATTTTTGCCAAATGACCCCAACGGACAACAACTCATGTTGATGGTAAAAGAAGGAAAGACTCGAAGATTTTGGGTCGATGATAGACTTTTGATGACACGGGGTCATCGTCTCAATGTTCCGAAGGGTGGACACTTGAGGAAAAAGAATTATTGAGGAATGCCATAGTACATCTGTGGGCTGGACACCAAGGAGAAGACCGCACGATGGCCTTGGTGGAAAGGGCATACTATTGGCCCCAGATGCGGGATGAGATTTCCGATTTTGTGAAGACTTGCTATACGTGTCAGAAGGACAAGGTCGATAGACAAAAGAAAGGAGGATTGCTCGAGCCTCTATCCGTACCAGCTAAACCTTGGGAAAGTGTATCCCTGGACTTCATCGCTGGACTGCCGAAGATAGGTGACAATGCCACAATTCTAGTTGTGATTGATCGTTTCTCTAAGTATGCCACATTCATTCCTGCACCGAAATACGTGACGGCCGAGGAGACGGCTAAGTTATTCTTCCAGAATGTGGTGAAGTTTTGGGGAGTGCCCCGGGAGATCATCAGTGATCGGGATGGGAGATTCACAGGGAAATTTTGGTCCGAACTCTTTTTGCGGCTTGGCACTAAATTGTGCATGAGTTCAGCATTCCACCCCGAGTCAGATGGGCAGACTGAAAGATTTAATGGGATGCTAGAAGAATACTTGCGGCACTTCGTGTGGATTAATCAAAGAAATTGGGTCGAACTTCTGGATGTGGCACAGCTCTGCTTCAATGCACAGAAGAGTTCGGCTACTAGCAAGAGCCCCTTTGAGATTGTATCTGGCCAACAACCTCTGCAAACACGCCAGTCGGAGCCAAGTCTTCGCGGGCGCAGGACTTCTTCGGAGAATGGAAAAAGAATGTGGAACTTACGAAGATGTGCCTTGAAAGGACAGCAAAAAGGATGAAAAAGTATGCCGATCAAAAACGGCGATTTGTGGAGTTTCTGGTCGGAGATCAAGTGATGGTAAAGAGGCATTTGAAAAGAGAGCCTCAACGAAATAAAGGGTTGGATACGAGACTGATGCCCAAATACATTGGACCCGTACCTATATTGAAAAGGATTAGGGGAGTTGCTTACAAGGTGGAACTTCCGCCAGACATGAATATCCTCCTAGTCTTTCATGTAATTCTGTTGAAACCCTATTATGAGAATCTACAAGAGCAGGTTGACACGACCCTACGGTATCCGCCCTCCTCAACAACATTGAGCAAGAAAATAGCCGAGGCAATCCTTGATGCTCGGACAACCAGGAGGGGTAAAAGGAACTATATGGAATTCTTGGTGCATTGGCAAGGTCGGGGCACCGAAGAAGACACTTGGGAAAGAGAAGCAGACATGAGAGCCTTTAAACCGCTGATAGAGGAATACAAGGCAGTTACGGCGACGAGGGTGTCGCCAAATCAGGTGGAGGAGGATGTCACGGGTCGCACGAATATAGCATCTCTCAGCGACCGTGACACTGCTCGCACCCTAAGTCGTTGCATGAAGTTACCATGTGGTGTGCGCCCCAACAGCGTGCACGTCGCATGGCAGCCATGCCCCGACCAGCGTGCACCATGGCTGTCCCAACCAGCGTGCAGCAGTGTGCCTTGGCTGCCCCAACCAGCGTGCAGCGGCCAGCCCCAGCAGTGGGCAGCAGCGTGCAGCAGCTAGCCGCCCAGCACCATGCCAGCCGCACAGGCCAGCACCATGCCAGCCGCACAGCAGCTCCCCAGCCTGCCAGGCAGCAGCCCCGCGCGCGCACTGTTCATCTGCGCCAATCTGCCTCGCGCGTACTGTAGCTGCGCCCCAACTGCCAACCGACTTGGCACGTGCCGTTTTGCATCCGAATGAAGTCCGAATGGACCCAAATTTTGCAGGTCATCCTTATATGACATTTAGAAGATAATGCATAAAGTAGATTGTAATTAGCACATGTGTAGCATAGGTAGATAGATTTCCCACCTCCTCGGAAAAAAGTGCTACACTCCTGTCACAAGGGCAAATGTTTATTTAGCACCTATAGGGGGGAATAAAAATTTACACACAAGCAAGCAAGCAGGCAATTGTAATCTCATGCAAACGACTCCTCCCCCTCGTCGTATTGTACATTCAAATCTATGTATTCATGCATTCAAATCAATGAAGTGATTTTCGTGCAATTTGTCCCGTGCCATTTATTTTGTGTTTATTTACGATTTTGCCATTGTGAAGCGTTTGTCCATTTTCGATTATTTCAAAAGTCGGGAGTGACTTGGGGCAAGGAACCAAGGTCACTCGGCATCACGGTGCGTCTAAGAACCTCAAGAGACGACCCGTGACAGCACCCCGCTCAACGGGACTTCTACGACATCCGCTCAACGAGGTCATCTACTTCTCCTCCTCTGGCGAGGTCTTATAATAATAATTGTAATAAACTAGACCATACTTATAAATGGTCTAGTTTTTTAAATCTATGAGTCCAAATCTAATTAGATTTGAGTATCAAAAAATATATTTTCATGTACTTTGTAAAATGTCTGATATTTTTTAAAAAAAAAATCTATCTTATTCTGAATCGTTGGATACATATATACCTAGTATATAAAAAAAAAATTAAAAATTTTTGGGGGGGCCATTTAAAAAAAAATCTCTCTTATTCTAAACCGTTGGATATATATACCTAGTATATAAAAAATTTGAAAATTCTTGGCCCCCCTTGCCCCTTGTATGCTTCGCCATTGCCCAGGTATATACCTTGTTAATTGTTTATTGTCAATCTTTTTCCGAGAAATCCCCTATTACTAGCGTTTATCTATTTACGTATTTCTATTATTAGCCTTATCTTTTTTTAGGCTATTTATAACCGCATCTTTTTACGGGCCGCTATAAATGTCCAATTAGAAAATCCGGCCACTTTTCAGGCCAAAAATGACATGTGACTTGCACATGTTCCCCGGAGTGAAGGGTAAAAATGTCATTTACCCATCTTGCCTTCTTCCTCCACCCTCTTCCTCCACCACCACCGCCCTCCACCACCCTCCACAAACCCACTCCCAAACTCAAAATTTGCACCACCCTCATCCTCCTCTACCACCCTCCACCATTAAAGTAAAACAAATCCTAAAACAAATCAACCCCCTTCTCCTCCACCACCCTCCACAAAACCACTCCCAAACTCAAAATCCTCCTTCTCCTCCTCCACCACCTTCCACCATTAAAAGTCAAAAAAATCCCAAAACAAATCAACCCACCCGCCACCCTCAACAACATTGGCATTTTTTTTAGGGAAATATTGGAGAATTCATCAATTGTTTCTTAGAGTTGCAATAGAAGAAGAAATTACAAGAAAGTTTCCCATTTTTTGTGTATGATTATTTTTTCCCTTTGTGAAAGTTTTCATTGTGTTTTGGGATTTTTTTTTACTTTTAATGGTGGAGGTTGGTGGAGGGTGGTGCAAATTTTGAGTTTGGGAGTGGGTTTGTGGAGGGTGGTGGAGGAGAAGGGAGTTGATTTGTTTTAGGATTTTTTTGACTTTAATGGTGGAGGGTGGTAGAGGAGGATGAGGGTGGTGCAAATTTTGAGTTTGGGAGTGGGTTTGCAGAAAAATTTATTTTTCCTTTCCACGACATTAGATTGCCTTATCAATTTATTTTTCCTTGTTGCAGAAATTTATTTTCATTTTTAGATTTATCAATCTTCCCTTTTATTTACTTAGGAAAAAAAAAAAAATCTTCCCTTTTATTTTAAACAATTGTATTTATCAAAGTTGGCATTTTAAGATTACAGTTACATATTTGCATGAATCTCCCTAAATAAAAAAGTATATTTACTAATCGAGCATAAAATTATTGTAGCTCCACTTTTATCTACTCACTTCTCGATAGATATATAATTTAGCTTTTTGTCTTTATCAAAAATTGAATGTTCGAAATTATACCGCGTAATGAACGTTCAATTCTCGATAGATAGACTAATATTTTTTTTGCATTACCATATATCTTTTTGTTTGTACAATTACTCAAATTGAAACCTAGATTCTTTCTCTGAAGTAAAGACATTGTCTAAGTAATTTTAAGTGTATCTATGAGCATTTACCAATATGATAAACCATGTCTTCTTCTATACAAATCTTGATCTCGTACAGGGGTGGATCCAGCATTTTTATGTTAAGGGGGAAATTATATATTAAATTACCATATAAAAAAAATTCAATAATTTTTAGGTGTGAATGCTACTATTTAAATTGTTTTGTTTAATATATATGTAAAATTTGAAATATTTTAAAGTGTTGGGGCTTTTTGACTCGCCACACATTAGCATCCATTTAGAGAGGAACTTTTCACTAACTACAGCTAAAATATGCAGAGGTGGCTGGACGGCGAGGTTTCTTCCAGCAGTAAGAGTGACCGGGGTAGCGGAAGAAAGCTTGCGGGAAATTCGAAGGGCCCTTGTGGAGATTTTGGCAAACAATAATGCATATTGGATCAAAGTTAAATTGCCAATTACTAGGCGGAATGATCTCGGTAAAGTACTTTTCTATGTTACTGGGTGCACCTTAATTATTCAACTATATTTTAGTGTTGATTGCATACAATGGTGGAACAATTTTAATAATGTTTTGGAGGGAGGAAGCCAAGAATTTGGAAAAAATTACAATTGTTATATATGTATTTTTTATATAGAATTTTTATATGGTCTCTAAATATAAAAAGTATTTCCTTGGCTCTAGAGTAGTAAAGTTTTTGGAATTTAATGCATGAGTGGATGCAGGACTGAATTTTTTAGGCAAGATGCTCTTTATCCTACAATTTTTAGTGTATGCATTTTTTTCAACTAGTTTGGGAGGGGCGATTCATTCATATTTTTTAGTTCAATACCTCTCCTATCATAAATCTATGGGTTTTTCAATAATTTCTGTGTTCGTTGTTCATTTCTAATTGTGCTCTATACTCTTGTGCTCTATTTTTTCCTTGAAAATGTAGTATTTCTTGGTTAGAACTTTCACAATGACTTCACTAATAATTATCTTTGAGTTGTGCCCCTCCTGAGTTCAAACTCTGGTGTCCTCATTTATTGCATGAATTTCTATATAGAGTAAAATATGATAACTATTTTATGTGATTCTAACAAGATATATTTCCAGTGTATTTGAGTTACGAATTTGAACATGAAGCGAGAATAACAGTAGTTGGAGCCATCCGCGGCGATGTACCAACAGAAACAACTACATCATCGGCCGCCATAGACGGACCAGCTGAAAATGGGCATGCACCCCATATTGGTCGCTTTACAATATCATTTGATCTTCCTGGACCTGCCTCACTTTCAGTCCATCATAACAACTTGTGTGACGATGGAATATATGACATCTTTGTTTTGAAGGCTCAAGCATTTGATGACGACGACGCACCACAGGCAATCGCCAATCAGACAACTGAAGAAGGAGCACCTCCGCCACCACCAGATGCTTGAATTGATTTTTTTTCCTGCAATGTTTTCTCCTATAACTAATATTACCTTTTATATTTTAAGCATGAATGAAGCCTTATTTTCTGTAAGGGTTTTACGGACATAAATTTATTACTTTAATGCCCAATATACCTATTCAAGCATTATTTACAATCTTCAGCTAATGGTAAGTCACTGTTTTAGCTTAACGAAATGCAGGTATAAGATAACCTTTTCCGGCTAATAAGACAATCATGTCATTTCCAGATATAAAATTGGCTGTGGTTCAGTATGGGAACAAAAGTTCTCTCAACCATACATTCACAAATAAACCTGCTGTTGAAGGGGCCTCTGGTGGAAACTTTCTCTTCACTTTTTAAACAAACACAACCCTCTGGTGGACTATGCGAAAAGGTACAAAATGGAGCATGGCTCGCATCTGTGTCGAAGTAGATCTTCTCAAACCCTTGTCGGAGAAATTTTGGATCGAAGAAGATTATTTTGGATACTTTAAACACATTAGCTATGAGAATGTGCCTAATTACTGTACTAAATGCTGAAATGTAGGCCACGCTAATGAGAATTGTCGTTCTGATTATGGGCAAATTTTTAAAAGAACAAACTTCCCAATTTGGGAAGATTAATGAATTCGCAACCCAGCCCAGGAGGAGTAGAGTAAGCTTCACCAAATCCAGCTATGGGTATTGATTTGAAAGCGGGAGACAAAAACTAGAAAACCAAAAGGACTGCCCCCCAAGTCCAATGTTATATACCTCAAGTTGCTCGTCAAGCTGTACCGGTTTTTTGTTCGAAGGACTGCCTTACCAATGTTATATACCTCAAGTTGCTCGTCCTTCGAACTTACACTCCACCAGCCATCTCAATCCTTGCTCTTGCAGTCTCGATGAACCTCAAGGCAGCCACCTTCATTATATGCACTTCATAAGCCCTAATGTCATCAGTGATGGTTCCGACAACCACACCAATCTTACCATTGGACTTGGGGGCAGTCCTTTTGGTTTTCTAGTTTTAATAAAATTGGCTGTGGTTCAGTATGGGAATATTAATTTTTTCGCCACCTAAAGATTATAGGTAGACCAATGAATAAATAACATGTGGAAAAAATAACCTGTAATAGCAGGATTTCAGGTTTTAGTTTTTAAAATGAAATTAAGATAATGACATGGACGAATGAGAACTTGCCACGTCATCCCAACCAAGTGATCGGTAAACACATTTGTTGACCATATTTTTTTATTATTAGTAACTTTGGTATTTTTAATTGTAAAATTAAAACAAAATTGGTAAATTTTAATAAAACTTTATTTGTAATATCACCATTTTTAATTTGAACTTACTATTTTTATCATGAATATTTATATTATATAAAATAGTAAATTTAGATGCAATAATGGTGAATTTCATGACATAAATAGTAATTTATTTTATAATAATGGTAAATGCATTGAAAAAAAAATTACTACTTTATCAATGATATTATCACATGAAATTTTAATATTTCCATTTTCATCTCAGTTGTAACCAATTGATAAATTTGATAATTTTATTTCCTTTTATTTGTAACTTTTGTTCAAAAATAAAATTAGAAACTTTTGTAAAGAATAAAAATCATTAAATAAATATCCAAATTCAAACAAACCTTACAATTTTAGGTTGAATTTTATTATTTTTGTAAATTGCTAAATTTTACAATTAATTTGGTAAGTTTTTAAAATAAAATTATAGATTTTATGAATAAATTGTAAATTGGCTATGGGCGGATTTGAGGAATCCTTCTATGGCTGACGTTGATCATTTTTTTAACATGACAATTTTGATAAGAATGTAAAAGTGATGAAAATTATGAGTTATTTTTTAACGAAAATAGTATTTTAATTTATTCTTTCAAAAAATTAAATTGGTCTTTCAAACATAAGAAAAAATTGGTCTTTTAAACATTGATGAGTACTTATCATGTGCTTGACTAGTAATGAATTGTGAGCCACTTTCTCATCATCCAGTTTGAGAGTCTATCTTATTTCAGTCCATTTGACTTCCTCTTTCTCCTTACTTTGAGAAAGAGTGCTTCCTGCCTTGCCTGATAGCTTTCTCACAGGATTTTACTTTCCCGCTGAAGTAGGCTCTGATTCAGTATGGATAGCCAAGCATAGGGAGAGGGGAGGGAGGCGACCAGTCCTTATGGAAGGGAATATATAATTAAATCTAACATATTTCCACAATCTAGCTCACCCATAAAGTATTTTGAAACTGTATTTGATCTATTTTTTAAGATACAAAAAAGAAAAATTACAAAGTACAAATTACAAAAGAAAATAAAACGTTAAATTATAAAAATATTATACAAGAAACCATCCCATGATTTTACATTAACTAAATAATTTCTACAAGAGAAAAAAATCTCAAAAGAAAAAAATATTGTTTCACCATAATTAGTTAAAAAAAATAGATAGATACAGAAGAACAAAACTAAAAAAATTAATAAATCATAAATTAACAAAAGACAGAATAATGGAAATAGAAAGCTACAATTGCAGGATAATAGAGTGTGGTCTAAAGTATTTCATATAAAAAAAACCCAAAAGCTAAAAAGAAATACAAAAAATTAATAATAAAATATGTATTTCACGAAATTACAAAGATAGAAGACGGCTAAATAGGTAAAAAAAAACTACAAGAAGAAAAGAATTAGTAGTTTTTTATTAAAATATTTTTTTAAAAAATTGAACAAAAAAAATTACTAAAATCACAAAATTACAATATAATATATAAAAAAGAATCAAAAAATTATAAGAGAAAATAAAAAAATCTACAATAAGAGGATAATAGAGATATGAAAAATACACTCTCATACACATTTTCTTCACGTGGAAGGATAAAAAAAAATTTTTAACCAAAATAAACAATTTCATTTGCCCCCTTTCCCTAAGGCTTCATTTTGTTCGTAAAATACGAGGGAGAGAGGGAGTGACAACGTTTACTTCCCCAAAAGGTAGAAAAACATTTACTTCCAATTTGTTTGGTAATGTGAAGAAAAAGAAAGTAAATATTTTTATTATTTAACTAATGATCATACTTTATTTAATTGTACTAAAAAAGCTCCCCTTTACTAATACTCACCTAATACCTCTCAACCTCTAATAACCCAGAATCAGGCCATATGGCAGTGTCGCGCAGCCTCCGGCGAGCGGAGGACCCGTGGAGTGTCCAAAGAAGTCGTTCGTAGACCTCCTGTTTGCTGCGACCTCGTCAGCACCAGGTCAATCTCCCCATTAAGTCGCTGACTATCTTCAAAGGACAACCGCAATTGGAGATTGATGATGATGAATTGCAAATTCTTGAAGCTCCATGGCGATACGCCTTGGTTGGGATATTCGCGAAACATGTGCCTATGATGGAATCGCTTCGCCGAGCATTACACAATGTCGGATTCAAAGGATATTTTTGGATCGGATGGCTTGATTCGCGCAATGTTCTTATACGATTTGACTTGGAGGAGGATTTTTGTCGATTATGGAGAGAAGGCGTATGGATTTTTTTGTGGTTTACGGATGGGAGTCTTCAAATGGAGTTATGATTTCAATCTCAACGAAGAGCCTTCGATCGTCCCAACGTGGATCGATTTTGAGGGCTTACCGATCCATCTGTTCCACAAATCCAAGTTATTCTCGCTTGCAAGCGTTGTTGGTAAGCCTCTGGCTTTAGATGAACCTACGACCAAACTGACTCGGCCTAGAGTCGCCCGAGTGTGCGTGGAAATTGATCTGTTGAAGCCATTGGTAACGCACGTTCGGATCACTCAAAAACGATCGAGGAAAAGTTTCTGGCAACCTATCAAATACGATGATCTTCCGACTTACTGTTCAATTTTTCGAGTTATTAGCCATGAGGCAGGCTCTTTCCAACCGGCCAAACATAGTGCAGTTCCCAAACCAAAGGCTACGACAATTCTAGAAAATCCAAAACGGATGGATAGAGGCAAGCATCTGGTGGCGAATCATGATCAAACGATGAAATTCTTGAATTCTAACAGAGCTGTTAATTTCAATACCAAAAAACAAAGCTGGGCCACCAAGCATTAGACAAAAGGTGTAGGTGGGGCTGGCTCTTCTGAGGGCCCTACAGAAGACCCCAAATTGATGACAGATAATGTTGTAACACCGACAAGGCTCACGGAAACAGACTCAAGACTAATGGTGGATGTGGATGTCTCAGCCCCCAGAATTGAGACTAATACAGTGCCTATGCAAGTCTCGGCTAATCCCACTGTTGTGCCAATGACAGAAATAGAACAGCCTAGTTCGGACAAGGTCTCAGCATCTAGAACTGAGACTGATACATTGCTTATGCAAGTCTTGGCTATTCCCCTTGTTGCGCCGATGACAAAAACTTAGCAGCCTAGTTCGGACAAGGCAGAGCTCGTATCAATGAAACCTATTCTTGTATACCCCTTGGATTCAGGGGACGGAGAAGCAGAGCAAAGTGGGATAGAGACTGAGGCACCGATTGTTATTCCAGTGTTGGATTCCATTCCATCTTCGGAGGATAAGGAAACTACTAGCTCTTTGCCCAATGAGGATTTGGTGCAGAGTGCAGACATGGAGGTTCTGCCTTTGCAATCCCGTGCCGTGGAACTGTTCGAGGAATAACCGGGTCAAACAGTTTCTGCAGCGGAAATAAAGTGACCCGCCTCTAATAGGATCTATCATGAGTAAGAACCTAAGACTATGGGATATTATTATACCTTTAGAAGTGCTAGGATAGCTGAAACGGTATCAGCTGCAGTTTGTTGTCACAAACGGAACACCACCAACGCAGGCTCCGTCTCTCCCAATATCCACTCGATCTTCCGGGGATGGTCTTCTACCGCTTGGTGCTAGTCAACGCCTCGTAGAAGTCTTGAAGACACTCTTCAAGATGGAGTATGAATGTATGACCATTTAGAAGAACAAGAAACAGTTTTCTTACTTCTTTTCTATTAGCCAAAGCTAGAAAACAAGTATATGAAAAGCTGTCTTTTCTTTTCTTACTAAATGTTCTCTCTTTTTCTCTCTTCTCTAAGCTTCCAAAAAGCTGGAGAAAACTGACTTAGGAATGCTAAGAAAAATCAGTATTTTCCTTAGTCATTCAAGAGATAGTGGGGAGAGTGAAAGGGGAAAGTGGAAGATCATGGAGGAAACCACTCCTCCACTTTCTCTACCATTTCAACCTCCTTTCAAAGAGATAAAAGGGCTGGAAAATATATCCAATTGTCCATCCATAAGGTCGGTCCAAATGGGTTGGTCGGCCCAACCCGATTAAGGACCCAAAGCCCAGCCCGGCCCAATCGAATTGGCGCACCTTAGATTAAATGTACTCCAACTAGCCAAATCCAGTTGATCTATGAGTGCGACCCAGGAGGTATCTATGATGTTGGCCGTGACATCATATGTCACAGGTAATGAGAGGTATCTAGCAACGCATCATTACCCCCAATTCATAAATATCTAGTGACTATCATATATAGTCACACCATTTGACATTTGTATTTAAATCCTTTTGTCCTTGATATCTAGATTGAACACAAGTCATGGAAAAAGTCACACTTGTATTGTCCAATCTTTTAGTTTCTTGATTCGCGAGTAGACTAATCAAATGACATCAATATCATATACTGATTCATTTGTTCATGGCCATGAATTAGTCAGACTCCATCAAAGGGGCCCAAGATATCGCTCCTGCTATATAGGAGGGACAAATCCTTTCTGCATCTCATTCATCCTGAACAAGATTCGTGATATACCCAATAAATGCCTTTATTGCTCACCCTGTTACGGATAGCCTTTAACATTATCAAAGCATAACACTAGCCATGCAAGAACTCTTGTGAGACCTCAAGTCGAAGGATCTTTTATACAACCCAGTAAAAAATTGAGAAACACCGTTGACTCTTATATAACAACCCATGGTGTGTTTCTCATGTCGGGTCTGTCCAGTATAATGATTCTCTAATCATATATACCTATGTGACGATCCAATATCTTATATCAATCACTGCACATACTAGTCTTACGCATTATTATTGTCCTCGAAGATTGCATAATAATGTTCGACTAGGGACGTTTCAGTATTCATAACATTTATGAATACCAAGGAAATATTATTTATTTATGTGGTTAAGAACGCAGAAACATAATGAAATAATACTAGAATTTATGCCTTTTATTCATCAAAATGAAAATTACATAAATACGATACAATAATCTCCCACTTGCACAAAAAGACCCAAAATCATGCTACTGATTGGTCTTTAAGGGCATACTAATGACTGTCTCTAAAGATCAGCCCTCCAGATATCGGATACCCATGGAGCTAGTGTGACGATCATGCTGCTGCTGTGACAGTGGCTTCATCAGTGGATCGACAACATTGTCTACCGAATCTACTCTACATATATGCACATCACCTCTCTCTATAATCTCGCAGATTAGGTGAAAACGCCGTAGTACATGTTTGGACCTCTGGTGAGATCTAGGTTCCCTAGATTGTGAAATAGCCCCATTGTTGTCACAATAGAGGTCTATCGGGTTCGCAATACTAGGAACCACATCGAGGTCGGAAATAAATTTCTTGATCCAAACTGCCTCCTTAGCTGCTTCACAAGCTGCTATGTACTCGGCCTCTGTCGTAGAATCAGCGATGGTCGATTGCTTTGAAGCTGCGCCCGACTCACAGCACCTCCATTCAAGTTAAACACATATCCCGATTGCGATCGAAATCATCTCTATCGGTTTGGAAACTAGCATCGGTGTAACCACTTACAACGAGCTCATCCGCCTCCATAAATCAAGAATGTATCCTTAGTCCTTCGCAAGTACTTGAGGATATTCTTGACTCGCGATCCAGATGACGTTCACCGTAATTAGACAGTATCCGCTCGTAAGGCTTAAGGCAAACGAGATATCAGGGCGAGTACATAACATGGCGTACATGATGGATCTTATGGCGTAAGCATAAGGGATCTCTTTCATGCGTTCTAATTCGGCGAGCGTTTTAGAACACTCTGTTTGTTCGACGAGACAGTACCATGTGCCATAGGACAAAGGCACTTCTTAGACTCTTGCATGCTAAACCACTTTAGCACCTTGTCTATATATGTACTCGACTTAGGCCAATGAGTCTCCCTGGATCTATCTCTATAGATCTTGACTCCCCTGAATATAGTCGGCATCGCCTAAGTCTTTCATAGAGAAACACGTACTCAACCAAGCCTTGACAGACTTTAAGGTTGGTATGTCGTTTCCAATGAGTAGTATGTCATCTACATACAAAACCAGGAATACGATT
The DNA here is from genome assembly GCA_026122235.1 of Vinca minor. Lineage (NCBI taxonomy): Eukaryota > Viridiplantae > Streptophyta > Magnoliopsida > Gentianales > Apocynaceae > Vinca > Vinca minor. The sequence continues at coordinate 633,998 of JAOCZM010000239.1, forward strand.
GAGCTCCCACTAACCTTCTTGTAAACACAAGGCTCATCCTCATTTCTAATGAAGCCAAACTCACGGACGACATTATTAAAACGGATGTTCCAGCTTCGAGAAACCTGCTTGAGTCCATAAATGGATCTCTGAAGCTTACATACTTTTCCAGCATTCTCTGGAGTGACAAAACCTTCAAGCTGTGTCATATACACATCCTCTTCAAGTTTTCCATTAAGGAAAGAGGTTTTGACATCCATTTGCCAGATTTCATAGTCATAGTAAGCTGCAATAGCAAGCAAAATCCGAATGGACTTGAACATAACTACAAGGGAAAAGGTCTCGTCATAGTCAATACCATGAATTTGTTTGAAACCTTTCGCGACATGTCGCCCCTTGTAGGTTTGTACATTCCCTTCAATGTCGGTTTTAATCTTAAAAACCCATTTGCACCCTATGGGAGTTACCCCTTCAGGTGGATCAACCAAGATCCAGACTTGGTTTGTGTACATGGAGTCCATTTCAAATCTCATGGCCTCAAGCCATTTCTCGAATCTGGGCTATTAATTGCTCGTTTGTAGGTTGAAGGTTCATCGTGATCCACAAACATAACATCACCATGTTCGTTATGAAAAAATCCAAATTTTTTCCGGGAGGTGGAGACGAACTCTACCGGACTCTACGCAATTCTTGTGTTTCTTGAACTAGTGCGGCTGCACAATCGTTTGTGGCACTCGCTGCACAACAACTTGTGGAGTCTGTTCAATTTCCATCGTATCATTAGTGCTAGTTTGAGAGTCTGGAACTTCAGTAAGTTCTACGCTACTCCCACTCGTGTTTCTATAAACAAATTCTTGTTCTAGAAAGACTCCCGTGCGAGCAACAAACACTTTGTTTTCGTTAGGGATATAAAAGTAGTATCCTTTAGTTTCCTTAGGATAACCTACAAATATGCACTTTTCAGATTTTGGAGCCAGCTTATCAGAAGCTGAGCGTTTTACAAAAGCTTCACAGCCCCAAATCTTGAGGAAAGACAAACCGGGACGCTTCCCAGTCCATAACTCGTATGGCGTCTTTGCAACTGATTTAGATGGAACGCGGTTAAGTGTTAAAGTTGTTGTCTCCAGTTCGTGTCCCCAAAAGGAATTGGGCAGGCTCGTGTGACTCATCATAGAACGAACCATATCTAATAAGGTTATGTTCCTCCGTTCAGATACACCATTCCATTGTGGAGTAGATGGAGGAGAAAGTTGTGAAACGATTCCACAATCTTTTAGATAGTCGCAGAGTTCTTGACTCAAGTATTCACCTCCTCGATTAGATCGAAGAACCTTAATACTATTGCCAAGTTGGTTTTCTACTTCTAGTTTAAACTCTTTAAACTTAGCAAATGCTTCGGATTTGTGTTTCATCAAGAACACATATCCATACCTACTGAAGTCATCAGTAAAGGTAATGAAGTAGAGGTAACCACCCCTTGCATGTATATTAAAAGGGCCACATACATCACTATGTATTAGTCCTAATAAAGCATCAACTCTCTCACCTAGCTTAGTGAAAGGTGATGCTGTCATCTTACCCAACAAACAAGATTCGTATCGATCATAAGACTCGAAGTCAAATGATTCCAACATCCCATCTTTATGGAGCTTGGATATGCGATCTTCGTTTATGTGGCCTAAGCGACAATGCCAGAGGTATGTCGGATTAGAATCATTAGTCTTAATCCTTTTTGTATTTATATTTAAAATTGGCATATCAAGGTCTAAAATATATAGACCATTAATCATAGAGGCGCTTGCATAAAAAATATTATCAAAAAATAACGACAATCGTTGGTTTTTGATTGAAATCTCAAAACCTTTCTTGTCCAAACAAGAAATTGAAATAATATTCTTAGTTAAACTTGATACATAGAAACAGTTTTCTAAACCCAAAACAAGCCCTGTAGGCAAAGTAAAAGTACAAGTCCCTACAGCTAGGGCTGCAACACGTGCTCCGTTGCCAACTCGTAGTTCCACTTCACCCTTTGCCAACTCTCTACTCCTTTGCAGTCCCTGCACATTAGTACAAATGTGAGAACCACATCTGGTATCACGTACCCAAGAAGTAGTTGTATTTAAATTGATATCAATCACATTAATATCAACAACATAAATACCTGAGCCCAAAGCAACATTTGCTTTCTCCTTTTCCAGCCTTTTCCCTGCAATATAGCTTTTGCAGTTCCTTTTCCAGTGACCATTTTCACCACAGTGATGACAGAAAGAGTCCTTGGCTACACCACCCTTAGTTTTCAGTGCATTGTTGAAAGTGGTTTGCTTGCCCTTAGACTTACCTTTCGGTTTGCCTTTGGATTTCGCAAAACCTTTGCTTTTGCCCTTTTGCACCATTAGTATGGCGTTGGGCTTGGACTTGCCTATTTCCTTCTCGGCAGTCCTCAGTATGTTCAACAACTCAGGTAATGGCTTGTCAATTTCATTCATGAGATAATTCAGAATGAACTGACTGAATGACTCGAGCAACGATTGCAAGATCAAATCGATCGACGACTCTTGCCCCAAAGGAAATCCCGGTTTTCAAGGTTATGAACATAACCTATCATCTTAAGAACGTGAGTTCCTACTGGCATTCCTTCAGACATTTTGCACTGAAAGAGAGATTTTGATACGTCGAATCTCTCCTGGCGTGCTTGTCCCTGATATAGTTGCTTCAGGGTGAGCCCAAAGCATCTCATAAGCCCCCCATGTCCTCATGTTGCTTACAAGCTCGGAGTTCATGGTGACAAGCATGAGGCTAGACACATCTAAAGCATCACTACAATGCTTCTGATAAGCAGTCCTTTCAGCGGCCGTAGCACGAGCCTCTGGTGTGTCAGGAATAGGCTGTTCTAGAACATACAGCTTTCTTTCATGCTTGAGAACGATTCTCAAGTTCTCGAACCCGATCGAGGAAGTTAACTCCCTCTAATTTGTCCTTCTCAAGGGACGAACGCGATGATAGTGTTTGGTTTGAATTTGCCATTTTCTACAACAAAAATATGCATATGCAAAGCAAGTACCGATTAAAATCATTATTAGGTCTTTATCTTTTTAATGATTTCTCCTACTATTTTCTTCGAATGAATAACCCTCATTATCAACTCGTAAATTTCGTTAACTTTATAGCGGGCCAAGATCCATATTTCACCTCGTTCTAAGTCAGCTTTGGTTGAACGCCCAAAACTTAGTTATTTAGGTAGGCAACGTTTGCCAATTACATCAAATTATGTAATTCTTGGTTAGTTGAATGAATAACATTTATTCAAGCGTATCATTATACATTTTTCTCAACTCTTTTGCCTCTAGATCCTCAATCCATTTATTGAGATAATCCAATTAAATAGGACCCTAAGTTTTAGCCCGCGGATATCACAAATTATCCTTCGCGCCTCACCCGGATAGACACGTATGTACTACTTTGGCATGTCCCATACTAATGTCGATCTAGGCCTTGACGAGGGCCAAACTTAGGAAGGCACTAATTAATATTTAATTGAGGGGTCTTGTTTTTAACAATCTCACCAGAAAAGCATAAAATAAAACAGTTTATGCTTATATACATATGCATCCAATACATAAAAGTAAAATGCAATAGTAATCGCCATATTCTATTCGGTTTTTCCAAGCCAATGGAAAACCCGTGAAGTCAATCTAAAGGTGTGAAAAGAAAACATTCTATTCTACACCGTCTTGACCTTCAGGTGATTCCCTCCAAATCATCATCACAGCTGTACCTTCTCCTAATCTAGAATTACATAATTCTAAGGAAACCTCGAGTTACATTCGAGGGGATTTGATGAGAAGAGAATTACAACTTTTGATAGAAAAAGATAGGCACGATACGCAGATCGTATTATAAAATAAACCAACAGGGTAAAGGCGATTACTATGCATCATGCTCAACAAACATAACAATTTATGAAAAATGAGCAACCAGCAAAATGAACATTTCATATTCTGTTTCAGTTCGGTGGACCGGCCACCAAGCTCGGTCGTCCGAACAAAGTACGGAGAGTACTCGGTTGACCAAACAGGCACTTCGGTCGACCAAAGACCAACTCGGATCGACCGAAGACCAACTCGGTTTATCCGAACCCAATTTTTGTAGTTTCTGTCTTTACCTCGGTCGACTGGAACTGAGTCCCGTTCAACCGAAGGGCCAGAAACTGAGAGTTTTTTTCAGCTTTTGAATGACTTCAAAACTGGAAAATCTCGATTCTCATACATTCAAAATGATGAAAAACATGTCATACATTATATAAAACATTTCTAGCAATCCTAAGGCATGCAAAACATAGATTCATAATCCATATTCAAATACTATTGCACATAAAGTCTATAGGGTACTCGTGAGTGGCTCTGATACCACTGTTCGAGGAATAACCGGGTCAAAACAGTTTGTGCAGCGGAAATAAAGTGACCCGCCTCTAATAGGATCTATCACGTGTAAGAACCTAAGACTATGGGATAGTATTATACCTTTAGAAGTGCTAGGATAGCTGAAACGGTTTCAGCTGCAGTTTGTTGTCATGAACGGAACGCCACCAACGCAGGCTCCGTCTCTCCCAATATCCACTCGATCTTCCGGGGATGGTCTTCTACCGCTTGGTGCTAGCCAACGCCTCGTAGAAGTCTGGAAGGCACTCTTCAAGATGGAGTATGAATGTATGACCTTTTAGAAGAATAAGAAACAGTTTTCTTACTTCTTTTCTATTAGCCAAAGCTAGAAAATAAGTATATGAAAATCTGTCTTTTCTTTTCTTACTAAATGTTCTCTCTTTTTCTCTCTTCTCTAAGCTTCCAAAAGCTGGAGAAAACTGACTTAGGAATGCTAAGAAAAATCAGTATTTTCCTTAGTCATTCAAGAGATAGTGGGGAGAGTGAAAGGGGAAAGTGGGAGATCATGGAGGAAACCACTCCTCCACTTTCTCTACCATTTCAACCTCCTTTCAAATAGATAAAAGGGCTGGAAAATATATCCAATTGTCCAGCCATAAGGTCGGTCCAAATGGGTTGGTCGGCCCAATCATATTGGTCGGCCCAACCTGATTAAGGGCCCAATCCAATCCCGAAGCCTGGCCTGGCCCAATCGAATTGGCGCACCTTAGATTAAATGTACTCCAACAGGAACAAGGTAGAAATGATAATGACTCAGATGCAACTCCATAGGTTCCTGGTCGGACAATGGTAACCATAAATGATTTTCATAACAATTTCCAAAATAACTCCCCAATCCTAGTCTCACGTGAAGCTAGGTCGGTGAACAATGTTGAAGGACCTGAACTTACTTTGGCGGAAGCTCACACGGAATGGGAGGCATTCACAACATTTGCGGAAGAATTCATTGGTTTGGAAATTGTGAATACTCCGCCTTTTTTGGAACACTATCATGTAGATGCTCTCCCTCCTTTGGCATACGACCCCAGCACAGACACTGCCAGCAATATACCATCCTCATCAGTTGAGGAAATTGTTCCACTATTGCGCCAACAACAAAAGAAGGTAGCCACGGCTAAGCACGTTCGGCGATCAGCTCGGCTTATTGGTAAGACCACCAATGCATCTATTTAAATTATTCTGATCATTTCATATATTTTACTCATTGATTACTCCATGAATTGGTTAATTTGGAACATACGGGGCATTGGAAATGCTACTTCTCTAACTCAGTTAAAACATTAAACAAAAACACTCTGTTTTTTAATTGCGGTGTTAGAACCTATGTTGGATTTAGAGGATTTATTTGTTACTGCTAATCGCCTCAGCTTCAACTATGGTTATGCTAATTTAAACAGTAAAATATGGATTTTTTTTTTAGTGGAATCCTAGATATAGATATTATTGGTGATTTGGAACAGGTTGTTCATTTGCATATAAAGTCGGTAACAGGTGCCAATCTTTTAAGTTCTCTTGTCTATGCCAAATGTTATTATAATCACAGAGCGGAGCTTTAGACCGAGATGGTAGACTTCACTAAGCGAACACCGGGGCATTGGCTTATTGGAGGAGATTTTAATGCGGTCTCTACTATTGAAGAAAGGTTCGGGTCAATCCCGACCTTACTTCCTATGTCGGAATTTAATTCAGAAATTCGGATTGTAGCCTATTGGAAACACCTATGCAGGGAAGCTTATTCACATGGTACCGAGCATTGCCTCACCCATCGATGAGATGGTTAGTCCGTGTATTTGTGAACAGTTAGTGGAATTGGTGGAACATCTATCATGAGTAGAATCTGATCACAAGCCGCTTTTGTTATCTTTACTTCTTAATGAGGGGCCCCGCGGGAGGCGCCTTCCGCTATCAAAATATGTTAGCTAAGGTTAATGGATTTAAAAAGTTGGTGAAGTCTTCTTAGGAGGAGCCGATTGAGGGGAATGGTATGGTGATTCTTATGATGAAACTAAAACATTTAAAGGGACCTTTGCAAGATTGGGGAAAATATCATTTTGGCCGTTTGGGTAAGGCTATCCGTGAGGGGGAGGTACAATTTCTTGAAGCTTAGAAAGAATTTGAACATCATGTATCTAAGGAGGCTCGCATTAAGCTCGATTTAGTTAAAGAGAGGTATACCTTTTTATTAAACAGCGAAGCTATTTATCGGCGGCAAAAATCATGGTTAAAATGGATTAAAGAAGACGATGCTAATACCAAATACTTCCACACTTACTGCTCTAATCGTCGGAAGCATATGTTGATAGCGAGTATACAAGATAGTGAAGGAAACTGGCTCACAGACTCGGATCAAATTGTTCAAGTTGCAGTGGACTATTATTCAAATCTGTTATCGGAACAACAAGCACCAGCGCCTTTGGATCCGTTCCTTCACCTCTTCCCGCCATGTATTTCAGCAGCTACTAATGAAGATCTGGACCGATTGCCTAGCTTATCTGAAGTTAAGGCTGCTGTCTTTTCTCTCAGCAAAGACATTGCCGCAGAGCCAGACGGGTTCAGCGAGGAATTTTTCCAAATTTCCTGGGACATTGTACAAGAAGACGTCACGCATGCGGTTGGGTCCTTTTGGGCGGGCATTTCCCTTACTAAGTCGATGGCTAGTTTCCTTCTGATACTTATTCCAAAAGAAGCCGCTCCTAGCAGCTTTGGCGACTTCCGTCCTATCTCGCTATGCACATTCGCGAGGAAAATCATACCTAAGGTCCTGGCTATGCGCTTAGCGGATATTCTACCCCTTATTGTCTCTAGGAACCAATCAGGCTTTATTAAAGGAATACGTATTACAGATAATATTTTACTGGCAATGGAAATGGTGCAATGTATCAATAGGAATGTTCGAGGTGGTAATATACCTTTGAAGCTAGATATGATGAAGGCCTTTGACCGGGTTTCACACTCTTATCTCCTAAATATTCTTAGGTCAATGGGATTTTCTCACCATTTTATTCATTTGATCAACAATTCTTTGAAATCTAATTGGTTCTCCGTCTTATTAAGTGGCAAGCCTTATGGATTTTTTAAAGCAACGAGAGGCGTGAAGCGAATGGATCCTCTATTGCCATTGTTGTTCATCATATCTGCCCAGCTCCTTTCCAGTGGCCTCAATCTCTATATGGAACAAGGACTTATATTTCCGTTTGCAATGCCTAGACGTTGTTTGCGAATTTCTCTTCTAGCATTTACCGACGATGTTGTTATCTTGGTGAACGGATCGAAGCAAGTTATAAAGAATCTTATGGAATTTCTCACATCTTATCAACGCTGCTCATGGACAACTTATCAACGCTCATAAAAGCTCATTTTACACCTTCTCCAAGTCGACTCATTTATATGAAGGAATGATAGCGGATTTGACCAGTTTTGCACGTGCTAGCTTCCCGATGACTTATTTGGGTTGCTCTATTTATCCCGTCCCGCATCAAAGTGGTTTATTATCAAAGTTTGGTAGAGTCTACAAGCTGGCAGATCGACGGATGGCAGCACAAACTTCTGAGTATGGTAGGATGTCTTATTCTCATTTGGCATGTGCTATCCTCTATGCTTTTTCATATCTTGGATATAGAGAACCCGCCACCTCGGGTGGTGGGACGACATTGAGAAGCTTATGGCTCGTTTTCTGTGTGGAGACTCTGATGGAATTCATCGCCGGCATTGGACGTCTTGGTCTCGTATCTACAACAGTAAGGAAGCTAATGGTTTGGGTTTGTACACTCTTGCGCAATATTCACAGGCATTCACTTGCAAACTGTGGTTGAGATTTAGAAGCACAAGGTCCTTATGGAGAGATTTTCTCGAGTCTAGGTATGGCAGAGATTTGCTTCACCTTTCCCAGGTTTAACAACATAATCTGATCTCGCTAACCTGGCCTAATATGTTAAGTGTGAAGGAGTTTGTGGAATTAAACATGAGGATGCTTGTGAGGGATGGGACCTCTTTTCTCTATTTTGAAATATCCAATGTAATTTGAGTTTGCATAGGCGTTGGCCGGCCTACAACGCACCCGATGACCCGCTAGTGGCAAAAATCCGGGACTACTGCACGGAATCTGGTTGGAACAGGGATGCTCTGTCCCCCTACTGCCAGACATTCACACAGCCTTGCCGGAGGTTAACTTGAGGCCAAGCCGAGGCATGGACCCCTAACAAGATGGAATGTTTACTCTAAGGACTGCCATAGACCTTCAACATCCTACACCTCCATCGATGTTAACTCGACGTATTACATGGTCAGCATTATTGCCTCTCTCCTTGTCTTTATTTTTGTGGAGATTTTGGAACTTGTTTTTGGCTTTTTATTATGTTAAGAGTAAATTGGGATTTCATTGCGCCTCCCGTTGTTCGTACTTTAAAGGGCCAGATTATATGGATCATATTTTTGTATACTGTGACTGGGCTACACATCTCTGGGGGTATGCGGGAAACATGGTGGGAATTCAGCTTTTTCTAAGCAATTTCTGCTTAGCTCATCAAATGCTCAAGTACTGAATATTCAAAGGTAGGGGCTGTCAAACACAAACTATATGTGATTTTATCCAGCTCGGTTATGTAGATTCTTCGGGTCTATCGTTGTTATTTTGTTTATGATGGAGTTCGACCACATTTCCAACATCTGTGTGCGGCTTTTGATGACTATATATCCGCCCACTTAGCCCAAGAAGGTATCACATCCCTAGACTATCCGAGAACTATAATGCGACCACCTAGGAATCGGCCTGTGAGCCTGAGATGGCAGCAGGCATTTCGATCGGAAGATATAATCCGTAATATAGATGGGGCTTCAAGAGGCAACCCGGGACCGACTTGCATCGGGGGAGTTATCAGAACAAGAACAAGTCATTTCGTGCTAGGATTTTCCGCCTATCTATCTGACGAGGAGACGAATTCAAAAGAAGAGCTTGAATCACTGAGAGCGGGATTGCAATATACGGTGGAACGGGGTGTATCAACATCATGCGGGTACAATCAGATTCAGCTTTTGTGGTAGAGGCAACATCAATGCTTGGCGGTTGGATGCTCTATTTCATAGGACCTTCGAGCTCTTGGGCTCGATACACATCTCGACAATTCTGAGAGAGATTAACAAGGTAACAGACTCTCTAGCAAACCATTCATTTGAAGATCGAACATAGAAAGTTTATGATCGATTTGCACGTCTACCAACAGAAGCGCAAGGTTTTGAACTCTTGATCGATTTGCACATCTACCAACGGAAGTGCAAGGCATCATGAAACAATTCATAACATATTAGACCCCTCCCTAAGCTCATCATAGGAACAAGAATAAACAAAAAATTTAAATAAAGTCCAATTACTCATAAAAAAACTATTGGTGACCCCAAGACAATCTCCTTGAACTGCCAACTAAAGCAGCCCAATAGAGATTGCAGTTAGTAAAGATAGTGAGTCTTCTAGTTCGTCTTGCTCTAGTTCCAAACATTGCCAGCCATATTTCCACCTTCTCACTACATATGACAATAGTGGCAACCTTTTAAAAAAATGCATAAAGGTTTACCAAACTTTGAAAAACATAAACATATAAAAAGAACATATAATAACTTCAGAAATTCAAAGAAAAGTTTAATTATTTATCCAATATCTCAGAGTATTCATGGGATTAACATTCACGCGTAGGAAGCTGGGTTGATTCTATAAAGGCTTTGTCTAAAGTGTTTACATTAATTTAAGTTATTGAATGTTAATTGTACTGGCCTTGATATCCCGCTACATCTTTTTTTTTTATGGCCAAGGCAAAAATTGTGTTCTTGTCTTGAATTTGCCCACGACGGCCATGACCCTTGTGAAGTGGACATATTTTCTTGTCATGGCTGTACTGGAGAAAGTGGACAAACTTTCCATAATTTGGTCGGCTGACAGTTGCATGATTTTCACATTTACAAAGGTTGTCCTGTTGTTACATGACCCTAAAACTCCTCTTGGAAACATCACACTTTTTTTCATGAAGCATAATCCAATACAGCAAAGGCGGACTGTAGGACCTAGAAAAATCACCATTATAACATGGAAACAGGGAGCTGCACCTATGTCGGTGATTCTGAATGTCGATGGGGCAGCACGAGAGAACCCGGGAGTCTCGGGGTGGAGGATACATCATACGCTACGGAGATGGAAGGTTCATTGCAGGCCGATCTGTTTATTTTGGAGATGATATTTAAAATTCCCAAGCCAAGATCATACCCCTTGGGGAGGGACTTAAATTAGCTCAATCACTTGGCCTAAACATCACACAGATTCAGACAGATTCTCAATTTCTAGTTAATGCAATATCGTGGTGAAGAGTAGATTCATGGCGGCTGGATGCATGCTTTAATCATGTGTTGTCCGTTTTGGGATGGAAAAGCTATTATTCATGTGTTTAGGGAGGCGAATGAGGGGGTTAATTGGCTAGCCAATTTGGCATGTGATATGAGTAGCTCAACAACGTTTTCCCAGCTTGCGGGTTGCCGATTCAAGGAAGAGGATTATGTAACTTAGACCGACAAGGCACTCCTTATGTCCGATTGCTAATGGGATATGAGGTCGGCCAATCTTTATTCTTGATTTATGCATAGGCAGAAATGCCCTTTGTAATTCCTTTGCTCCATGGAGCTATCATCAATAAAGACACCCATTTATTGGGGAAAAAGTGCAACAAAGGTACTTTTATTGTACTTATACGGCACTTTTCAGAAGTGCCCTACTAGTGGTGTCGTTTTTTTTTGTGTTGCACTTGTGATGTTTTATAAATATATTTGTGGCACAACTTATTATACTTTTTAAATGCCATAAACTCACTGAAAATATGACATTTTTGCGGAACTTTTATTCATTCCACAAAAATAATTTCAATTATTTAAATAAAATAAAATGAAATAAATTTTAATATATTATAAAGTAAAAATGTTAATTAGAGGAGGGGCCCTTGACTCAAACTACGTTCACTTTTTTTCTACTGCCTCCATTCCGAAATATAAGACTTTTATTACATGTTGTGAAAATTAAGGAAGCAAAAATTAAGATTTTTTGTAACCAAAATATAAATATTATTCTCTTAAATAGAATTGGTGGTATACAAGTCATATTTAAGAGAGTAATATTGGTATTTTAATTAAAAAAAACATTTTAAATTTTGCTTTCTTAATTTTCGCAACACGTAATGAAAACCTTATATTTGGGAATGGAGGGAATACCATTTAATATTTTCATTTGGCACTTACTCTAACCAATGTACCGCACAAACTTTTGTTACTCTTTTGCAAAATCTGTTTATATAATATAACCTTAATTTAAATTTAGTTTATTTTAAATTTTATATTTATGATCATTAATCGTATTGTAATGGTAACTAATTAGAAATATTACTCAATGAAAAACTAGATGAATTTTAATCTTAAAATTTTATGAATTACTGAATAATTTATAGACTAACAATTCTATTTTCAATTATAACATGAATATAAAAATTAATTCTTTTATAATTCTTTTGAGAAAGTTTAAAACATTATAAAGTGTTTGTGCCACATTGGTTAGAGCCCTTGTCACTGCAGTGAGATGTTGAGTGCTAAACCCCTGCCAAATGCAACTAATATATGATAGATAAATATTTGACTAAGGATGGTGGTTAAAATGGCATCCTTTAATAAATGTTTTTATTTTTTTAATCAAATAAATTTTTTTATTTTATTTTATACAAAAAAATCCAATTTTTTTAGGCATTTATCAAAAAATACTACAAAATATGTCATATTTTCAATGTGTTTGTGGCGTTTAAATAGTGTTACGAGTTAATAAAATTGTTTAAAGAAAATTTTGTTCCGTATTCTTAACTCCATGTCAAGCACTCATGGTCTTGAATGTTAGAGGGACCTAACTGAATCTCAACCCTAAATAACCCAAGCAAACTAGCAAAGTTATCCAAGAAATAACAACTTTTTTAGCCATTACAGAAACAAGAAGTTAATAGTTAGATCATGTTTTTTACCATTAAAACTCAATGATGTTAGAAAGATTTTCAATCGAGAATACATAAGAACAAATCCTGCAAAAATATTGTCTTTCTGTAATATGTTTGTATTCATTGTTCCAAACATCTATAAGAAAACATTATTTTTTTAAACTGAATGTGAGCAATATGTTCTGAATGTACGTTACAAAACCTAAAAAGGGAAAAACAAAATTACTTTAATAAAATTAACCCTAATGGTTGACAAATGGCAAAATGAATTAGCCCTCGCCAGCTTCCTTCACTACTACAACTCTACTATATAAATTCGTTTAGTAGCTTCATCACGCTGCGGTTCTGATTTTTGTTGAACATGAAGCTGCTTCATACTGCGCTCCGGAAACAGGGAAGACTTTGACAATGGAAGCTAATTAATTGCCTTAAATATTTTTCTTCAGATTTCGTCTATGATTTTATTGATTCAATTAATTGACGGATGAGTGAATCAATTCATAAGAATTGAGTTTTTTGGATTGGTCCCTGTTGATGGATTTTTTAATTGATTTATCTATCAGACGTGAATCTTATTTCTAAAACAGTTTCCAATTTAGATATGAATGATTTTGTCGCACCCGGTCTCCAAGACGATGCCATGGCAGTGCCTCAATTGTTAATGAAGCACCAAAGCCTACAATCAGAGTTACTAAATAAGGCAATTTAATTATGAGTTGCATTATTAGTAATAAAACACTAGAGGAAGTAATAAACTGAAAGGGGGGTTATCTATAAGTTATTACATCTGAAAAGGGAAACTAAATGTTCCAAATGAATAACTATAAATGGAAAAAAAAACAACAGTGTTCGTAATCTAAGAAAATTAGAATCACTACATGTTATCCCCATCCCATGTGCCATCATCATAGAACTGGTCCTCACCTAAATCAGACTGCAAAATAAGAAAGCGGATGGATTGAGCTCCGGTGCTTGACAAGGACCCAAAACAATAATAATAAGAAAGACCATAACAGAAACAAACAACTCAAATTCCTATTTCCAAAAATGCCCCTTTGCAAATAAATACAGACGACTCAACTCAAGTCCCACGGGACACACACTATAAGGAAAACAGTTAATTAGCAACCGAAATTTTAGGTCACAAATTTAACGACTGAATACCGACCGATAAGAAACCGAAAACTAAACGGTCGTTATTCCGTCGGCCACATCAGTCCTGTTGACCAATTTGAAACGTCGTCGTTTTGATCACCCTTAACTACCGACTACTGTGACTGATATTAATGATCGTTTACCGATAGAATATATAATGATCGAATACCGACGGAAGTTAACGACCGAATACATAACCATGTATATGTGTATAGTAATAAATGAAGGAAATAAAATGACGTCGTTTTATGTACGTTAACGACCTATTACTGACGGAAAGTAACGACGGTTTACCGATGGAATAACGACCGAATAGCGACGGAATTAGGGTTAGGGTTGGGCGACCGATTAGCGGATAGTGAAAAATTTCGTCGCTATTATTCTTCCAGATACCGTTTTTAATAAAATAGCGGGGTTGTTAAGGATATTTAAAAAACGGAATCTGGGAAAGTAATAGCGACCGAATAGAGACGGGTTCTGTCACTATCCGTCGCTAATCGGTCGCCCTACCCTAACCCTAATTCCGTCGCTATTATTAAGTGCCCAAACGACGTCGTTTTTCCAGTTCGTGTGCTCATTTTTTTTTTAAAACTGTACAAGTGTTAAGCATTCTATTTGGCGACCGAATTTGCCAAGGTGGTCGGTAAATAAAAGGCACAAACGGTGTCGTTTTGCCAGTTCATGGGTTAATTTTTCTTTTAAACTGTATGTTAAGCATTCTGTAGGGCGAACGAATTTGCCAAGGTGGTCGTTATTCGGTTGCTATTATTAAATGCCTAAACGACGTCATTTTTTTAGTTCGTGGGTTCATTTTTTTGAAAACTGTAACAGTGTTAAGCATTCTGCAGGGCGACCGAATTTTCCAACTCAGTCGCGATTATTAAATGCCTAAACGACGTCGTTTTGTGCATTTTATTTCTCTAAAAATATATAAGGCAAGAAGCTTTTCCCTCTTTCTTCATTCTGCCCAGCCGCGACCTCCACCTTCACCACCACCTCTTCCGGCGATTTCCCCCCAAATCCACCGCGAAATCACTCCTTCCTTCCATCGCCACCACCTCCGGCACCTACAAGGCGTCGCCACCACCTCCAATTTCAGTTGGATTTTTTATGGTTTAGGTGAGAATCTTGCCTTTTCTAGCTTTTTTTTCTTAACAATTGGAATAAGTACATCTATTTTGAGAAGATTAAAATAAAAATGGAGGGGAGGTTGTACTGATTTCTGCTTGGATTTTAATATATGGGTTTTCTATAATGTTTTGCAATATGTTTTTGGTGGGCGTGTTTCTTTGTTTTTCAGTGAAAGAAGGGGATAAGCTTGAGTGATAATTAGTAGCAAATTAAAAAAACAAAATTACAACTTTTTCAAGAGATTTTCTGGGTTTTTTTGTGTGATAATGTACATTGGTTCAAGCCAAATATTTGGCTGATTTAAGATTATTGGAGTTTTCAAACATCCATTGTAGTTTTCTTGGTGTATTATTGAAATGTATGCTAATTATATCATTTTAGTTCCAATAAGTAAATAATTGATAATCGAACATAACAAGAATATTCATATTTGTTGCACAATAAAATTCACAAACAATATATATATAGACAAGATGCCATTAATAACATAGTAGACAAGATGCCATTATCACACGTTAATAATTACTTGAAAAATAAGGTGGAAATCATCAAACATAAGATTCAAAGTTAATATGCATTTAATTATTAAGACTTGATATGTGCAGATATTGTGTTTATAATGGAGGACCGTAGTCGGATGTATGTGGATTCAACAACAAATGGTGGACCTCGTCATAGTCAAGAATTTATAGCGGGATTGAAACGATTTGTGGATTTCGCTGTTAGTATGTCTGCTAATGTACAAATTGATGGGAATTTATGTAGGAGGATGATTTAGAATGATTAATCTCTTTCTCGCTTCTTGGAATTCCACATATTGACGGTGAGTAATATTTGTTGGTTTATTTTTTAGTACTTTATTACCATAAATTAATTGTCGTATTGTATAACTTTTTAACATAATTTAAAATGGTAATTTCATTGCCAAAAAATAATTAGATTCTTCAATTTTCATATTGCAACTCATGCATTTCAAAGGATATACATATAAATGACATCAAAGAGTTTATGAGAAATATAAACTTTGATTGTGAGTGTTGGAATGTAAATAAGAAGTGCACACTTTGATTGTGAGTTTTCATAATTCAAAGTGTGTGAGTGTTGTAATGTAAATGAGAAGTGCACACTTTGATTGTGAGTGTTGTAATGTAAATGAGAACTATAAACTTGTGTTATTTAGTAAGATAATTGGTTATGTAATGTTATTTTTGGGTTTATTGATTATTTTTTCTATTTGAGATCTTATTAATAATGTTTCTAGTTTGTATTTCTGTGCGTATTGCTATTTTTTATAATAGGGATTTAATTCAATTTCAGATTTACTTTATTAAATAAAAAACAATTTAGCGACGGAATAGCGATCGAAATATCGGGCGCTATATTAGTCGTCGGTATTCGGTCTTTAACCAGTCAAAAGTCAACAATGCCGACCATTAGGTCGGTATTCGGTCGCTAGACTTTCCATCGATATTCGATCGTTAACCAGTCAAAAGTCAACAATGTTGACCATTTGGTAGGTTAAAAGCGACCTAATATTCGGTCGCTAACCATTTCGTCGGTATTCTGTCATTAAATAGTCAAAGTCAAAAGTCAATAATGTTGACCATTCGGCCGGTAAATAGAGACCGAATATTCGGTTGCTAGATATTCCGTCAGTATTCAATCGATAATTTGGTTAGCGACGAAAAATACACGACCACGTCATTCGGTCGCTTCAGTTTAGCGACGGAAATGCCCGTCCCTGTTACACATTTTTCTTGTAGTGACAGCACGCAGAACAGAACAGTACAGTGCAGTACAGAACAGAAGAGACATGACAAGACAGAACATAACATAACGGAAACTACACAGTTGCGGACAAATGGTTCGTTTGCGGTATCGTCCACGGTAAGGCAGTAGCTACTGTCCTCGTGCGGACAAAGCCTAGGACAAAGGAGAGGACGAATGGTTCTTCCACAACTTGCGAACTTCAGAAAAATAAGCTACAACTTGTGAAAAAATGCACTAAAATGACGCCAAAACATTCCAAACCTAAAAGTAATCAAAGAGACTCAAACAAAACAGAAACTAACGACCAAAACAAGAACGAACACCTAGAATGAAACAAATAAGCAAATAACCACATTATTCGCACCTAAACGATTTCTTAACCGAGTATACGACAAGCACCACGCGTTGCCCATCCAGTACACCCAATTGCAACCTCGTCTAGTTACTTAGAACATCGCTACTGCTAAGACAAATAATCCCACCACATGAGCTCACATATCTATTCTCTACTACTCAACAATAACGGCAGTGGTCTCGGTTATTAACCAAACTAGGACAGTTCAGTAAAACTCGTGGGTTTGGATTCTCCCCCAAACTAAGGGACACAAATTTTAAGGTTCAATCCTTACATTTTCTCATCATCACCCACCGGGGACTCCACAAAACCACTACCGTACCTAATGATTCGCCCCATTAAGTGGGGGCCACAAGACAAAACAAAGCAAAATACCTCTTGGGGTAACAAAACAGAGCAGGACAGAAGGTAGACGGAACCTGCTAACTAGTGATCCTAGATACTCAATAGGGTGCGATGACTCGGTCGACCAAACCAATTAGGACAAAAACAATGACTCCAAATAAGACCCAACGAAGCAATTACAGATAGGACCCAACGATCCACATGACAGGATAGATACAAAATAGATATAATTTATGCGATTAACAAGTTAATAAACATAAATAAAAAACAGATTAAATATGCATGCCAAATTTACCCAACTAAAGACAAAATTCAATTGGATAAACGTTAAACATCAATTACGAATTAACTTATTACTCTAACTGTTCATGAAATCAAATATGCCCAAACATATCTTAAATCATGCCAGAACAATACATAATGGTATATACAATAAAAAAGACAAAAATTAACAGTAGGGAGGGGTCCTTACTCGTTACGGAGATGAAAAAGGGGAAGAAAAACCTGATATCAGCAACGAAAGCTTCACTCCCGGGCTATAACTCACGGTTCAGGTACTCGAATCGCATTCTGACTGCGTTCCCTCGAATCCTTTGTGATTACCTTCGATTCGGTGTAACTCACTGGTGAAAACTTACGCCTCGAACCCTATCAAGCAAAGAGGACACTAAATTATATCTATAAGATGAAGTACAAGGCAACCACTTAAGTTTACAAAGTATACAATTTGGCCCTGCAAGCAAAGTGGCTAAGAAGGGCATTTTAGTCTTTTTGTACATTAAAGTCTATTCAAGACTTTAATTATATTTCAGCTTTCTATTTACTATTTTTAGCCATGTTGGCCGCATATTAGTAGTGGTTACTAGATAATAGGACATGTTGTCCATTATCTTAGATAGTGTTTTAGTTGGTTAGCAAGTTTGTTGTTGAAGAGTACTAATTCTTCAAGGACTCTTCCTTTTGGTTTAATTGAGCCAAAATCCTACTCTATTTAAGAGGGATTTTGGCCACCATTGTAAGATACGTTAGATATATGATATTTGTTAAGGTTATTCCTTAGATACTTGTGAATTGAACTTCTTTATAGAATTCATTCATCTTTGAGTTATTGCATCAACTAGTTACTTTCACTTGTTGTGGTGTTTCAGCCTCCATTGATACTTAGCCTTCTTTAGAGTTGCGTTGAGTATATTCCCATTGAAACTAGTTCAAGTTAGAGAAAGATCCATTTTTAAACCTTTTAGTGTCGAATCTTTGATACTTGCTATCAAGGTTCTTCATCACAGCTACTCTTTCGGCTGAAACCACATGCCCCAATAACGAGATACTCCTCAACCAAAACTCACACTTACTGAACTTGGCATATAACTTCTCCCTCCTCAGAATCTCCAACGCCAATCTCAGATGCTCCTCATGAGCTTCATCCGACGGTGAATAAATCAAGGTGTCGTCGATAAAGACCACCACAAACTTATCTAAGAAATCCCGAAAGACTCGAATGATCATGTCCATGAATGCTGCAGGTGCGTTAGTCATTCCAAATGGCATCACAAGGAACTCATAATGCCCATAGCGAGTTCTAAATGCACTCTTCGGGATATTCTCGGGTTTAATCCTCTATTAATGGTACCCCGACTTCAAATCAATTTTGGAAAACACGGTTGCTCCATTCAGCTGATCAAACAGATCATTGATACGTGGTAGAGGGTATCGATTCTTGATCGTTATCTTGTTCAATTCCCGGTAGTCGATACACATCCGCATAATACCGTCCTTCTTCTTCACAAACGAAATCGGAAAGCCCCAAGGCGAAACGCTCAGTCTTATAAACTTCATATCGAGAAGCTCTACGAGTTGAGCCTACAGCTCTTTCAACTCCGCTGGTACCATCTGATACGAGGCCCTAAATATGGGCTCTGCACCAGGTTGCAACAAGATCTCAAAGTCGATCTCCCGGGTAGGTGGATTACCCAACAAATTTTCAGGAAACACATCCACGAACTCATTCACCTCAGGAACGTCCTCAAGCCGGACTTCCTTATCATCCTTCGCCACTTCTTAAGCCAGAAAAACCTCGCAGCCGTTCCAGATGCACTTTCTTGCCTCCATCGCCGAGATAACGGGGCATACTCCATCCATTCCTCTTCTTAACGGATCCTTGAAACTCGAACACATCTGGATCCCAAGTCACGAACTGAATCCTTCTCTCAAGGGAGTCAACCAAGGCATGGTGCTTATACAACCAATCCATACACAGGATCACATCGAAATCCACCATATGAAGTTGAATGACATCCGCTTTCAACACTCTCGAGTCTGTATCTACCCGGCACCCCCTTATGAACCAAGTTCGACTCCAACACCTCCCCACTAGGTTACATAAATCTATAGGTTTCCAAAATACTAACAGGTGTGGTCTTAAGTATCTAAGCAAACCTATGAGACATAAAAGAGTGGTTTTCCCATACGCAGGTACGAAGTTGATGAGTAGTGTACATGTAACAACATCTGAAGCATCTTCTACCTCCTGTTGAGTCAAGGCGAAGACCTTAGCATTAGGCTTTGGCCTGTTATCTCCCACTTTCGATGCAGCCCCAATAATCTGACCTGCAGCAGGTGGTGGCTCTGGACACTCACCAACCCTCTGGCCTTCCTTGCTACACCTGAAACAACCACTGGTTATCCATTTGCAGCCCCCAATATGCATCATTCCTCATCTATTACATGGTCTTTCCAGATCAATAGCAATTGGTGCCCCTGTGGGTCCCCCAATCTTAGTCAAGTTCACTCCAGTCCATGCCCCTGGCCTATAGGCGTTGGTAGGTCCTGAGGTTGGAGCAAACCACTTCCCAGCCAAAGGTGTAGCTGAGTTGGGACGAGAGCCCTGACCCTGTGACAGTGCTGAATAAGGCATCTTCCTATCATTATCAATGGTCTTAAACTCTTCCCCTATATCCATACTCCTTCGGTACTCATCCAAAAAAGTAGTAGAACTGTACCAAGACAACTTACCTCGAATACGAGGCAACAGCCCCCAAACAAACCTCTGGGTCCTCATCTTACCATCATGAATGATAGGAGTAGCATACTTCCCCAACAAGTTGAACTTACTAGTGTAGGCGGAGACAGTCATGCCCTCCGCCTGCCTCTTATCGAAGAACTTACTAGTGAAGGTCTCAAGGAAGTACTGGTCTATAAAGGCTTCTCTGAACCTAACCCAAGTAACAGGCCCTTCCTGAGCATATACGGGCTCCATTCATTTCCACCACTCCGCTACCTCGGACGTGAGAAAGGGAATAACCACATCAACATTCATCTCCTCAGTCACCCTTGTGATCCGAAAGTGTTTCTCTATCTCCGCCAACCAATTCACCGCCTGGTCAGGACCCACTCCTCCATCAAAAGAAGCTACACGCATCTTCTTCATGCGCTCGCAGTACATGCCCGGATCAGACTCAACTCCCAGACCTCTAGAAACCCCCGCAAAATGATTATGCTTTTGCAGATGTTGTTATTGTTGTTGAAACTGTAACTGCTGATGATGCTGGGTCTGAAACATTTGGGTTAGCATCACAAAGGCAGCTGCCCAGTCAAGAGTTTCACCTGCATTGGCTGGTGGAGGGGCCAGTGGTACATTATATTGTGGAGGAGGGTACTATGGTGGGGGAGCATAGTATTGTGGGGAAGATTTGTTGTATTATGGAGGTGAGTTATTCTGGGTTGTGTATGTTGATGTGGGTTATTTGGTGGTCATGGGGGGAGGCTTTGCGGTGGTAGTAGTAATTTTTCTGGTGGTGGGGTGTTTCAAACCCAGCATTATTACCATGATCCTGTTGCGGTGCTTTAGGTGGTTGCTGACTCGAAGAACCGAAAACCTGCCGTCTGCCTCCCCGATACCCACGGCGGCAGCAATTGACGATGGGAAGATCGTAGTCATCACTGTTACCCTTATTCGGATCTATTTTATACTCCCCCCCCTCCCCAAAAAAAAATTACATAGCGAACAGATAAGCAAGATACGTGATACAAAACAAGTTAAACATGTATGATTTCAGACAAGTAGATCATGGTATAATACATGTATTTACATACAGGAAATCACCATATTCATATAAACAAAACAACTGGATATAAACGTGTGATAACAGAAGAATCCTAGTCCATGGTCTCTACCCATCACACACCTGCTCTGATACCACTTATGTCAAACCCCGTCTCCGGGACAATGACATGGCAGTGCCTCATTGGTTAATGAAGCAACAAAGCCCACAATCAGAGTTACTAAATAAGGCAATTCAATTATGACTTCCCTAAATAGTAATAAAACACTAGCGAAAGTATTATACTCTAAGGGGAGTTATCTTTAAGTTATTACATCTGGAAAATGGAAACTAAATTTTCCTAAGGAATAACTATAAATGAAAAAAAAAATAGTGTTCGTAATCTAAGAAAATTAGGATCACTTTTCTTAATCCCCATCCCACGTGCCATCATCATAGAACTGATCCTAACCTAAATCAACTGGAAAATAAGAAAGCGGAGGGAGGGAGTTTCGGTGCTCACCAAGGACCCAAAACAATAATAATAAGAAAGAACAGAACATAACGGAAACTGCTACGGACCAATGCTTCATTCGTGCCTGCGAGCGAATGGTTCATCCACGGTAACTTCCGTGGCAAGGCAGTAGCTACTGTCTTCGTGCAGAAAAATAAGCTACAACTTGTGAAAAAATGCACCAAAATGATATCAAAACATTCCTAACCAAAAAGTAATCAAATAGACTCAAACAAAACAGCAACTAACGACCAAAACAAGAATGAACAGCTAGAATTCAACAAATAACCAAATAACCACATTCTTCATACCTAAACGATTCCATAACCGAGTATATGACAAACACCAAATTTTGCCCATCTGGTAAACCCAATTACAACCCCGTCTACATACTTAAAATATCGCTACTGCTAAGACAAACAATCCCACCACATAAGCTCACATATCTATTCGCTACTACTCAGAAATAACGACAGTGGTCCCAGTTATCAACCAAACTAGGATTGTTCAGTTAAACTGGTTGGTTTGGATTCTCCCCCAAACTAAGGGATCATATTTTAAGGTTCAATCCTTACATTGTCTCATCATCCCCCACCGGAAAATCTACAAAACTACTACCGTACCTAATGATTCACCCCATTAAGTGTGGGCCATAGGATAGAACAGAGTAGAAGACCTCTTGGGATCACAGAACAGAGCAGGACAGAAGGTGGACGAAACCTGCTAACTAGTGATCCTAGATACGAGCTCAATAGGGGGCGATGACTCGGTCGACCAGGTTGCGACTAAAACAATGACTCCAAACAGGACCCTACGAAGCAAATACAGATGGGACCCAACGATACACAGAACAATACAGATAGAGAACATATTCAATTTATGCGATTAATAAGTTAATAAACATAAACGAACAAAAATTAAAGGCATGCCAAAGTTACACAACTAAAGACATAATTCAATTGGATAAACGTTAAACATCAATTAAAAAATTTACTTATTATTATAACATTTTATGAAATCAAATATGCACAAACACGTCTTAAATCATGCCAGAACAGTACCCAATGGTATATATAGTAATTAGGAAAAACATTAACAGTGGGAAGGGTCCTTACTCGTTATGTAGATGAAAAGGGGAAGAAAAACCAGAAATCAGCAATGAAGGCTTCACTCCTGGGGCTATAACTCACGGTTCGGGTACTCGAATCACGTTCTGACTGCGTTCCCTCGAATCCTTTGTGATTGCCTTCAATTCGGTGTAACTCGCGGTGAAAACTTACGCCTCGAACCCCTTCAACGATTCTCTCAAAGCCCAGGCAGAAGTTCTCTCTTTCTCTCTCACAAGAACGATCTTTTGTTTATCTGGTGTTTTAGCGTAACTGAAACCCCAACCCCATGACACCTCAAGTTAGGAGATTAAGTTTAATCTAATTACAGGTTAGGTCCCTCTCCTTATTTTATTTACACTCATGCCCCTGCATACACAAATGAAATGTAACACATATAACACATGACAATTGTCATCTAGCACATAGCATTTAATATGACATTAAATATAAATCAACTAATTATGCTATTATTCAATTAAATAACGTAATCAAATAGGGAAAATATCATGGGTATCATAGATTTCCTTCCTAAAGCTTTTAAACAAATTTATTCCATTTCTTTATGATTTTATCAAAACAAGAGAACCAACTATTCATCTCAAAATATAAAATTGATCCAATCACCAGTCAATTATTTGACCTTACTGATGTATGATTGTGAGAAATATTTCAAATTAATGTTTGCAAAAGTAATATTTCAAGTGTTAATTTTCTTTATAATTCATTTTCTTTATGGCTTAATCAAGACAAGATAAACCAAGTTTTTTTTTTACGAAAATATTTTATTCACTCATAGATGATTTAATTAACCTTCATTGATGTATATGTGTAAGTGCTAGGGTTTCCAATTTGCATATTATATTGATGGATATGCAAGTCTTACATGTTTGTTACACACTATAACAGGGATTTACGTTTGGTGTCTGTTAATGAATTTTCTAATTGATTTCCATTTCAGATCTCCAGTCTTAGAAAAATTTACCCATGTGAAATAAAGTGGTTTCCTGACAGAAAAATGGTTTTTTAGAAAAAAATCAAAGAACCCTTGTTATCTAAGTTCAATTTTTTTTAATTCACAAATAACATACTTTGATTCAATCTGCAAACAAGATAGTTGGAATCTATTCATAAAAAACTCTCTAGACTCCTAAACTTTCGGAAATCATGCAAACCTAAGTCGTGCCCCATGGCGGCTGCTGCTCATCCAACTGCTGGTGGGGGCGGAGCATGGGATCGGAAGTCCTTTGCGGACCTTCTACAACCGCAAGGAACTAATGCAGTACCACTAACGATTAAGGCTCTTGACTCCTTCAAAGGAGAGCCATGTCTTACCAACGAAGAAGAAAAGCATTCGACGCTTGCGGCTCCTTGGAGGCTCGCTTGTGTCGGAAAAATTCATTGGAGATGCCCCCCGCTGGAATTGTTCAAGAAGGATTTGGGACGTGTTGGATTTAAGGGAAGATTCTGGGTTGGATGGTTGAACAGTAATCATATTATTATTCGTTTCACTCAGGAGGAGGATTACTGTCGATTTTGGAGACACTTTTCCAATGTTTGGATGAGAGTATTCAAGTGGACGTTTGATTTCAACGTTCACGAGGAGCCATCAATTGTTCCATCATGGATAAGTTTTTGGGGATTGCAGCTTCATCTATTTCACAAAGCCAAGATTTCTTACGTTGGCGAGTGAGGTGGGCACGCCATTAGCGTTGGATAATCCGACTGCGAATCTCACGCGACCTAGTGTGGCTAGGGTGTGTCTGCAACTTGATTTGTTGAAATAATTGCCAAACAGGGTTTGGATTCGTCATGCAAAGACAGTTCACGGTTTTTGGTAAACGATAACATACGATGATCTGCCGGAGTGCTGTATGGGATGTATGTCCGTGGGGCATTATGTTAACCAGTGCACTAAAGGGGAATTGACGATTGTTAAGCCAAGGCCGGCGAGGAGGCAGGCGAATAAGTCTGATGATTGCGGGAAGAAAGCTACAGACTGTGGGAAAAAGGTTGGTTCGGGGTCCGGAACCAAACATTTGGTCTCGGATACTCCGCCTGCTGATGGTACGATGGAGATAACGGGTGGGCAGGAACCAAGAATTGTAATTGGGTCGGCTAACATGGCGGAGCCGGTCGAGCAACCAATAATCGATATTGGGTCGGATGTGTTAACCGAAGGGCTTACTGAATAATTCAATGCTGTCGGGTCGGGTATACTTGTTGAATAGGACACTATGGTAATTGATTGGGTTATGTCTCAGGTGCTATTGAGATGTTGCCGAAATTGGATTCCGGGTCGGGTTGTTTGCCAATTGAACCAATAACGGGTTAAGAGTTATTGCCTGTCTTGGAGGAGCCTGATAAATGGACGGCCGCGTTCTACCCCAGGCTGCTCCGGAGATATTTCCGGTGAAGGATGATGGAAGATTTCGGTCGTCTGTCTTATCGGAACTACAACCGTTGAAAACACAAGGATAAAAGGATGATTTTGTAGTGAATTTTGGCTTAACCACACCAATTGCAGTTACGAGATTATCTCGCACTGCTGAGCTGGAGAGATCTGTACTTGTTACAGAGGAGGGCCGACGAGCTAAGTGGCAGGAGTTCAAGGAAGTTGCCTCGGTTGTTTGCATTGCCGCTTTGACTATTGTTGACCCGGTCCTAGATGATGCAATTGGTGATCGAACTCTTGATGTTAGGGATGCAGGGGATCATGAACTTGGAATGGAAGGGGATATCATTATTGATCTTCTAAGGTGTGAGAAGCTGCCCATGGACAATACTGTCCGAAATGCCAAAATCTGTAAGCACCAATTGACAGCCTCCAAGAAGTCTACGAGACTTGCGGAGAAAGCAAAATGCTTAACCCTATGATATGTATCTTATTCTCTTCCTATATCTTTTATTTATGAATATAGTGAATAATGAATCGATACCTAGGTTGCGTCAATTTAAGATAGATAATAAAGTTTCTTTGATTGCTGTTTTAGAGCTTATGCTAAGTAATGATGACTTGCCTTTATATTACCGTAGACTGGGTTTTGATGAGGGGCTTGGTAATGTGACTAGTAAAATTTGGGTGTTCTGGAACAGTAATCTGGATATTTCAGTTGTGCGGAATACGAAACAAGTATTGATTGTTTTGGTTAATAATTATGCTGAAAATTCTGTTTACTGCTATTTTGTTTATGCAAAATGCTCCTACACGCAATGGAGGGCATTGCGAGATGAGTTGCGGACCTTCAGCTCTCATCACGATGTACCTTAGTTTTCCCCCGGTGATTTTAACGTGGTTTTGAATGTTTCAGAGAATTTGGGCTCTATCCCTGATATTGGTGATAGTGTATTGATTGATATTCCTTTTGTTGGGAGTCCATATACGTGGTGTCGAAGCTCATCGCCCCCTTTACTGTGTAGATTGGACAGGGTGCTGGTTAATGGCCGTTGAAATGAATTCTTCGGGGATCACAAGCCTTGAACATCTCCATCGCATAGTCTCTGATTATTGTCCATTATTGTGCAAGATAAGGCGGGAAGGACGAACCAACACATCGTGTTTTAGATATCATAACATGTGGTCCATCCACACTTCTTTTCGAGATATGGTGGCGGCTAGTTGGGGGGAGAGAATGGAGGGAAATGGTATGATAGCATTGATGGGGAAGTTGAAATGGTTGAAGGTGGTTTAGCGAGAATGGAATAAAAGCCGGTTCGAACATGTTCCCACTCGGCTTAAGAAGTTCGAGGCGCAAATCATGTTAGCCGAATCACAATATGATGGTAATCCTACTAATGTTATGTTGAAGAGGTGGACTGAGGCAAAGAAAGAATATCACTTCTATTTGGAGGCGGATGAGTCATTTTGGAGACAGAAATCTCGAATTAAATGGTTGCAAGAGGGAAAAGCCAATACGAATTATTTTCATGCCTTATGCAATATTAGATTGATGTGTGTGCGCATTTCTAAATTGAAAATAATAATGGAGATTGGTTGATGGACGACAGTTTCATTGGAGCCGAGGTGGAGCAGTTTTATGAGGATTTGTATTCGGCCGAGGGCCAGCCGCCCCTACATAAGATGCTTTTGGAGTTTATCCCTTTTTTGATTGATGATATGGTCAATAGGGGCCTTTTGGAATTACCTTCCTTGTTGGAGGTACGAACGGTGGTCTTTTCCTTGGATAAAAATAGTGCAGCATTACCTTCCTTCTTTCAGGATTGCTGGGACATAGGGGCCAGGATGTTTTGCAGGCAGTATGTGATTTCTGGTAATGTCTTCCAATGCTTAAAAGCTATGGCGAGCACTTTGATTGTCTTAATTCCGAAAACCCAAAGTCTTGTTCATCTTGTGATTTATGAACAAATACTACTACTAAATGTGTTTTCATTGCCATTGTGATATGAAATACAGGGTCACACACATAGACGAGTTAATGAGCTTCATGTCGAGATTCAATGAATCTAGAATGTGTCTAGGTTCATTGTATCTGGCATTTATTTTTCTGAGAATAATAAAATGTTATTATTTGAATTAGAGATTAAGTATGGGGGCATTTTTGGTATTTGGATTTCCCTGGGGTTACGTGGATGTTATTACGCGATAAAACCCCCAGGCCTATGTAATCTCTTTTGGCCGAAACCCTAGGGTACACTTCTGATAGCCACAAAATAACAATACCCCGAAATAAGATTTTTGCCTTCCTTTTCGCTCTAGATTTCCTTAACTTAGAAAACGAAGAGCTAGCACTCGCTGCTCGTTTCGTCGTGTGGATACCGGTAGAGAGCAATTCCGCAAGGGAAGGCTGTTGGTGGCAGCAGCACAGCTCTGAAACCAGAACCATTAATAAAAATTGTAAGTCTTTTTGGTCTTAATTTCGATTCCCATAGTATGAGTGGATCCTTTAGGGGAGGATTCATGGGTGTTTAGAACGAGTTTCTGCCCATGAATCCCTGCACTGGTATCAAAGCCTTGCTCATACTATTCGAATTCGATATTGTTAATCACATCATAACACGTATAAATCTCGATTTGGTATGTGTATGTGTGAAACAGAAAAATTGTTTATGTGATTTTGATATATATATATATATATATATATATATATATATATATATGTGTGTGTGTGTGTGTGTGTGTGTGTGTGTGATATATGTTAATCTGATTTATATGTCTATTCGCATGATTCGATCAGTTTTAATTTGATTAATATTGCATAAACTAATATCGTATGCGATCTGTCTTTAATTCAATTAATTATGCATAAACGATTATATGCTTCCGGACGTTAATCTGAATAACATCGCACAAATTGTTTATGTGTATGGATTATATCGTATAAACAGATAACTCGATTATATAAGTTAGGCAATTCCTTCTGGGGGTATCCCTTACACTTTGTATTTGTACTCGTTACTTGATTTTATTAAGTTTTATTTGAGTTTTAGCATGGTGAATAGCATGCCCTACTATACCCCCCTCTTGTTTACATTCATTGGGTTGTAATTTTATAATACGGTATGCGAGCCATTTTTCAGTGTTGTAAAATTGTAATTTCTTTCTTAGATTAGTTTTAACGCTTTATCTTGAAGGCTGGGTATGCCCATGCAATTATGTAACAAGACTGGAAGATGCTAGATCGAAGACACTATCCATGAGATGGGTATTGGCTTAGATTGACCCTTGGCTCCCACAAGACTCGTGGGAGTCATCACAGGATTATGCCATGCTATATCACGTTTACATTTACGTTTTATATATTGCATGTGATGCTTATTTTCTTGTCTTATGGGGTCTAACAACATATTTGTCAAATTAAAAAAAATGTTTTAATTAAGTCTTAAAATGCCTACCATTATCTAAGCTTATCATCATTTTGTCTGCTTGCCAAAGTAACAGATAAGTGGTTATCTAGGCAAAAGGAGATGGGAAAATAGTGATTTCCATAAGATTAAACATGGTTCGACTTAACTAGGCTATCAAAATAGTTTTGAGCATAGGGCATAACATGGGAAATAGCCGGGACATGTAGATGTCATTCCCATGTGTTGATTTTACTTTAATTATGGGTGATAAGCCAAAGCTTACTTATAATTATCACAAAATGGTTTTCTCCACTATTTATCAAGTGTTGAAATTGTGGAAAGTTTTTTTGCTCAAAAATTAATTAATGACTTTGCAAATAATTTTCAAATGTAGATAATGGTAACTAACACTTCACACAATTTATTGCGATATGTTCTTGAAAATGAAAAACTGAGTGGGTCCAATTTCCTTGATTGGGCCGCAACTCAAGGATTGTTCTTAAGCAAGAAAGAAAGCTATATGTTCTCGACACTGATATTCCCGAACAGCTTGCAAACAACGCCCCTAGTGCTGAGAAAGATGCTTGGAAGAAGCATGTGGATGATTCTAACGACGTGACTTGTCTCATGTTAGCCAAAATGAGCTCCGAGCTTCAAAAATAGTTTGAAGAGGTTGAGGCTTTCCAGATGATGGGCCACCTCAAGGAAATGTTCCAAGAGAAAGCACGTCAAGAAAGATTCCTAACCACAAAGGCGTTGAACAGTTGCAAGATGGCCCTGGAACCTCTGTGAGTGTACATGTTTTTAAGATGAAGGGTTATGTTGACCAACTTGAGAAACTTAAGGGCTCCTGTAGGTCATGACTTGGCAACACATATGATCTTGGGCTCATTACCACCTAAGTATGACTAATTTGTCATGTACTTCAACATGCATGACATAGAGAAGTCCATACATCAAATACACGGGATGCTCAAACAGGCTGAACTAAAAATTAAGACGACACATGATGTCTTAATGGTCCAAAAAGAGAATTTCATGAAGAATAAAGGAAAGGGAAAGCCCATGGGCAAGAAGGGCAAAGGTAACAACAAGCCCCAAGCCCAAACCCAAGGTCAAGACACCAAAGGAAGGGGTTTGCTTCCATTGCAACGAAAAAGGTCATTGGAAATAGAACTGCAAGCTCTACTTGAAAGAGAAGAAAAAGGATTAGATACCGGTTGTGGATCTCACATTTGTGAAAAATGTGCAGGGGTTCAAAAGAAGTATATCACTGGCGAAATGAGAAGTTGATCTGAGAGTAGCGAATGGAGCAAGAGTTGTTATTATAGATACAGGGACATTTAATTTAGTTTTGCCAAGTGGCCTTGTTAATGAACTGAATAATTGTCTTTATGTTCCAACTTTGAGTAGGAATATTATTTCAGTTTCTTGTTTGGATATTGTTGGCTTTGAAAAAAATATTAAGAATAAAATTTGTACCCTTCATAAAGATGGCATCTTCTATGGAGATGCCTCTTTGATGAATGGGTTTTATATTCTTAACCTCAATGAATCCATTCAAAGGCTCATCTATGACATTAATACAAAGAGGTTTAAATCAAACGACTTAAACCAAACCTACTTTTGTTTATGTGTATCTAATTAAACATAAACCAGAATCTTTTGGAAGATTCATAGAATTCCAAAATGAAGTACAAAATCAACTTAGTAAAAGTAATAAAATACTTCGATCAGATCGAGGTGGCGAATACCTTAACAAAGAGTTTGACGAACATCTTAGAAGTTGTGGAATTGGTTTCACAATTAACTCCTCCTGGCACACCACATTGGAATGGTTTGTCAGAACGAAAAAATCGCACCTTACTAGATATGATTCGATCTATGATGAGTCAAATCAGTCTTCCAATTTCCTTTGGGGCTACACCCTAGAAACTGTTGCATTCATATTTAATAGAGTTCCTTCTAAAGAGGTTCAGAAAACTCCATATGAGATATGAACTGGGAAACAACCGAGTTTGTCATTTCTCAAAATTTGGCGATGCGAGGCGTATGTAAAACGCTTATTATCTGATAAACATGCCACTAAATCTGACAAGTGTTTGTTTGTGGGATATCCTAAAGAAACTAAAGGATATTACTTCTATCTTCCATCAGAGAACAAAGTGTTTGTTGCTCGAAATGGTTTATTCCTTGAAAGGGAATTTATTTCCAAAGAGGATAGTGGGAGTAAGATCCATCTTGACAAAATTTAAGATCCCAAAACAACATATGAACCAACTTTGGAACTTCCAGCAAGCTCACGTGCTGATACTGAGCTTCAATCTTTGACACAAGGCCCAAGGAAGTCAAGTCGGGTACATCAACAGCCTGAGAGATATGGATTTCTTGTAACTGACAATCATCATATTGAACTGATTGATCAAGATGAAGCCACTTCCTACAAGAGGTAATTCATAGTTCTGAGTCAGATAAGTGTCTAGAAGTTATGAAGTCTGAGATGCAATCCATGTACGATAACCAAGTGTGGACTTTGGTTGACCTACCCAAAGGGTGTAAGGTCATTGATAACAAATGGTGTTTCAAAAAGAACCCTAGGGTCAAACTTCTGATAGCCAGAAAATAACCCCACCTCGTAATAAGATTTATACCTTCCTTTTCTCTCTAGATTTATGTAACTCAGAAAACGAAGAGCTAACACTCGCTGCTCATTTCATCACGTGAATACCGGTAGAGAGCAATTCTGCAAGGGAAGGCTATTGGTGGCAGCAGCACAACATCTGAAATCAGAACCATTTACGAAAATTGTAAGTCTTTTTCGTCTTAATTTTGATTCCCATAGTATGAAAGGATCCTTCAGGGGAGGATTCATGGGTGTTTAGAACGAGTTTCTTCCCATGAATCCCTTCAGTGCGCACTTTGTGAATTTAATCTGCAATGTTTTGAGTTCTAACTAGTTTTATGTGCTGATTATTATTGTTGCAGAGGTCTTCTCGAGATGTTTGAATAAGCTATCTTCATTTAGTCTTATTATGCCTTAATATATCATTAAACAGATTGTTATTATCTCTCACCTCGCCTTTGCTAATGATATTATTATTTTCACCAATGGTCAGAAGTGGAATTTATCTACTCTTATTGATTTTGTGTGCCAGTATTAAAGTTTGTCTGGTCCAGCGAGTCATTGTGGGTAAGTAATTGTTCTATGCATCTTCAAGGAATTCTGTTGGATAGCGGTTGATTATACAAGAGGTAACATGTTTCGTGGAGGGGGATTTTCCCATGAAATATCTTGGTTGCCTTTTGTTCCCCGGGCAGGCGAAAGTGCAATATTTCCATGGATTGGTGGACTCTGCAATATTTCCAACATGAGGTTTTTTTTAGTATGGGAAGCCGGCTGATCGTGGTGCGCTTAGTGCTTAATTCTATGAAATTGGACTTTCTTGCCTCCGCTGTGTGCCGCAGTTGTTCTGCTTAGGTTAGAGAGGAATTTTTTCTCGATTTTTGTGGGGCCAGATAGATGGAGGAGACCGAAATCACTGGATGTCATGTCAGAGAATGGCCTAGAAGGTGGAATGTAATGGTTTGTGATTGCACTCGTTTATGACCTTTTATGAGGCCTTTTCTATTTGGTATGACTTTTTTATGGCACACTATTGTACCGAAATTCCTCATGTGATGGAGAGTAGCACGATAGTGGGCTTCTCTCCCGTTTGGAGACGCATGCTCTCGGTAAAAGGGGAAGTGGAATCGCGGATGGGTGTTTTGCTAAGAAGGGGTAATGCAAGTATCTTTTATGATAATTTTGCTCTTGTAGGTGCTCTAGATAGTATGGTTTCCCGTCATGCGGATATGATACACATTGCTAAGGTGAGCAACTTTTATACAAGAGTTGGCTGGAATAAGGAAGGGTTGAGGGCATATGTACGTGCGGCTTTTTTAGATGTGTTGCCTGAGGTAAGGTTGCGAACGTCTGGTGATTTGGACAAGTATATTTGGATGGAGGACGCTAAGGAGAAGTTTATCTTTCGTCGGTCATGGTTTTGGTACGTGGTTCAAGCGCTGCATAGTTTTCGAGGGAGTGTATCTGGTACAAGGTAAATTCCTCTCTAGGTATCTTGGTTTATGTGGAAATTAATTAACAGATTTTTGGTGCCGGATGTGGATAGGAATCATTATGGGGTCCATCTTGCCTCCCGGTATGCTTGTCTAAGAGACATGGAGACCTATGATCATGTATTTGTGCAATGTTTTCTGACCTATGATCAGATGGGGCTCTTTCTGGGACATCGACGAGTTGGGCGGATATGTGAGATGCTCTCGATTGGTGGTACGCTGGCTCGTCTAGTAATTATCAGGTTTTTGTACTTTTGGCTTGTTCAGCTTGTTGGATTCTTTGGAAGGTCCGTTGCAGCTTCGTATATAAGGCTAAGACAACGTCACAATCTAGTATCTTAGCTCGGTTTAGGGATTACATCGGCATAGTGATGAGCTCTAAAGGGCTCGGCTTTGGCTCTGTGCGAGCATCAACTAGGCTGAGGAGGACTCGTGTGGTCAGATGGAGGGATGATTTGGGTGAGGAAGGGGCTGTCCTAAACATTGATAGAGCCTCCAAAAGAAATCCAGGTCTAGCGGGTATTGGAGGTGTCCTTAGGCTCACAGATGGAGAGTTTTGGAAGCATTCTCTATGTTTCTTGGTGAGAGCAAGTCAAGCATGTTGGCGGAGATGGAGGCTTTGTTGCAAGGTTTGAAGATGGATGCTCGGTATGGAATTTCTCTTCTATTGATTTAGACAGATTCGACAATACTGGAAACTGATGTGTCAGAAGGTACAATCTCCTCTTGGAAGCTAGATCGTGTGTTCCAACATGTCTTATTTGTTTTGAGAAATAGCAGGGTGGTTCATGTTTTGAGAGAAGTGACTTTTGTAGCGGATGCATTAGCGAAGCTTGCTTGTGCATCATGCTCTTTCACCTCGTTTCATACAATTGGAGACTTACCCCTAGATGTCTGCGGATACATAGCACTAGATATGCAAGGCACACCTTATATTTGTTTTTTTTGATGTTTAGGTTAGGCTGCATATTGTACCGACTTTGCCTTTTAAAATGGCAAGGCTATTTTTACTTTTGTGCATCATCTTTAGTGCATCTTTTGTAACACCTGATTCATGTTATAAATGGATCAATTTTATGATTTGATTGCTCTGTGTATGAAGTGGATTTGTTTCCACCTATCTAGTGGTCTTGGCTTAGTCCCCATCTATGTATTATCTGCCTATTTCTGGCTCTAATAATAAACGGGTAGGGGTCCATGCCAAACTGGTTATCTAAAATAAAAATAACAGGGCTTTTGATACGATATTTAACAAAGAAAGTGCATTTTTTAATAAAAAAATCTTATCAAACTTTGAAGTTTTAGTTGAGATTTTGGCATGTAAAAATTTTGGTTTTGTTAAGATCCCAATATCAAGAACTGATACACTATTGATTTTGGCATTTACTTTGGAATTTTCCTACAATACATAAAAACAAGTACACCAATAAACTTTGAAGAATTATAATATTTCTCTCTCCATAATACATTTATCTAATTCACCATACATATTTTTTAACAAGTCATTGAACTCAAATGTACCTAGAGAATTCACTTAACCCCTTTAATTTACTTTTCCGCATTCGAACAAATTATTTTATAGAGTTTATACCTTGGATTTACAAGTTCTTCATTTTTCACAATAAATATGGTGGTGGTGGGGGGCTAGATGATAAGATTTCGGAGGGAGTTCCAATGAAAGGCCTTATGGCTCCTCGTAGGAAGGGGTGCAATAACAGAAATTTGGTTTCTCCGAGGATTTGTGTTAAGGTAACGTCTGTTACATCAAAATGATGAGGGGACTGAGAAATAAAAATGAGCCGCGCTATTTTATCTCTTATTTCCTTTACTTCAAGACATTTTAAACAACAAACCAACGAAGTGTTATTTCCTCATGTGGCTTTCTTAATCAAATTGTGTGTTGTTGAATAACTTCCATTGAACTCGTGTAGCCTCTTCATGTAGTCTCATATATACTCTTTGTTTTGGGAGAGCTGTTTAGTCTCTTTGTTATTGTGAAACTCCTTCAAATTTGTTATTTTTATTGCAAAAAAAAAACGATAAATACAATGAGAGGTTAAAAGGTTAAAATTTTGTTTTTAGGACCAACCTAAAAAAGCGTGCAAACTTTTGGTGAAGAAATATGAAATATGTAAATTTATTTCTGTATGCTCGTTCATTGCACGATAATTTTCTAGTGTGGTAATAATACTGTATAATAACTTCGAAGTCATCCATCATATATGCAGAAAATATTTAATCAACAAATTTCTCCTTGCATATGTCGATTCTTGTATCTCCATTTACAAAAATGAACATAAAATAGCGTTATAAGATTTAGTATGTAATAAAAAACATACATCTTAGGAAAAAAAATAGATTTAAGATGGGTACAAATGCCAAATAAATTCTTGGACACATTCAATAAAGATAATTCGCATTCACTATAGGTGTGCAAGGGTATATCTCGAATTGCTTCTCAATATAATTAAAGCAAAAAGTATTCTGTTAATGTACCTTCTGAAGAACACTCAAAACACCTTTATATAGCCATAAGCCTAAATTAACTTACAAAGAATAGGGTATTTAATACGATTTTAGCAAGTTCTTCATTTTTCACAATAAATATGAGGGGTCTTCACCAAAGAAAATTCAACAAATCTTTTCCTTCTTTCATAGATTCTTTACCTTTTCAGGATTTCATACAATTGCTATGGTTTCTTATCATCCCCTTGTGATCAGTTGAGTTTTGGGCGATGTTGTTGATAGCATTTCCTATTCGGTGAAAATGGTTGTGACCTATAACTTCAAACAATAAGTATACCGTGATCATGAGTTCTTTCCTTCCGATGTCACCATGATACCTAGATTTTAGATTCACATGGTGATATGAGGTCCTTCTTCACTTTGGCAAAATGCATAATTTTGCAACTCTTCTCTTGAATCTCCACATTTCACTTTTAGTTTTTTTCTCTCTTTTCATTCGGTTTGAAATTTTCTTGCTTCTTTGTTTGTAGAAAATTGCTTCGTTTTTCCTTATATTTAACAATAAATACAATATAAAACAGAGTATCTTCACCATAAAAATATACTCTTTCTCGAAAAACAAAAATCTCTGCTCCGGCCTCCTTCTCATTTCCATCTCATCTCCATTAACCATCCAATTCCATTCATAGGCGACCCAGACACTGACATCTTCTTCTCATTCCGAAGATGAACAATTCAACGATGGAAATAATTGTCGGAGGAGGACGTTTTCTTGGTGTGTTGTCCTCTGAAGCTCAGTGTGGAGGCTTAGCCATCCAAACTATGCAAACTGCATTGGATGATGTAAGTAAACCTATGGAATTGGTCGAAGCAAGTTCTATGGAGAACTTAGAAAATTTTGAAATATCAGGCTTAACTAAACTTCGGAGTTCGAAAAGTAAAACCGAAACCCCGAGAAGGATGTAACGTAGGCGTTCAAGCAGGAAACACATGCATCTTAAGTACAATATTATCGAAGAAACAACTGACGAGGATGAGTTTGAGTACCAGGAAGATGATCCTAATTACCGTCTTCCACCCATAATACAAGTACCAGGGGCTAATGGGGTAGAGCATAAGATTGCAGAGGGAGTTCCAATGAAAGGGCTTATGGCTCCTTGTAGGAAGCGGTGCAATAAAACAAATTTGGTTTGTCTGAGGATTTGTGCTAAGGCAACGTCCGTTAAATCAAAATGATGAGGGGACTGAGAAACAAAATGGTGCCGCACTATTTTGTCTCTTATTTCTTTTGCTTCTAGACGTTTTAAACAAAAACCCAAGGAAGTGTTATTTCCTCATGTGGCTTTCTTAATCAAATTGTGTGTTGTTGAAGAACTCCATTGAAGTCATGTAGTTTTGGGACAGCTGTTTAGTCTCTTTGGTATTGTGAAACTCCTTCAAATTTGTTATTTATATTTCAACAAAAAAAAAAGACAGATATTATGAGAGGTTAAAAGGTTAAATTTTTGTTTTTTGGACCAATCTAAAAGAGCGTGCAAACTTTTGGTGAAGAAACATGAAATATGAAAAATTGTTTGTGTATGTTCGTGCATAACACGATAATTTTCTAGTATGGTAATAATAATATATAATAACTTCGAATTCATCCATTATATATGTAGAAAATAATTATCAACAAATTTCTCCCCGGATATGTCGATTCTTGTAGCTCTGTTTACTTGAAAAAAAACATAAAATAGGGTTATAAGATTTAGTATGTATTAAAAAGGAAAAGAACAAAGGAATGAAGGGATTCATGGGCGGAAACTCGTTCCAAACACCCATGGATCCTCCCCTGAAGGATCCGCTCATACAAAACGAATCGAAAAACAGCGGTAAAAACTTACAATTTTCGGATTCAAGAAACTACTTCTTGAATGGAGGATGACGATTCTTGGAACCTTTCTTTTCACCAACGGAATTCCCTTTCGCGAATTTCCCTCTACCGTATCCACGCGACGAAACAAGCGATGGATCGCTAGCTCTTCGTCTTTCTGAGATTCGGGAATTAGAGAGAAAAGGGAGAGGCTGAGAAATCCGAAATCTGATTTCGGGTTACTTGTTTAATTTCGGCTGAATGACTTATTTTCTAGGGTTTTGGCTAAGAGATGTTATATAGAGTATGGGAGTTTGTTCCCAGAACAACTCCCACGTCTACTCAACTTCTCTCGGCTGTGGGAGACTCTGACTCCCACGTTCCCTAGACTTCTGCTGGTAGTGGGAGTCCTTATCGGATAATAACTCCCACGTAATCCCAGCCATTGGTAAAATACCGAAATTGCCCCTATCTCTAATTCGAATAATAAACACTTTATTATTTTCGAGAAAAACAAATGTCGGGATACAATGAACCTAGACACATTCTAGATTCATTGAATCTGGACATGAAAGCTTGTTAGCTCGTCTATGCGTGTGACCCTGTAGGTTCATCTCACAATGGCAATGAAAACACACTTAGTAGTAGTGTGAGTCCATAAATCACAAGCGGTCCCTAGCAGGACATTGTGACTACCCAAAGTGAATGAATATACAACGGAACCTAATATCAATCCACTATTTAATCCCTTTGTCTCGCGATATCCTAATTAAGCATAAGGCATGGTGGTCGTCACCCTTATTAAGCTTAATTGTATTTATGCTCGATCTCCAGGTAAACTGTTTCGACAAATAGCATTTGATAACCACTTTATCAAATACATTTGAGCACGGCCATGCATTTAAACAGTCTTTCCCTATCGAGGGGCCCATGGATATCTCTCTCTAATAATAGAGAGGGACAAATTCCTTACTGTCTCTCACATTCAAGCTATGATAGGACACTACATCCGATCATCAGTCGTATTGATTACTCTGTTACAAGTAACGTCCGACTGAGTCAAAACGTGGCTCCATTCATACTAGAATCAATGAAGACATAAGGTCTAAGGATTCTAAAATAGTATTGACGAAGTAATACTTATGACTTAAGACCATGAAGTATTACTTCTCAAACGGATCACGTCCAATACAATGTATCCCTATATATTGCATCTATGATGTGATTTGTATCCATTACACATGATCAGTAAAACAAGATCATCAATCAACAATCATACTAGTTTTATTTCATAGTAATTATGCATTACATAAAACTAGGGACTACTAGAATAGTAATTACATGAGCTAATGAGTTTTACTATCAAATCACACATTTGATAATCAAAAGCGAAATTAACTATTCAATTACATGCTCAAAAGATAATAAAACGCACAACATGTGCTAATGGTCCTAGGGCACTACTAACAAGGAAAGCATTCAAAAAGTATATTAAACATGCATCTTAGGAAAAAAAATATATTTAAGAAGCGTATAGTCTAAGCCTAAAGTAACTTACAAAGAATAGAGTATTTGATACGATTTTAACAAAGAAGGTGCATTTTTAAATAAAAAAATTCATATCAAACTTTGAAGTTTTAGTTTAGTTTTGGCATGTGAGAATTTTTGTTCTATTAAGATCCTAATATCAAGAACTGATACACTATTGAAAGCGTTGTTGGCATTTACTTTCGAGTTTTCCTACAATACATATAAACAAGTACACCAATAAACTTTGACAAATTGGAATATTTCTCTCTCTAGAATACATTTGTCTAATTTATACCATACAATTTTTTTAACAAGTCATTGAACTCAAATATACAGAGAGAATTGACTTAACCCCTTTAATTTTCTTTTCCTCATTTGAACAAATCATTTTATAGAGTTTATACCGCAACCCCTCTTTTTGGTTTACGAGTTCTTCACCAAAGAAAAATCAACAAGTCTTTTCCTTCTATCATAGATTCTTCTCCTTTTTCAGGATTTCTGACAATTGCTATGGGTTATTATGATCCCCTTGTGATCAGTCGAGTTTTCGGCGATGTTGTTGATAGCATTTCCTATTCGGTGAAAATGGTTTTGACTTATAACTTGAAACAATAAGTATATCGTGGCCATGAGTTCTTTCCTTCCGCTGTCACCATGATACCTAGATTTTAGATACACATGGTGATATGAGGTCCTTCTTCACATTGGTAAAATGCATACTTTTGCAACTCTTCAATAGAATCTCCACATTTCACTGTTAGTTTTTTCTCTCTCTTTTCCTTCGGTTTGAAATTTTCTTGCTTCTTTGTTTGTAGAAACTTTCTTTTTTTCCTTTTATTTAAAGATAAATACAATATAAAACAGACGTATCTTCTCAATAAAAAGATACTCCTTCTCGAAAAACAAAAATCTCTGCTCCGGCCTCCTTCTCATTTCCATCTCATCTCCATTAACCATCCAATTCCATTCACAGGCGACCCAGACACTGACGACTTTCACATCTTCTTCTTATTTCGTAGATGAACAATTCAACGATGGGAGCAAATGTCTGAGGAGGATGTTGTCTTGGTGTGTTTTCCTCTGAAGCTCAGTGTGGAAGCTTAGTCATCCAAACTGTGCAAGCTGCATTGGATGATGTAAGTAAACCTATGGAACTTGGAAAATTATGAAATCTCAGGCATAACTAAACTTCGGAGTTCGAAAAGTAAAACCGAAACCCCGAGAAGGATGTAACGTAGGCGTTCAAGCAGGAAACACAAGCATCTTATGCACAATATTATCGAAGAAACAACTGACGGGGATGAGTTCGAGTACCAGGAAGATGAGCCTAATTACCGCCTTCCACCCATAATACAAGTACCAGGGGTAGAGGATAAGATTGCAGAGGGAGTTCCAATGAAAGGGCTTATGGGTCCTCGTAGGAAGCGGCGCAATAAAACAAATTTGGTTTGTCTGAGGATTTGTGCTAAGGCAACGTCCGTTGAATCAAAATGATGAGGGGACTGAGAAACAAAATGGAGCCGCGCTATTTTGTCTCTTATTTCCTTTGCTTCTAGACGTTTTAAACAAAAAAACCAAGGAAGTGTTATTTCCTCATGTGGCTTTCTTAATCAAATTGTGTGTTGTTGAAGAACTCCATTGAACTCATGTAGTTTTGGGACAGCTGTTTAGTCTCTTTGGTATTGTGAAACTCCTTCAAATTTGTTATTTATATTTCAATAAAAAAAAAGAAAATACTATGAGAGGTTAAAAGGTTAAAATTTTGTTTTTTGGACCAATCTAAAAGAGCGTGGAAACTTTTGGTGAAGAAACATGAAATATGAAAAATTGTTTGTGTATGTTCGTGCATAACACGATAATTTTCTAGTATGGTAATACTAATATATAATAACTTCGAATTCATCCATTATATATGTAGAAAATAATTATCAACAAATTTCTCCCCGGATATGTCGATTCTTGTAGCTCCGTTAACTTAAAAAAAACATAAAATAGGGTTATAAGATTTAGTATGTATTAAAAAGGATAAGAACAAAGGAAAGCATACATCTAATTTATACCATACAATTTTTTTAACAAGTCATTGAACTCAAATATACAGAGAGAATTGACTTAAACCCTTTAATTTTCTTTTCCTCATTTGAACAAATCATTTTATAGAGTTTATACCGCAACCCCTCTTTTTGGTTTACGAGTTCTTCACCAAAGAAAAATCAACAAGTCTTTTCCTTCTATCATAGATTCTTCTCCTTTTTCAGGATTTCTGACAATTGCTATGGGTTATTATGATCCCCTTGTGATCAGTCGAGTTTTCGGCGATGTTGTTGATAGCATTTCCTATTCGGTGAAAATAGTTGTGACTTATAACTTGAAACAATAAGTATACCGTGGCCATGAGTTCTTTCCTTCCGCTGTCACCATGATACCTAGATTTTAGATACACATGGTGATATGAGGTCTTTCTTCACTTTGGTAAAATACATACTTTTGCAACTCTTCTCTAGAATCTCCACATTTCACTGTTAGTTTTTTTCTCTCTCTTTTCCTATGGTTTGAAATTTTCTTGCTTCTTTGTTTGTAGAAACTTTCTTTTTTTCCTTTTATTTAAAGATAAATACAATATAAAACAGACGTATCTTCTCCATAAAAAGATACTCCTTCTCGAAAAACAAAAATCTCTGCTCTCATTTCCATCTCATCTCCATTAACCATCCAATTCCATTCACAGGCGACCCAGACACTGACGACTTTCACATCTTATTCTAATTTCGTAGATGAACAATTCAACGATGGGAGCAAATGTCTGAGGAGGATGTTCTCTTGGTGTGTTTTCCTCTGAAGCTCAGTGCGGAGTCTTAGCCATCCAAACTGTGCAAGCTGCATTGGATGATGTAAGTAAACCTATGGAACTTGGAAAATTATTAAATCTCAGGCATAACTAAACTTCGGAGTTCGAAAAGTAAAAATGAAACCCCGAGAAGGATGTAACGTAGGCGTTTAAGCAGGAAACACAAGCATCTTGTGTACAATATTATCGAAGAAACTACTGACGGGGATGAGTTCGTGTACCAGGAAGATGAGCATAATTACCGTCTTCCACCCATAATACAAGTACCAGGGGCTGATGGGGTAGAGGATAAGATTGCAGAGGGAGTTCCAATGAAAGGGCTTATGGCTCCTAGTAGGAAGCGGCTCAATAAAACAAATTTGGTTTGTCTGAGGATTTGTGCTAAGGCAACGTCCGTTGAATCAAAATGATGAGGGGACTGAGAAACAAAATGGAGCCGCGCTATTTTGTCTCTTATTTCCTTTGCTTCTAGATGTTTAAACAAAAAAAAAAAAAAAACCAAGGAAGTGTTATTTCCTCATGTGGCTTTCTTAATCAAATTGTGTGTTGTTGAAGAACTCCATTGAAGCCATGTAGTTTTGGGACAGCTGTTTAGTTTCTTTGGTATTGTGAAACTACTTCAAATTTGTTATTTATATTTCAACAAAAAAAAAGACAAATACTATGAGAGGTTAAAAGATTAAAATTTTGTTTTTTGGACCAATCTAAAAGTGCGTGCAAACTTTTGGTGAAGAAACATGAAATATGAAAAATTGTTTGTGTATGTTCGTGCATAACACGATAATTTTCTAGTATGGTAATAATAATATATAATAACTTCGAATTCATCCATTATATATGTAGAAAATAATTATCAACAAATTTCTCCCCGGATATGTCGATTCTTGTAGCTCCGTTTACTTTAAAAAGAAAACATAAAATAGGGTTATAAGATTTAGTATGCATTAAAAAGGAAAAGAACAAAGGAAAGTATTCAAAAAGTATATTAAACATGCATCTTAGGAAAAAAAATATATTTAAGAAGCGTATAGTCGTAAGCCTAAAGTAACTTACAAAGAATAGAGTATTTCATATGATTTTAACAAAGAAGGTGCATTTTTAAATATAAAAATTCATATCAAACTTTGAAGTTTTAGTTTAGTTTTGGCATGTGAGAAGTTTTGCTTTATTAAGATCCTAATATCAAGAACTGATACACCATTGAAAGCGTTGTTGGCATTTACTTTCGAGTTTTCCTACAATACATATAAACAAGTACACCAATAAACTTTGACAAATTGTAATATTTCTCTCTCTAGAATACATTTATCTAATTTATACCATACAATTTTTTTAACAAGTCATTGAACTCAAATGTACAGAGAGAATTGACTTAACCCCTTTAATTTTCTTTTCCTCATTTGAACAAATCATTTTATAGAGTTAATACCGCAACCCCTCTTTTTGGTTAACAAGTTCTTCACCAAAGAAAAATCAACCAGTCATTTCCTTCTATCATAGATTCTTCACCTTTTTCAGTATTTCTTACAATTGCTATGGGTTTTTATGATCCCCTTGTGATTAGTCGAGTTTTCAGCGATGTTGTTGATAGCATTTCCTATTCGGTGAAAATAGTTGTGACTTATAGCTTGAAACAATAAGTATACCGTGGCCATGAGTTCTTTCCTTCCGCTGTCACCATGATACCTAGATTTTAGATACACATGGTGATATGAGGTCTTTCTTCACTTTGGTAAAATACATACTTTTGCAACTCTTCTCTAGAATCTCCACATTTCACTGTTAGTTTTTTTCTCTCTCTTTTCCTATGGTTTGAAATTTTCTTGCTTCTTTGTTTGTAGAAACTTTCTTTTTTTCCTTTTATTTAAAGATAAATACAATATAAAACAGACGTATCTTCTCCATAAAAAGATACTCCTTCTCGAAAAACAAAAATCTCTGCTCTCATTTCCATCTCATCTCCATTAACCATCCAATTCCATTCACAGGCGACCCAGACACTGACGACTTTCACATCTTATTCTAACTTCGTAGATGAACAATTCAACGATGGGAGCAAATGTCTGAGGAGGATGTTCTCTTGGTGTGTTTTCCTCTGAAGCTCAGTGCGGAGTCTTAGCCATCCAAACTGTGCAAGCTGCATTGGATGATGTAAGTAAACCTATGGAACTTGGAAAATTATGAAATCTCAGGCATAACTAAACTTCGGAGTTCGAAAAGTAAAAATGAAACCCCGAGAAGGATGTAACGTAGGCGTTTAAGCAGGAAACACAAGCATCTTGTGTACAATATTATCGAAGAAACTACTGACGGGGATGAGTTCGTGTACCAGGAAGATGAGCATAATTACCGTCTTCCACCCATAATACAAGTACCAGGGGCTGATGGGGTAGAGGATAAGATTGCAGAGGGAGTTCCAATGAAAGGGCTTATGGCTCCTAGTAGGAAGCGGCTCAATAAAACAAATTTGGTTTGTCTGAGGATTTGTGCTAAGGCAACGTCCGTTGAATCAAAATGATGAGGGGACTGAGAAACAAAATGGAGCCGCGCTATTTTGTCT
The DNA here is from genome assembly GCA_026122235.1 of Vinca minor. Lineage (NCBI taxonomy): Eukaryota > Viridiplantae > Streptophyta > Magnoliopsida > Gentianales > Apocynaceae > Vinca > Vinca minor. The sequence goes on from JAOCZM010000239.1 coordinate 678,018, forward strand.
CTTATTTCCTTTGCTTCTAGATGTTTAAACAACCAAGGAAGTGTTATTTCCTCATGTGGCTTTCTTAATCAAATTGTGTGTTGTTGAAGAACTCCATTGAAGCCATGTAGTTTTGGGGACAAATTGTTTAGTTTCTTTGGTATTGTGAAACTACTTCAAATTTGTTATTTATATTTCAACAAAAAAAAAGACAAATACTATGAGAGGTTAAAAGATTAAAATTTTGTTTTTTTGGACCAATCTAAAATTGCGTGCAAACTTTTTGGTGAAGAAACATGAAATATGAAAAATTGTTTGTGTATGTTCAGTGCATAACACAATAATTTTCTAGTATGGTAATAATAATATTTAATAACTTCGAATTCATCCATTATATATGTAGAAAATAATTATCAACAAATTTCTCCCCCGGATATGGCGATTCTTGTAGCTCCGTTTACTTTAAAAAGAAAACATAAAATAGGGTTATAAGATTTAGTATGCATTAAAAAGGAAAAGAACAAAGGAAAGTATTCAAAAAGTATATTAAACATGCATCTTAGGAAAAAAATTATATTTAAGAAGTGTATAGTCATAAGCCTAAAGTAACTTACAAAGAATAGAGTATTTCATATGATTTTAACAAAGAAGGTGCATTTTTAAATATAAAAATTCATATCAAACTTTGAAGTTTTAGTTTAGTTTTGGCATGTGAGAATTTTTGCTTTATTAAGATCCTAATATCAAGAACTGATACACCATTGAAAGCGTTGTTGGCATTTACTTTCGAGTTTTCCTACAATACATATAAACAAGTACACCAATAAACTTTGACAAATTATAATATTTCTCTCTCTAGAATACATTTATCTAATTTATACCATACAATTTTTTTAACAAGTCATTGAACTCAAATGTACAGAGAGAATTGACTTAACCCCTTTAATTTTCTTTTCCTCATTTGAACAAATCATTTTATAGAGTTAATACCGCAACCCCTCTTTTTGGTTAACAAGTTCTTCACCAAAGAAAAATCAACCAGTCATTTCCTTCTATCATAGATTCTTCACCTTTTTCAGTATTTCTTACAATTGCTATGGGTTTTTATGATCCCCTTGTGATTAGTCGAGTTTTCAGCGATGTTGTTGATAGCATTTCCTATTCGGTGAAAATAGTTGTGACTTATAGCTTGAAACAATAAGTATACCGTGGCCATGAGTTCTTTCCTTCCGCTGTCACCATGATACCTAGATTTTAGATACACATGGTGATATGAGGTCTTTCTTCACTTTGGTAAAATGCATACTTTTGCAACTCTTCTCTAGAATCTCCACATTTCACTGTTAGTTTTTTTCTCTCTCTTTTCCTATGGTTTGAAATTTTCTTGCTTCTTTGTTTGTAGAAACTTTCTTTTTTTCCTTTTATTTGAAGATAAATACAATATAAAACAGACGTATCTTCTCCATAAAAAGATACTCCTTCTCGAAAAACAAAAATCTCTGCTCTCATTTCCATCTCATCTCCATTAACCATCCAATTCCATTCACAGGCGACCCAGACACTGACGACTTTCACATCTTATTCTAACTTCGTAGATGAACAATTCAACGATGGGAGCAAATGTCTGAGGAGGATGTTCTCTTGGTGTGTTTTCCTCTGAAGCTCAGTGCGGAGTCTTAGCCATCCAAACTGTGCAAGCTGCATTGGATGATGTAAGTAAACCTATGGAACTTGGAAAATTATGAAATCTCGGGCATAACTAAACTTGGAGTTCGAAAAGTAAAAATGAAACCCCGAGAAGGATGTAACGTAGGCGTTTAGCGGGAAACACAAGCATCTTGTGTACAATATTATCGAAGAAACTACTGACGGGGGATGAGTTCGTGTACCGGGAAGATGAGCATAATTACCGTCTTCCACCCATAATACAAGTACCCGGGGGTGATGGGGGTAGAGGATAAGATTGCGAGAGGGAGTTCCAATGAAAGGGCTTATGGCTCCTAGTAGAAGCGGCTCAATAAAACAAATTTGGTTTGTCGAGGATTTGTGCTAAGGCAACGTCCGTTGAATCAAAATGATGAGGGGGCTGAGAAACAAAATGGAGCCGCGCTATTTTGTCTCTTATTTCCTTTGCTTCTAGATGTTTAAACAACCAAGGAAGTGTTATTTCCTCATGTGGCTTTCTTAATCAAATTGTGTGTTGTTGAAGAACTCCATTGAAGCCATGTAGTTTTGGGACAGCTGTTTAGTTTCTTTGGTATTGTGAAACTACTTCAAATTTGTTATTTATATTTCAACAAAAAAAAAGACAAATACTATGAGAGGTTAAAAGATTAAAATTTTGTTTTTTGGACCAATCTAAAATTGCGTGCAAACTTTTGGTGAAGAAACATGAAATATGAAAAATTGTTTGTGTATGTTCGTGCATAACACAATAATTTTCTAGTATGGTAATAATAATATTTAATAACTTCGAATTCATCCATTATATATGTAGAAAATAATTATCAACAAATTTCTCCCCCGGATATGGCGATTCTTGTAGCTCCGTTTACTTTAAAAAGAAAACATAAAATAGGGTTATAAGATTTAGTATGCATTAAAAAGGAAAAGAACAAAGGAAAGTATTCAAAAAGTATATTAAACATGCATCTTAGGAAAAAAATTATATTTAAGAAGTGTATAGTCATAAGCCTAAAGTAACTTACAAAGAATAGAGTATTTCATATGATTTTAACAAAGAAGGTGCATTTTTAAATATAAAAATTCATATCAAACTTTGAAGTTTTAGTTTAGTTTTGGCATGTGAGAATTTTTGCTTTATTAAGATCCTAATATCAAGAACTGATACACCATTGAAAGCGTTGTTGGCATTTACTTTCGAGTTTTCCTACAATACATAAAAACAAGTACACCAATAAACTTTGACAAATTATAATATTTCTCTCTCTAGAATACATTTATCTAATTTATACCATACAATTTTTTTAACAAGTCATTGAACTCAAATGTACAGAGAGAATTGACTTAACCCCTTTAATTTTCTTTTCCTCATTTGAACAAATCATTTTATAGAGTTTATACCGCAACCCCTCTTTTTGGTTTACAAGTTCTTCATTTTTCACAATAAAAATCAACAAGTCTTTTCCTTCTATCATAGATTCTTCACCTTTTTCAGGATTTCTTACAATTGCTATGGGTTCTTATGATCCCCTTGTGATCAGTCGAGTTTTCGGCGATGTTGTTGATAGCATTTCCTATTTAGGGGTGTCTATTGAGCTATGTGAGCTGAGCTTGGCATAGGTCACGCTCAGCTCACATAAAAATTCAAAAGCTCACGCTCACGCTCAGCCCGGAAAAGCTCATAAACCTTGAGCTCACGCTCAGCTCACATTTTAACACGAGCTCGAGCTTAGCTCACGAGCTTCCCAAGCTCACTTATATTAGCGAAGAAAACGAAAATCCTGTCTCAAGAATAGCATAATACAATGAGCCTTAAAACTAAATTTGGACAAGAATACACAAAAAGAAGCAAAAGTTTCAGAATTGTTTGATATGCTAATAAAAGAAGTCTTATATAAAAAAACAAAAAACAAGAGAATCCATGCACTTAAAATTTTAACAAATGCTAAATTTGCAAATTTCAAAAGATTGATTTTATTCCATTGTCGGTGGCAATTCCAATTTTGACATTCCCATTGAATTCTTCTACACCATCTCACTTTTTGTTGTGATTCATCCCGATGTATTTTGTACCCAGTGTTTTCCCATGCTGTCTTTTCTGTTTTTCTCTTCCTTTAACTTTTGTACGTGTCTCACTCCTGTTTTAAGACTCCTTCTTTAATATAATCTCATTTCTACCCAAAAAAAGAGATTATTGAGTTAATCCACACATTATAATTATAATGTATATAAGTTTTTTTTAAATTAGTAATAGTATTATATATATATATATATATATATATATAATATTTTAATTATATTAATCTTATTCGGGTTCGAGCTTTTTTCGGGCTGAGCGGGGACAAGCTCACGCTCAGCTCACATAAGAAGCGAGCTTGAATATTAAGCTCAAGCTCAGCTCACGCTCACATTTTTTCGAGCTATGTGAGCCAGGTTCGGGCCGGCCCGAACCCGTTGACACCCCTATTCCTATTCGGTGAAAATGGTTGTGACTTATAACTTGAAACAATAAGTATACCGTGGCCATGAGTTCTTTCCTTCCGTTGTCACCATGATACCTAGATTTTAGATACACATGGTGATATGAGGTCCTTCTTCACTTTGGTAAAATGCATACTTTTGCAACTCTTCTCTAGAATCTCCACATTTCACTGTTAGTTTTTTACTCTCTCTTTTCCTTCGGTTTGAAATTTTCTTGCTTCTTTGTTTGTAGAAACTTTCTTTTTTTCCTTTTTTTTAAAGATAAATACAATATAAAACAGACGTATCTTCTCCATAAAAAGATACTCTTTCTCGGAAAACAAAAATCTCTGCTCCGGCCTCCTTCTCATTTCCATCTCATCTCCATTAACCATCCAATTCCATTCACAGGCGACCCAGACACTGACGACTTTCACATCTTCTTCTTATTTCGTAGATGAACAATTCAACGATGGGAGCAAATGTCTGAGGAGGATGTTCTCTTGGTGTGTTTTCCTCTGAAGCTCAGTGTGGAGGCTTAGCCATCCAAACTGTGCAAGCTGCATTGGATGGTGTAAGTAAACCTATGGAACTTGGAAAATTATGAAATCTCAGGCATAACTAAACTTCGGAGTTTGAAAAGTAAAACCGAAACCCCGAGAAGGATGTAACGTATGCGTTCAAGCAGGAAACACAAGCATCTTATGTACAATATTATCGAAGAAACAACTGACGGGGATGAGTTCGAGTACCAAGAAGATGAGCCTAATTACCGTCTTCCAACCATAATACAAGTACCAGGGGCTGATGGGGTAGAGGATAAGATTGCAGAGGGAGTTCCAATGAAAGGGCTTATGGCTCCTCGTAGAAAGGGGTGCAATAAAAATAAATTTGGTTTCTCTGAGGATTTGTGCAACGGCAACGTCCGTTGAATCAAAATGATGAGGGGAGTGAGAAACAAAATGGAGCCGCGCTATTTTGTCTCTTATCTCCTTTGCTTCTAGACGTTTTAAACAAAAAACCAAGTGTTATTTCCTCATGTGGCTTTCTTAATCAAATTGTGTGTTGTTGAGGAACTCCATTGAAGTCATGTAGTTTTGGGACAGCTGTTTAGTCTCTTTGGTATTGTGAAACTCCTTTAAATTTTTTATTTATATTGCAAAAAAAACGATAAATACTATGAGAGGTTAAAAGGTTAAAATTTTGTTTTTTTGACCAATCTAAAAGAGCGTGCAAATTTTTGGTGAAGAAATATGAAATATGAAAAATTGTTTGTGTATGTTCGTGCAAAGCACAATAATTTTCTAGTATGGTAATAATAAAGTATAATAACTTCGAATTCATCCATCATATATGTAGAAAATAATTATCAACAAATTTCTCCCCGGATATGTCGATTCTTATAGCTCTTTTAACTTTAAAAAAATGAACATAAAATAGGGTTATAAGATTTAGTATGTATTAAAAAGGAAAAGAACAAAGGAAAGTATAGAAAAAGTATATTAATCATGCATCTTAGGAAAAAAATTAGATTTAAGAAGCGTATAAAGGCCCAAATAAATTCTTGGACCCTTTCAATTAAGATAATTCGCATTCACTATAGGTGTGGAAGGGTATATCTCGAATTGCTTCCGAGGACAATTAAAGAAAAAGTATTCTACTAATGTACCTTCCGAAGAACACTCCAAACATCTTTATATAGTCGTAAGCCTAAAATAACTTACCAAGAATAGGGTATTTGATACAATTTTAACAAAGAGGGTGCATTTTTTAATAAAAAAGCATATCAAACTTTGAAGTTTTAGTTGAGATTTTGGATGTGAGAATTTTAGTTTTATCAAGATCCCAATATCAAGAACTGATACACAATTGAAAGTGTTGTTCGCATTTACTTTCGAGTTTTCCTACAATACATAAAAACTAGTACACCAATAAAGTCACACCCCGTAACCAGGGTCGATGACATAGCAGTGTCTCATTGGTTGATGAAACACCAAAGCCGACAAACAGAGTTACTAAAAGAAATTCATTTATGATATAATCCAAAATTGAGAGTTAAGTAGAGGAATCAAATTACTATGCGTGAAATACTAAGTATTACAAAGGAAAAAGTCCAACAATACTATAAATGAAATAGTTCTACGAATAAAAGAATAAAAGAACTAATTTATAACAAAAGCCGGTTATGGATCACTCTTCATGTTCCCCATCCCAGACGACATCATCCTCGTAGTGTTGCTCGTCACCTAAATCATCTGCACAGTAAAAGTGGATGGACTGAGCTTCGGCGCTCAGTAGGGACCAATGATAAAACAAACAAGTATGAAACAACAAATAAGCTAAGTAGCCATATTCGTCAAATCTAAACGCTTTCACAATCGAATGTATGCAAAGCACCACGCTTTACCAACACAATACACTCCATCACTACATCGTTTAGACACTAGGAACATCACTACCGCTATGACACTAAATCATGCCATTCGAGCTCAATCGTCTATTCACTTATTAATCAACAATGACTGTAACGGCCCCCGTTATAGTCCAAACTAGGACGGCCCAAGATGTTTCAACACGTGGGTTCAGTATGACCCCCTGAAGTAAGGGTCCAAGGTTTAAGGATCCATTCTATGTATTTCCTCATCATCCCTCACCAGGGACTCCACAAAACCGTTACAGTCCCAATGATCTCCTCATCGGGTTAAGGCCCTGGATGTTTCACTGTTCACTTAGACCACAAAGGATCTTCTTATATGACTTGATATTCGAATGAATCCTGCTAATCAATCGTTCATAGACAAGAGCTCAAATAGAAGGTGACGACTCGGTCGACCAAAACAAAAAAGGACTGAATGACGCCAACCATTTAGGACGACCCAAGATAACATTTAGACAAGTTCATCAAATAAGCATTTAACATTTCACGATACATGTATAATACTTACAATAGCGAATCACGTCATTTTAAATATAAAAGGCAATAAATAAATTAACGAATCAGATCATAGAGAATTTAATTCAAATCCAAAGCAGTTTATGCAATAACGGAAACAATTAAACTCAATTTGTGCAACTATTTCGTAAATTAAATAATCTATTCGCTTTTACTGTGCAGTATATGCGATAATTAAATGACGTAGGGGGTCTCTACCTCGAATCCTTGGAAAAGCGTTAAACGTGCAAGTGCTGGAAAAATTCTGGTTCTTCCCTCTACTTCTGGCATACATTACGGAAAATATAACGGTTAAAATCTTGATCCCTCCGGTCAGATTATAGCCCTATCAGTCTAGTTTGTAAATCAAAAATAATTACTCCGATTGGAGTTCGTATGTTACCTGTACTACGATTCTACCGAAACTGTGCAGAAAACGAAACTCAGAGATCAGCCCCGCTCCCGGTGAATTATCTTTCTGTTCAGAACTCCAAATCGACTCCCGTCTGCGCTCTCTCGTAGGTTATTCAATTATCTTCGAATCGATATATTGTGGGATGAAAACGGAGAAGTAACGCTCCCTCGATGATCTCTCAAAGTTCTGCCCAGAAATCTGAAAACTCACCAAAATCCTCACTGCCTTGCGGCTGCCCCCAAGAACCCACGGCTGCTGCTTCAATTTCTTTATGTTTGTGATTAAAAGCATCAAGAGCCCCTGCCCCCGTAACCCTACATAATATATATAATCCTATTTTATTATTTAATCCCCACCCTTGAATTCTCACACAAATATACTCCTTTTATTTTATTTTAATTAAAGTATTCTCCCAAACATATTAGGATTCCTAATTCAATTATAATCAAACATCTAACTGAAACACGATTACGTTCCCTAATTACGATATGCGAGCGAAACGCCCCTCAACAAAAATAACACGTAATACTATAGAAAAATTAAATAGACATGTAATATCATAAATTCACAACTAATTTCAAGTCAACGTAATTAATCGGACAAGATATAATTACACGCAAATAACACGTAAGCGAAAAGTTCCGGGTTTTACAAATAAACTTTGACAAAGTGCAATATTTCTCACTCTAGAATACATTTATCTAATTTATACCATACAATTTCTTTAACAAGACATTGAACTCAAATGAACAGAGAGAATTGACTTAACCCGTTTAATTTTCTTCTCCTCATTTGAACAAATCATTTTGTAGAGTTTATACCGCAACCCCTCTTTTTGGTTTACAAGTTCTTCATTTTTCACAACAAGTCTTTTCCTTCTATCACAGATTCTTACCTTTTTCAGGATTTCTTACAATTGCTATGTGTTCTTCTGATCCCCTTGTGATCAGTCGAGTTTTCGGCGAAGTTGTTGATAGCATTTCCTATTCAGTGAAAATGGTTGTGACCTATAACTTGAAACAATAAGTATACCGTGGCCATGTCCTTCCGCTGTCACCATGATACCTTGATTTTAGATACACATGGTGACATGAGGTCCTTCTTCACTTTGGTAAAATGCATACTTTTGCAACTCTTCTCTTGAATCTCCACATTTCACTGTTAGTTTTTTTCCCTCTTTTTTTTCCTTTAGTTTGAAATTTTCTTGTATCTTTATTTGTAGAAACTTTCTTTTTATTCCTTTTATTTAACGATAAATATAATATAAAACAGCCGTATCTTCTCCATAAAAAGATACTCTTTCTCGAAAAACAAAATCTCTGCTCCGGCCTCTTTCTCATTTCCATCTCATCTTCATTAACCATCAAATTCCATTCACAGGCGACCCAGACACTGACGACTTTCAAATCTTCTTCATATTCCGTAGATGAACAATTCAACGATGGGAATAAATGTCGGAGGAGGATGTTCTCTGGGTGTGTTTACCTCTGAAGCTCAGAGTGGAGGCTTAGCCATCCAAACTGTGCAAGCTGCATTGGATGATGTAAGTAAACCTATTGAACTGGTCGAAACAAGTTCTAAGGAGAACTTGGAAAATTATGAAATCTCTGGGATAACTAAACTTCGGAGTTCGAAAAGTAAAACCGAAACCCCGAGAAGGATGTAACGTAGGCGTTCAAGTAGGAAACACAAGCATCTTATGTACAATATTATCGAAGAAACAACTGACGGGGATGAATTCGAGTACAAGAAAGATGAGCCTAATTACCGTCTTCCACCCATAATACAAGTACCAGGGGCTGATGGGGTAGAGGATAAGATTGCAAAGGGAGTTCCAATGAAAGGGCTTATGGCTCCTCGTAGGAAGCGGCGCAATAAAACAAATTTGGTTTGTCTGAGGGTTTGTGCTAAGGCAACGTCCGTTGAATTAAAATGATGAGGGGACTGAGAAACAAAATGGAGCCGCGCTATTTTGTCTCTTATTTCCTTTGCTTCTAGACGTTTTAAATAAAAAACCAATGAAGTGTTATTTCCTCATGTGGCTTTCTTAATCAAATTGTGTGTTGTTGAAGAACTCCATTGAACTCATGTAGTTTTTGGACAGCAGTTTAGTCTATTTGGTATTGTGAAACTCCTTCAAATTTGTTATTTATATTCCAAAAAAAAACGATAAATACTATGAGAGGTTAAAAAGTTAAAAAAATTTTGACCAATCTAAAAGAGCGTGCAAACTTTTGGTGAAGAAATATGAAATATGAAAAATGGTTTGTGTATGTTCGTGCATAGTACGATAATTTTGTATTATGGTAATAATAATGTATAATAACTTCGAATTCATCCATCATGTATGTAGAAAATAATTATCAACAAATTTCTGCCTGGATATGTCGATTCTTGTAGCTCCATTTACTTCAAAAAAATGAACAGAAAATAGGGTTATAAGATTTAGTATGTATTAAAAAGGAAAATAACAAAGGAAAGTATAGAAAAAGCATATTAAACATGCATCTTATAAAGAAAAATAGATTAAAGAAGCGTATAAAGGTCCAAATAAATTCTTGGACACTTTCAATTAAGATAATTCGCATTCACTATAGGTGTGCAAGGGTATATCTCGAATTGCTTCCCAGGACAATTAAAGAAAAAGTATTCTGCTAATGTACCTTCCGAAGAACACTCCAAACATCTTTATATAGTCGTAAGCCTAATGTAACTTACCAAGAATAGGGTATTTGATACTATTTTAACAAAGATGGTGCATTTTTTAATAAAAAAATTCATATCAAATTTTGAAGTTTTAGTTGAGATTTTGGCATGTGAGAATTTTAGTTTTATTAAGATCCCAATATCAAGAACTGATACACTGTTGAAAGTGTTGTTGGCATTTACTTTCGAGTTTTCCTACAATACATAAAAACTAGTACACCAATAAACTTTGACAAATTGTAATATTTCTCTCTCTATAATACATTTGTCTAATTCATACCATACAATTTTTTTAACAAGTCATTGAACTCAAATGTACATAGAGATTTGACTTAACCCCTTTAATTTTATTTTCCTCATCATTTTATAGAGTTTATACCTCAACCCCTCTTTTTGGTTTACAAGTTCTTCATTTTTCACAACAAATATGACGGGTCTTCACAAAAGATTCTTCACCTTTTTCAGGATTTCTTACAATTGCTATGGGTTCTTCTGATCCTCTTGTGATCAGTCGAGTTTTCCGCGAGGTTGTTGATAGCATTTCCTATTCGGTGAAAATGGATGTGACCTATAACTACAAACAATTAGTATATCGTGGCCATGAGTTCTTTCCTTCCGCTGTAACCATGATACCTAGATTTTAGATACACATGGTGATATGAGGTCATTCTTCACTTTGGTAAAATGCATGATTTTGCTACACTTCTCTTGAATCTCCACATTTCACGGTTAGTTATTTTCTCTCTCTTTTCCGCCGGTTTGAAATTTTCTTGCTTCTTTGAGCGTGCAAATTTTTGGTGGAGAAATATGAAATATGAAAAATTGTTTGTGTATGTTCGTGCATAGAACGATAATTTTGTAGTTTGGTAATAATAATGTTTAATAACTTCGAATTCATCCATCATATATGTAGAAAATAATTATCAACAAATTTCTCCCCGGATATGTCGATTCTTGTATCTCCGTTTACTTAAAAAAATAAACATAAAATACGGTTATAAGATTTAGTATGTATTAAAAAGCAAAAGAACAAAGGAAAGTATAGAAAAAGCATATTATAAAGAAAAATAGATTAAAGAAGCGTATAAAGGTCCAAATAAATTCTTGGCCACTTTCAATTAAGATAATTCGCATTCACTATAGGTGTGCAAGGGTATATCTCGAATTGCTACCCATTCCGCTAATGTACCTTCCGAAAAACACTCCAAACATCTTTATATAGTCGTAAGCCTAAAGTAACTTACCAAGAATAGGGTATTTGATACGATTTTAACAAAGTGGGTGCATTTTTTAATAAAAAAATCATATCAAACTTTGAAGTTTTAGTTTAGTTTTGGCATGTGAGAATTTTTGTTTTATTAAGATCCCAATATCAAGAACTGATATACTATTGAAAGTGATGTTCGCATTTAGTTTCGAGTTTTCCTACAATACATAAAAACTAGTACACCAATAAACTTTGACAAAGGGTAATATTTCTCTCTCTAGAATACATTTATATAATTTATACCATACAATTTTTTTAACAAGTTATTGAACTCAAATGTACAGAGAGAATTGACTTAACCCCTTTAATTTTCTTTTCCTCATTTGAACAAATCATTTTATAGAGTTTATACCGCAACCTCTCTTTTTGGTTTACAAGTTCTTCATTTTTCACAACAAATATGACGGGTCTTCACCAAAGAAAAATCAACAAGTCTTTTCCTTCTATCATAGATTCTTCACCTTTTTCAGGATTTCTTACAATTGCTATGGTTCTTCTGATCCCCTTGTGATCTGTCGAGTTTTCGGCGATGTTGTTGATAGCATTTCCTATTCGGTGAAAATGGTTGTGACCTATAACATGAAACAATAAGTATACCGTGGCCATGAGTTCTTTCCTTCCGCTGTCGCCATGATACCTAGATTTTAGATAGACATGGTGATATGAGGTCATTCTTAACTTTGGTAAAATGCATACTTTTGCAACTCTTCTCTTGAATCTCCACATTTCACTATTAGTTTTTTTCGGTTTGAAATTTTCTTGCTTCTTTGTTTGTAGAAACTTTCTTTTTTTTTCCTTTTATTTAACGATAAATACAATATAAAAACAGATATATCTTCTCCATAAAAAGAAACTCTTTCTCGAAAAACAAAAATCCCTTCTCCGGCCTCCTTCTCATCTTCATTAACCATCCAATTCCATTCACAGGCGACCCAGTCACTGACGACTTTCACATATTCTTCTTATTCCGTAGATGAACAATTCAGCGATGGGAATAAATGTCAGAGGAGGATGTTCTCTTGGTATGTTTCCCTCTGAAGCTAAGCTTGGAGGCTTAGCCATCCAAACTGTGCAAGCTGCATTGGATGATGTAAGTAAACCTATGGAACTGGTCGAAGCAAGTTCTAAGGAGAATTTAGAAAATTAGGAAATCTCAGGCATAACTAAAATTCGGAGTTCGAAAAGAAAAACCGAAACCCCGAGAAGGATGTAACGTAGGCATTCAAGCAGGAAACACAAGCATCTTATGTACTATATTATCAAAGAAAAAACTTACGAGGATGAGTCCGAGTACCAGGAAGATGAGCCTAATTACCGTCTTCCACCCATAATACAAGTACCAGGGGCTGATGGGGTAGAAGATAAGATTGCAGAGGGAGTTCCAATGAAAGGGCTTATGGCTCCTCGTAGGAAGGGGCGCAATAAAATAAATTTGGTTTCTCTGTGGATATGTGCTAAAGCAACGTCCGTTGAATCAAAATGACGAGGGGACAGAGAAACAAAATGAAGCCGCGCTATTTTGTCTCTTATTTCCCTTGCTTCAAGACGTTTAAAATAAAGAACCAAGGAAGAGTTATTTCCTCATGTGGCGCTCTTAATATAATTGTGTGTTGTTGAAGAACTCCATTGAACTCATGTAGTTTTGGGACAGCTTTTTAGTCTCTTTGGTTTTGTGAAACTCCTTCAAATTTGTTATGTATATTGCAAAAAAAAAAAAAAAATACGATAAATACTATGAGAGGTTAAAAGGTTAAAATTTTGTTTTTTGACCAATCTAAAAGAGCGTGCAAACTTTTGGTGAAGAAATATGAAATATGTAAAATTGTTTGTGTAAGTTCGTGCATAGCACGGTAATTTTCTAGTATGGTAATAATAATGTATAATAACTTCGAAGTCATCCATCATATATGTAGAAAATAATTATCAACAAATTTCTCCCTGGATATGTCGATTTTTGTAGCTCCGTTTACTTAAAAAAATGAACATAAAATAGTGTTATAAGATTTAGTATGTATTAAAATGGAAAAGAACAAAGGAAAGTATACTAAGCATACATCTTAGGAAAAAAAAAAATAGATTTAAGAAGCGTATAAAGGCCCAAATAAATTTTTGGACACTTTCAATTAAGCTAATTCGCATTCAATATAGGTGTGCAAGGGTATATCTCGAATTGCTTCTCAGGATAATTAAAGAAAAAGTAAAAAGCTAATGTACCTTCCGAAGAACACTCCAAACATTTTTATATAGTCGTAAGCCTAAAGTAACTCACAAAGAATAGGGTATTTGATACGGTTTTGACAAAGAAGTTGCATTTTTTAATAAAAAAATCATATCAAACTTTAAAGTTTTAGTTAAGATTTTGGCATGTGAGGATTTTAGTTTTGTTAAGATCCTAATATCAAGAACTAATACACTATTGAAAGTGCTGTTTGCATTTACTTTCGAGTTTTCCTACAATACGTAAAAACTAGTACACCAGAAAACTTTGACAAAGTGTAATATTTCTCTCTCTAGAATACATTTATCTAATTTATACCATACAATTTTTTTAACAAGCCATTGAACTCAAATGTACATAGAGGATTGACTTAACCCCTTTAATTTTCTTTTCCTCATTTGAACAAATCATTTTATAGAGTTTATACCGCAACCCCTCTTTTTGGTTTTCAAGTTCTTCATTTTTCACAATAAATATGACGGGTCTTTACCAAAGAAAATCAACAAGTCTTTTCCTTCTATTATAGATTCTTCACATTTTTTCAGGATTTCTTACAATTGCTATGGGTTTTTATGATCCCCTTCTGATCAATCGAGTTTTCGGCGATGTTGTTGACAGCATTTCCTATTCGGTGAAAATGGTTGTGACCTACAACTTGAAACAATAAGTATTCCGTGGCCATGAGTTCTTTCCTTCCGCTGTCACCATGATACCTAAATATTAGATACACTTGGTGATATGAGGTCCTTCTTCACTATGGTAAAATGTATACTTTTACAACTCTTCTCTTGAATCTCCACATTTCAATGCTAGTTTTTTCTCTCTCTTTTCCTTCGGTTTTGAAATTTTCTTGCTTCTTTGTTTGTAGAAACTTTCTTGTTTTTCCTTTTATTTAGCGATAAATGCAATATAAAACAGACGTATCTTCTCCATAAAAAGATACTCTTTCTCGAAAAACAAAAATCTCTGTATAAATGTCATTTCAACGATAGGAATAAATGCCGGAGGAGGTTGTTCTCTTGGTGTGTTTTCCACTGAAGCTCAGTGTGGAGGCTTAGTCATCCAAACTGTGCAAACTGCATTGGTTGGTGTAAGTAAACCTATGGAACTGGTCGAAGCAAGTTCTAAGGAAACTTGGGAAATAATGAAATCTCAGGCATAACTAAGCTTCGGAGTTCGAAAAGTAAAACCGAAACCTCGAGAAGGGTGTAACATAGGCGTTTTAGCAGGAAAAACAAGCATCTTATGTACAACATTATCGAAGAAACAACTGACGAGGATGAGGTCGAGTACCAGGAAGATGAGCCTAATTACCGTCTTCCACCCATAATACAAGTACCAGGGGCTGATGGGGTAGAGGATAAGATTGCAGAGGGAGTTCCAATGAAAGGGCTTATGGCTCCTCGTAGGAAGGGGCGCAATAAAATAAATTTGGTTTCTCTGAGGATTTGTGCTAAGGCAACGTCCGTTGAATCAAAATGATGAGGGGACTGAGAAACAAAATGGAGCCGCGCTATTTTGTCTCTTATTTCCTTTGCTTCTAGACGTTTTAAACAAAAAACCAAGGATGTGTTATTTCCTCATGTGGCTTTCTTAATAAAATTGTGTGTTGTCGAAGAACTCCATTGAACTCATGTAGTTTTGGGACAGCTGTTTAGTCTCTTTGGTATTGTGAAACTCCTTCAAATTTGTTATTTATATTGCAAAAAAAAAAAAACAATTAATACTATGAGAGGTTAAAAGGTTAAAATTTTGTTTTTTTGACCAATCTAAAACAGCGTGCAAACTTTTGGTGAAGAAATATTAAATATGAAAAATTGTTTGTGTATGTTCGTGCACAGCACGATAATTTTTTAGAATGGTAACAATAATATATAATAACTTCGAAGTCATCCATCATATATGTACAAAATAATTATGAACAAAATTCTCCCCGGATATGTCGATTCTTGTAGCTACTTTTACTTAAAAATATGAACATAAAATAGCGTTATAAGATTTAGTATGTATTAAAAAGGAAAAGAACAAAGGAAAGTAAACTAAGCATACATCTTAGGAAAAAAAATAGATTTAAGAACCGTATAAAGGCCCAAATAAATTCTTGGACACTTTCAATTAAGCTAATTCGCATTCAATATGGGTGTGCAAGGGTATATCTCGAATTGCTTCTCAGGATAATCAAAGAAAAAGTATTCTGCCAATGTACCTTCCGAACAACACTCCAAACATCTTTATATAGTCGTAAGCCTAAAGTAACTTACAAAGAATAGGGTATTTGATACGATTTTGACAAAGAAGGTGCAATTTTTAATAAAAAAATCATATAAAACTTTGAAGTTTTAGTTAAGATTTTGGCATGTGAGGATTTTAGTTTTGTTAAGATCCTAATATCAAGAACTAATACACTATTGAAAGTGCTGTTTGCATTTACTTTCGAGTTTTCCTACAATACGTAAAAACTAGTACACCAGAAAACTTTGACAAATTATAATATTTCTCTCTCTAGAATACATTTATCTAATTTATACTATACAATTTTTTCAACAAGTCATTGAACTCAAATGTACATAGAGAATTGACTTAACCCCTTTAATATTCTTTTCCTCATTTGAACAAATCATTTTATAGAGTTTATACTACAACCCCTCTTTTTGGTTTACAAGTTCTTCATTTTTCACAATAAATATGACGGGTCTTTACCAAAGAAAAATCAACAAGTCTTTTCCTTCTATCATAGATTCTTCACCTTTTTCAGGATTTCTTACAAATGCTATAGTTTCTTATGATCCCCTTCTGATCAATCGAGTTTTCAGCCATGTTGTTGATATCCTATTCGGTGAAAATGGTTGTGACCTACAACTTGAAACAATAAGTATACCGTGGCCAAGAGTTCTTTCCTTCCGCTGTCACCATGATACCTAGATATTAGATACACTTGGTGATATGAGGTTCTTCTTCACTTTGGTAAAATGTATACTTTTGCAACTCTTCTCTTGAATCTCTACATTTCAATGCTAGTTTTTTCTCTCTCTCTTTTCCTTTGGTTTGAAATTTTCTTGCTTCTTTGTTTGTAGAAACTTTCTTTTTTTTTTTCCTTTTTTTTAACGATAAATACAATATAAAAACAGATGTATCTTCTCCATAAAAAGAAACTCTTTCTCGAAAAACAAAAATCCCTTCTCCGGCCTCCTTCTCATCTTCATTAACCATCTAATTCCAACCACAGGCGACCCAGTCACTGACAACTTTCACATATTCTTCTTATTCCGTAGATGAACAATTCAACGATGGGAATAAATGTCGGAGAAGGATGTTCTCTTGGTGTGTTTTCCTCTGAAGCTCAGTGTGGAGGCTTAGCCATCCAAACTGTGCAAGCTGCATTGGATGATGTAAGTAAACCTAT
This sequence comes from Vinca minor, assembly GCA_026122235.1. Lineage (NCBI taxonomy): Eukaryota > Viridiplantae > Streptophyta > Magnoliopsida > Gentianales > Apocynaceae > Vinca > Vinca minor. The sequence goes on from JAOCZM010000239.1 coordinate 695,081, forward strand.
GGAACTGGTCGAAGCAAGTTCTAAGGAGAACTTGGAAAATTATGAAATCTCAGGCATAACTAAACTTCGGAGTTCGAAAAGTAAAAGCGAAACCCCGAGAGGGATGTAACGTAGGCGTTCAAGCAGGAAACACAAGCATCCTATGTACAATATTATCGAAGAAGAAACTGACGAGGACGAGTTCGTGTACCAGGAAGATGAGCCTAATTACCGTCTTCCACCCATAATACAAGTACCAGGGGCTGATGGGGTAGAGGATAAGATTGCAGAGGGAGTTCCAATGAAAGGGCTTATGGCTCCTCGTAGGAAGGGGCGCAATAAAATAAATTTGGTTTCTCTGTGGAAGAGTTATTTCCTCATGTGGCGATCTAAATAAAAACCAAGGAAGAGTTATTTCCTCATGTGGCGTTCTAAATAAAATTGTGTGTTGTTGAAGAACTCCATTGAACTCATGTAGTTTTGGGACAGCTTTTTAGTCTCTTTGGTATTGTGAAACTCCTTCAAATTTGTTATGTATATTGCAAAAACCATAAATACTATGAGAGGTTAAAAGGTTAAAATTTTGTTTTTTGACCAATCTAAAAGAGCGTGCAAACTTTTGCTGAAGAAATATGAAATATGTAAAATTGTTTGTGTAAGTTCGTGCGTAGCACGATAATTTTCTAGTATGGTAATAATAATGTATAATAACTTCGAAGTCATCCATCATATATGTAGAAAATAATTATCAACAAATTTATCCCTGGATATGTCGATTTTTGTAGCTCCGTTTACTTAAAAAAATGAACATAAAATGAACAAAGGAAAGTATACTAAGCATACATCTTCGGAAAAAAAAATAGATTTAAGAAGCGTATAAAGGCCCAAATAAATTCTTGGACACTTTCAATTAAGCTAATTCGCATTCAATATAGGTGTGCAAGGGTATATCTCGAATTGCTTCTCAGGATAATTAAAGAAAAAGTAAAATGCTAATGTACCTTCTGAAGAACACTCCAAACATCTTTATATAGTCGTAAGCCTAAAGTAACTCACAAAGAATAGGGTATTTGATACGGTTTTGACAAAGAAGTTGCATTTTTTAATAAAAAAATCAAATCAAACTTTAAAGTTTTAGTTAAGATTTTGGCATGTGAGAATTTTAGTTTTACCGCAACCCCTCTTTTTGGTTTACAAGTTCTTCATTTTTCACAATAAATATGACGGGTCTTTACCAAAGAAAATCAACAAGTCTTTTCCTTCTATTATAGATTCTTCACATTTTTTCAGGATTTCTTACAATTGCTATGGGTTTTTATGATCCCCTTCTGATCAATCGAGTTTTCGGCGATGTTGTTGACAGCATTTCCTATTCGGTGAAAATGGTTGTGACCTACAACTTGAAACAATAAGTATTCCGTGGCCATGAGTTCTTTCCTTCCGCTGTCACCATGATACCTAAATATTAGATACACTTGGTAATATGAGGTCCTTCTTCACTATGGTAAAATGTATACTTTTACAACTCTTCTCTTGAAACTCCACATTTCTATGCTAGTTTTTTCTCTCTCTTTTCCTTCGATTTGAAATTTTCTTGCTTCTTTGTTTGTAGAAACTTTCTTGTTTTTCCATTTATTTAGCGATAAATGCAATATAAAACAGACGTATCTTCTCCAAAAAAAGATACGCTTTCACGAAAAACAAAAATCTCTGCTCCGGCCTCCTTCTCATTTCCATCTCATCTCCATTAACCATCCAATTCCATTCACAGGCGACCCAGACACTGACGACTTTGACATCTTCTTCTTATTCCGAAGATGAACATTTCAACGATGGGAATAAATGTCGGAGAAGGATGTTCTCTTGGTGTGTTTTCCTCTGAAGCTCAGTGTGGAGGCTTAGTCATCCAAACTGTGCAAACTGCATTGGATGATGTAAGTAAACCTATGGAACTGTTCTAAGGAGAACTAGGAAAATTATGAGATCTCAGGCATAACTAAACTTCGGAGTTCGAAAAGTAAAACTGAAACCTCGAGAAGGATGTAACGTAAGCGTTTAAGCAGGAAACACAAGTATCTTATGTTCAATATTATTGAAGAAACAACTGACGAGGATGAGTTCGAGTACCAGGAAGATGAGCCTAATTACCGTCTTCCACCCATAATACAAGTACCAGGGCCTGATGGAGTAGAGGATAAGATTGTAGAGGGAATTCCAATGAAAGGGCTTATGGCTCCTCGTACGAAAGGGCGCAATAAAACAAATTTGGTTTGTCTGAGGATTTGTGCTAAGGCAACGTCCGTTGAATCAAAATGATGAGGGGACTGAGAAACAAAATGGAGCCGCGCTATTTTGTCTCTTATTTCCTTTGCTTCTAGACGTTTTAAACAAAAAACCAAGGAAGTGTTATTTTCTCATGTGGCTTTCTTTATAAATTGTGTGTTGTTGAAGAACTCCATTGAACTCATGTAGTTTTGGGACAGCTGTTTAGTCTCTTTGGTATTTTGAAACTCCTTTAAATTTGTTATTTATATTGCAAAAAAAAAACGATAAATACTATGAGGTTAAAAGGTTAAAATTTTGTTTTTTTGACCAATCTAAAGCAGCGTGCAAACTTTTGGTGAAGAAATATGAAATACGAAAAATTGTTTGCGTATGTTCGTGCGTAGCACGATAATTTTTTAGAATGGTAATAATAATGTATAATAACTTCGAAGTCATCCATCATGTATGTAGAAAATAATTATCAACGAATTTCTCCCCGGATATGTCGATTCTTGTAGCTCCTTTTACTAAAAAAAATGAACATAAAATAGCGTTATAAGATTTAGTATGTATTAAAAAGGAAAAGAACAAAGGAAAGTGTACTAAGCATACATCTTAGAAAAAAAATAGATTTAAGAAGCGTATAAAGGCCCAAATAAATTCTTGGACACTTTCAATTAAGCTAATTCGCATTCAATATTGGTGTGCAAGGGTATATCTCGAATTTCTTCTTAGGATAATTAAAGAAAAGTATTCAGCTAATGTACCTTCCGAAGAACACTCCAAAATTCTTTATATAGTCGTAAGCCTAAAGTAACTTACAAAGAATAGGGTATTTGATACGATTTTTGTGACGCCCCCAATTCCACCCCTAGGTACAACTGGGGCCGAATAGGGCATCTACCTACCTCTTGGCAGTAAACATGAAGTAACGTTCCTGCATAACACGCTTAAAAGAAGACTAACCGTTTATAAACAGAATATTCACATTCATAAACTATACATCCTCAAAATATTGTTAACAACCTGTTTAACCTTAATAGTTAATACAATACAGCGGAATTATCAAAATACATAATTTACATGAATTTACAATAATCCAAAACAAACAGCTAATCTCTAACTACTAGGAATCTGAACATGCACTCCAGGTTCGACAAACACAAATATCATTGGAGCTCGCTAGTGCACTTCATACCTGCATTTTAAGATGCAGTTTGAAAGAAAACGTGTAAGCTAATGGTTAGTGAGTTCCTGTGTGTGTGCCACAGTGTACATGTAATGTAAAATGCTAAGATAAGAAGTGCTCATGCAGTTTTGTAAATCATGTAGTTTTGTTTCATTTCTGTATACAACATGATAGTAATTGATTCATTTAACAGAGAGCCAGATGTTAAGAAGTCCAGGTACAAGAAAACCATATACCAACCGAACACCAGATACGCGCGCGATTTTCTACCTTATCCACCAGAAATCCAGCGGGTAAATCACAGGGTAGGGTACCAACTAGCCCTGTATTCACCTAGATCTGACCAATCCGAGTTAAAACTCCTAACCAGAATTGGCCAACCTCTTAAGTACTGCAGAGCTATACGCCAGAAGTCGTCAGCCCTTGCTTTCCCGACCATGGCGCAAGACATCTACAGCCTTGGGGCCCACAAGAAAAGTATGATTTAGCGTGCTTCAGAGAAGCAATAAGATCCGTTAATTCCATTAGTTACAACTGGCCGGCTCGGGGTGTTATGTTTGTAATGATAATTCTCGTATTAAATCGACACCCGGCCTGGCCTATACAGAATGTATGCAGCTTTATAAAACATGCAAGAATGATCAATGTTTGTATATGATTATATCAAAGCAATTCTAAATTCATTACAGAAATATATTTGGAACTCACAGGTTCTTAAATTCCAATTGAAACAGTTTACGAAAGCTTGGAACGCACAGGTTCCTAAATTCCAATTTAAAGAGATTTAGGAAAAGAGGAACTCACCTTATAATATTTAAACTCTTAACGCCTTACGAAGTCTCGGGATGTTCCGGTTCGGCTCCTATCACATAATAAGATGTACCAAACAAAAAGACTTAGATGTCGACCACCGAACATGTCAAGCATTTCACTAACATTCTATCTTACACGAAATCCCACTTAGGTGCTCATACAATTAGTGAATCAATAATCTAACCTTTAGCTATAAGATTTCCCCTTCTTATGTTCTTTCCAAAACCATACAAAGAATGAAAGCCATACTACATACTCAACGTCCTTTTTCCGAGAGTTATTGGAGACGAAATAATAATTAGAATCCTTTAAGTATTAGTTTACAAGGAGTAGAGAAATTATCACTTTGGCCTTACACATTATTGTTACTATCAATGTCACAATCTAACTCTTCCTTATACTTAAAGTGTCTTGTAACTTCTTCTACTCAAAACTTCTTAGAATCCCTTTTCCATAGACTAACTTCTCACAAACCAAGAACACCTACTTTTATTCAAGCAAGAATTCTAATTAAAGTGACAATGCTTGTATCGAGCAAGTCTACACAAAAACATATACCTATTCCCAAACTTACATTCAAATATAGAAATACATTCATATTAACCATTCTTCTCTTAAAATATGCTCATCAAAGAGTAGCAACATTTAAAACTGAAAACCGAGAATACAAGGACTCATATTACTAAACCTATTGTCCCAAACTAGAAAAAAATCAGAAAGTAAGAGAACAACATATAGATTAAAGAGCAGTCCGGCTCCTATATTGATCTCCAAGAACCAACAAGCAAATTCATGTTAATTGAATGATCACAATACACATATACAAACCTCTTATTTCCAAAATATGCTAATCAAAAGAAGCATGACAACAAGAAAGGAGAACAGAACCAAGAAATCCGAAATGATCATTACTTAACTTCTCTAATAGCAATGCATAATATTGCTTGAATTGAAATGCAATAACAACCTTTAAGTCTGCCCAAAACCACCATTCACCTTCATAACCAACAATACACTCATATATTACACTTTTTCTTCCTAACATGCTAACCCATTAACGAAAAATCAGCAACTAGAAAAAATAGAAACCGAAAGTAGAAAACAAATGAACCAGAGAACTCGGAAACAGAGAACGAAAACAAAGCAACAGAGGAATCGAAATACGAAATCGAAGAAAGAAACCAGAGCGCGACAACAAACGAAGCATGAAAACAGAGAAAACCGAAACAGAGGAAAATTCGAAAACCGAGAACAGAACAAGCAAAATCGAAATCGAAAACCGAAAACAGAAAAACATTAAACCACAATTCGGATATTAATTTCAAATTATATTGGAAAATTCAAATAAAATTAACAACTCTACTTACCAAAATTTAAAGTCTTGAACTTCGAAGATGATGTAAAAGTGGTGTATTTGATTGAGGAGTTGAGAACAAAAAAAAAAAATTAAAAGAGGAAGAAGAACCGAGAGAGCGAGAGAGAGAGAGCAAGGTAAGAGAAGGAGTTACAGAGAAATGAATTCTCTGGAGAAGAGGATGAGTTGGTACGGCTGGAAGCATGAGGTGTTGAAAACACCCCAAAATTTTTTACAAGTGTTAATATGACTCACCCAAAATTGTACTATTTACCATTTCCGTCCCTCAACTATTAAAATTTGAAATTTCGGTCCCTAAAAATATTAAGATTCAAAACTTTGATTCACATATAATTTTAAAAGATTAATTAGGATATTGCGAAAATAAAACATCAAAGATAATTCAGACTAGTGACTCTATAAGGCCTCAATTAAAATATGTCGAAAATTAGGGTCGTTACATTCTTACCCCCTTAAAATAATTGCGTCCTCGCAATTCATCAAGTTACCAAACCTAGGCATCCTTATTTTCTTTGATTCTTAAGAGTCCTAATACTAAATCCATAATACTCCCAAATGTAGACAAGTATACTTTTCAACAATTCAGTAGGTTTCAATATTTGACCTCTAACTCTTCATAACTGAGATAAGTATACACATACTTTGCTATATCTTTTGTCTAGAAATATTACTCAATTCTCTAAAGTCTATATAATTTAGAAGATACTATCTCTATATTCTTTGCAACAACTGAGAGGTTCATTTCTTTACATGTTCATCAAATATTACTGTCTTTGAATTAATCTCGCTCCATTGACTAATTCAGTAAAAGACTTAAACCTCTCTTTCGTGTGTGTTTGGCAATGACAATGAAATCAGCTTTAGGATATATGCATCGAATTCACATGCATGTGAATAGTCTGGAATGTACATATCCATGATCACTAAGAGAGAATAATGGAGACATTTTTTTTCCGACTTAGTTAGGCCAACAACCACTTCTCGTATGAAACTTTAATCTCATTAGAATATCATCAATTGATGCAACCTAATTTCATCTACATTATCAGCATGTCTAGTTCGTCCTTTGACAACAATTAAGAACTTCAAATCAGTTAAACGTTTACGTATACTATCATGAAATTGAACAAGTGGTGAGAACAATAGAAAAGCGAGTCTAGTAGGAGCATAGAAGAATCGAGAGAAAAGAATTCTCTAGGTATGTATTTTGGTGACAATGGGTCGCTCCAATTCATGCATTTAGATAACGCAAGCATGGTAATAAGTGGTCAACGATAGAATTAATGAAAGACTTTATCAAGCTTACATGTGTTCAAGCTCATTAAATACCATACTCAATGCAAGATCTCAAGTATCCATTAACTTTCTCGTAATTATTTTAATGAATTTGCTATTTTGTGTAATGTTTTCAATGGTAAATTCAAACCTTACAAAATGGGCACCAACCAGCCAAAACATCATGGTTTCCTCTAGTTCTCGATGATCCAAATAAATATTCATACCTACACTCTTACACTTCCATCCTCTACATATGATATTGTATAAAATTATTTTGCCATCAATTTTGCCTCGTACACGGCTCAAATTCTATATTAGTAGGTGTATCTAGAATTCAATAAATATATCCATCATAAGTTCAGGAACTCTATTTAAGACTTCCAGATTATATTTATTTTCAAGCCAAAAGAATCAATTATGCTAAAAACAAATATCTCAACAACTTCAAATTGGTTCTCTAGACCAACTAAATCTAACTAATTTCACAAGGATAATGTATTAGGCTAGCAATAGTAGTTTTATACATTATATATTTTTCCCAAAGTCACATCAATGTCAAACTTACCAAGATAATGTTACAACCTTCTAAATCATGGCTTTACCTCATATTAATAATCATTAATACTAAACCTGAACAATTTAACGAGATAAAAAAAATATCAATAGTAATTGTATGATCATTTTATTGCTTGTAACATTAGAAGTCATGGAAAGAGAACCTCTTTGGCTTCATATAATCAAGGGAACATAATAGAAGTAAAGATGCTGCTTATAACAAAATATTCACTAATAACAAAAATTATAATTTTCCAAAAAAATCAGTTTCTCATCTAAAAATATTATTATAAAGAAAACTATCAATGCTTAAATGGCTAAATCCTTGCCTATTAAGATTGATGAGAAAAGACGAAATAAGAGTTAGGTCAGGACCTAATGTCGTTTCACACAAAAGGAACAATGCTTCTTGACATTTTTGACAATGCACATATAAGAATCAATCAATTTTCTACTCGTACCATGATAATCTTATATTTTCACAATCTAATTCCATTACACAATCCTACAACAAGCTCATTTATCACGTCAAGATCCTTTTATGCAATATTCTAATCGAGTGACATACTCATCTTGTAAAGAAAACCTTTGTTGTTTAGATAAGCTTCATTAAGTTCTACTCATTTGATCAAGTATTGGACTTAAAATATCTATTCACACCTATAACAATCAATGTACATATCAATAATTGATTTTCTAAAACCCAAACACATAAAATTTGGTACACTAAGAGTTTCCCGTAGTATCACTATAGATCAAGTATCAGGGACATAGACTTCATTTTATACCTTCTGCATTGATTATCGAATCATATAGGCTACTTTAATAATTCAAGCTTAGTCGATTTATTCCTAGCCTAGGATAGTGTCATATATACTGATCTGCAGTCGATAACATAATGATATCTAAAGCAAGACGTCCACCATGTTCAAGCCCATTTCACATATTCAAGCTTACGACTAGAATTCAAACTTAGTAGTCGTCGTATCCATTCCAAAATCTAGATGTTCAAATACTAGATGTCACCAAATCCTCGTCACTCATTATCAAGCTTAGCTGAAATCATATTTAAGCCTATGGTAGAATTCAATTCAAACTTAGGTATAGGATTCAAATTTAAGAACAATCGTATCAACTCTAAAATCTTATTGTATGTTCACGCCAGCTTCAAGCTTAGTGGACACACTACCCACTCCAGAATCTTATTGCTCTGATACCACCTGTGACGCCCCCAATTCCACCCCTAGGTACAACTGGGGCCGAATAGGGCATCTACCTACCTCTCGGCAGTAAACATAAAGTAAAGTTCCTGCATAACACGCTTAAAAGAAGACTAACCGTTTATAAACAGAATATTCACATTCATAAACTATACATCCTCAAAATATAGTTAACAACCTGTTTAACCTTAATAGTTAATACAATACAGCGGAATTATCAAAATACATAATTTACATGAATTTACAATAATCCAAAACAAACGGCTAATCTCTAACAACTAGGAATCTGAACATGCACTCCAGGTTCGACAAACACAAATATCATTGGAGCTCGCTAGTGCACTTCATACCTGCATTTTAAGATGCAGTTTGAAAGAAAACGTGTAAGCTAATGCTTAGTGAGTTCCTGTGTGTGTGCCACAGTGTACATGTAATGTAAAATGCTAAGATAAGAAGTGCTCATGCAGTTTTGTAAATCATGTAGTTTTGTTTCATTTCTGTATACAACATGATTGTAATTGATTCATTTAACAAAGAGCCAGATGTTAAGAAGTCCAGGTACAAGAAAACCATATACCAACCGAACACCAGATACGCGCGCGATTTTCTACCTTATCCACCAGAAATCCAGCGGGTAAATCACAGGGTAGGGTACCTACTAGCCCTGTATTCACCTAGATCTGACCATTCCGAGTTAAAACTCCTAACCCAGAATTGGCCAACCTCTTAAGTACTGCAGAGCTATACGCCAGAAGTCGTCAGCCCTTGCTTTCTCGACCATGGCGCATGACATCTACAGCCTTGGGGCCCACAAGAAAAGTATGATTTAGCGTGCTTCAGAGAAGCAATAAGATCCGTTAATTCCATTAGTTACAACTGGCCGGCTCGGGGTGTTATGTTTGTAATGATAATTCTCGTATTAAATCGATACCCGGCCTGGCCTATACAGAATGTATGCAGCTTTATAAAACATGCAAGAATGATCAATGTCTGTATATGATTATACCAAAGCAATTCTAAATTCATTACGAAAATATATTTGGAACTCACGAGTTCCTAAATTCCAATTGAAACTAGCTTTACTAAAGCTTGGAACGCATACGAGTTCCTAAATTCCAATTTAAAGAGATTTAGGAAAAGAGGAACTCACCTTATAATATTTAAACTCTTAACGCCTTACGAAGTCTCGGGATGTTCCGGTTCGGCTCCTATCACATAATAAGATGTACCAAACAAAAAGACTTAGATGTCGACCACCGAACATGTCAAGCATTTCACTAACATTCTATCTTACACGAAATCCCACTTAGGTGCTCATACAATTAGTGAATCAATAATCTTCCTTTAGCTAAAAGATTTCCCCTTCTTATGTTCTTTCCAAAACCATACAAAGAATGAAAGCCATACTACATACTCAACGTCCTTTTTCCGAGAGTTATTGGAGACGAAATAATAATTAGAATCCTTTAAGTATTAGTTTACAAGGAGTAGAGAAATTATCACTTTGGCCTTACACATTATTGTTACTATCAATGTCACAATCTAACTCTTCCTTATACTTAAAGTGTCTTGTAACTTCTTCTACTCAAAACTTCTTAGAATCCCTTTTTCATAGACTAACTTCTCACAAACCAAGAACACCTACTTTTATTCAAGCAAGAATTCTAATTAAAGTGACAATGCTTGTATCGAGCAAGTCTACACAAAAACATATACCTATTCCCAAACTTACATTCAAATATAGAAATACATTCATATTAACCATTCTTCTCTTAAAATATGCTCATCAAAGAGTAGCAACATTTAAAACTGAAAACCGAGAATACAAGGACTCATATTGTTAGCCCTAAGGGCGATCGAACTCGGTTTTTGATAATGGACAAACACTTGATGTTTGTGTCTAATGTTTATATCTTTGTGATAGAATATTGGAACTCAATTTGGAAGCTCTAAGTACTTCAATCAAGCCATGATCGAGATTCAAAGACATACTATTCAAGGCTTATCTTTCAAGATTGAAGATTGAAGACTTAGGTTGGTTAGATTAGCTTTGTCTTTATTGGTCTTTATCATTAAGCTCTAACCAATGCTCAAATGAACATAAGCTCTTCACTCTAGTCTTGCATACATGTTTTCATAAACACGTTTTCAAAAGGCTTAAGTTTCGAAATGATCTTTACATGTGTTCTTATACAAAAAGTCTTTGATTTCATAGTTAAGTCTTTTAGAAAAGTTTTCCAAGTGTTCTTATGTGTTACCTTTTGGGAAAACCTTTTAGACTTCAATTGATTTGAAAACAAGTGTTTAAACATCTTCTCTCATGCTCTGGAAAGTCGGTCAACCGAGATTTTCTCGGATCAACCGAAGATTTAACAGAGAGTTGAGCTGCAGGATTCGGTCGACCTTTGGCTAGGTCGGTCGACCGAAATTCCCAAGGTCGGTCGACCGAGATGTGCTTCGGTCATCCGAGATTAAACTTCGGTCAACCGAACTCTGCGAGTTCTAGCCGTTATTTGACCGTTGCAGAGTCGTTTTTCAGCGAGATTTTGAAATGTATATATACTCCAAAGCTTTAGAATGACTCTAACACTTACATAGACTTGTACATACAATAGAGATTGATTTCTTATCAAGTCTAAACACTTTCAAAGTAAAATGCACTTCATTGCAAAATCTAAATGATTCAAAAGTGCATTTCATAATAGCAAGACAAAGAGTGTGCTTCCTATGTTCAAAGAGCCAACAAATTGAGGAGCTTCAAATGTATGTATCTTTCACTTAGAAGAGTGAACAACTTTGTACTCTAAACCTTTCATCTTATCCCCTTTCTTAGTGATAGGGTTATTGTTGTATAAGTCCTACTTAGTGTGGGCAATTGTTTATAGAGGTTGTTTGTAAAACTCTTGGTGAGTTAGCCACTAGTGTAAAGTCCTACTTTGTGTGGGCACATTCTTCTTAGTGAAGTTGGTGAAATCCTTGGGTGCGGCTCAAGGTAGTGGATGTAGATTCTTAGTGAATCGAACCACTCTAAATCTCTTGTCTTGTGATTTGCATTGGGTTTTGTTTTAGCTTTTGTTAAACTTGCACTATCATTGTTTAAATTGGAAATAGTTTGCAAGAATTATTAAAACCCAATTCACCCCCCCCCCCTCTTGGGTTTCCTTCAATTGGTATCAGAGCCTCGTCTTCATTTTTAGCATAACCGCTTGGAGTAAAGATTATGGCCGGTAATTCCGCATTGGCGTATTTAGAGGGGTCTTCCACCATTAGGCCACCATTTTTTTATGGTAATAATTATGAAGCTTGGAAAGAACGTTTCAAGATATATGTGTGCTCAATAGATTATTCTTTATGGCATATATTTGAAAATGGTCCATATGTGCCTATGAAGTTGGTGGAAGGTGTTCAAGTGCCAAAACCGGACAAGGAGTTAAATGAGCTTGAGTCCAAGAAGATGACTCAAAATTACAAGGCAATGAACATCCTTAGTTGTGCCTTAAGTCAAGATGAGTACAATCGTGTCATTGGAAGAAAATCCGCACACTCCATGTGGAAAATGCTTGAAGTTACTCATGAAGGCACAAATCAAGTCAAGGAGTCAAGGTTGAATATGCATGTTAGAGAATTTGAGCTATTCTCCATGAAGCCTAATGAATCTATCAATGAGATGAACTCAAGGCTCACCAACATTGTAAATGGGTTGAGGTCTAATGGCAAGGAGTATACTACCGGAGAAATAAATAGGAAGATTCTCAATTCTCTTCCTAAAAGTTGGGAAAATAAAGCCCTTGCCATTGAAGAGTCCAAGAATTTAAAGACCTATTCAACGGAGGAACTTCTTGGCTCACTACTAGCCTTTGAAATGAAGATAAAGAAAAATTGTTCTACAAAGGGTAGTAATCTTGAGTCCATCATCAATAATGAAGAAGGAGAGAATTTGTTCTTCACTCTCAAAAATGCAAAGTGCTTGTTAAGCCATTGGGATGAAGAAGAAAGTGATGATGATCAAGAAGAAAATGATCACACATGTCTTATGGCATTTGATAATGAGGTACATCCTTCTCCATCTATTTCTAATTCATTTAATGATAGTGATGATGATGAGGATGATCCTAATGAGCTTTTAATTGATATGTATGATCAATTGAAAAATTGTGCAAAGCAAAACAAAGCTATGAAGCTTAAAATTGAATCTTTGCTTGTTGATAACAAAAAGCTTTGTGATGAGGTTGATTGCATGAAAATCGAAAATGAAAAACTTATTGCTACATGCAACTCTTCTTCATTAAAGTATTTAGAAGCATATGATCAATTGACATCTCTTGAACTCAAACTCGTTGAATTTGATCTTTTGGAGAACAAAGTAAAAGATCTTACCCTTCTTGTTGAAAATTTTACTAAGGGTAAGAAAAATCTTGATCATATTCTTGGTTTGCAACGTGCTTCAAATGATAAGCATGGTCTTGGTTATATTGCTAATCGCATTGATCATGCTAGCTCTTCTAACTTGCCTAAGAATCACATTGAGCATGTTAGTACCTCACATAGGCAAATTAGATATCATGAGCATGTTCACAATTCTTCTAAGCCACACATTTGTTGCACATATTGTGGAAAACATGGTCATACTAATGCTAGATGCCATGTTAAGAAGAAGATTGAAAAAAGGGGGTAAAAACTATTTGGAAAGTTAAGCGTATTTTAACTAACCCCCAAGGACCCAAACAAAAGTGGGTACCAAAAGCTACTCCTCCCTTGATCCTATAGGTTCTTATAAGATTAGATGTATGCCACAAAGCTTCAATGGAATTGATTAAAAGAGAAGTGGCATTGGGGAGAAGTCAAAGGAGATGTGCCAAAGGAAGAAATTCAAAAGCACTCCTTAACACTTGGATTCTCAAAGCTCAAATGGTAATCAAATTGGAGAACCAAGTTGGTTAAGTACTTAGAGCAAAGCATCAAGTGATGACAAGAGCCAAAGTGTCAATCAATATCTTCATCACTTGGTAAGAAAGCAAAGGTATCAAAATCACCTTCTCTTAACACTTTAATTAATGTGGTTAAGTGTTTTTGATATATATATTTTTATATGCTTGCTCGTTATATATGTTGCATCTCACATTCTTGAATGTTATATTCATATAGATTACCTCTAGCATGTTCTTTAGTGTCCATGTTGATTTGAGCTAAGGTATCTATGAGATGTAGCTTATGCAACTTGATTGATTCTTGTTTTATCATGTCATATTCATTTAAGAATCCATCTAGTTGTTTTGGTTTTTGATTTGCATGATCCTTATGCATATTTGTGTTACTTGAGATTTTGAGCTAATCATGAAGGACCTTGAAAAAGGTACCATTTTTGCTCTCAAGAATCCCTTGTAGGTAACAAAGAGTTCTAAACTTCAAGAAGAAGATATGAACTACAAGGAATGGCACAAATGAGCTAAGACTCCAAGAAAAGAGTCAAATGCCAAGGATCACAAGATTGTAGAGGATTCATCAAAGAAAAGTCACCCATCAATGATGACTCTACACTTGTCATGAAAAAGAAGAGGAGATTGCCTTCATCTCATCAATCAAGGATGAACAACAAAGAAAATGGAGCAATCACATGTCAACCTCTCAATGAGCTTCAAATGAAAGTGATCACACAAAAAGCCTCAATGGACTTGATTGATAAAGAAGATCAACCAATATGGTAAGAAGTCCAAGCTCAAAGAGCATTGAGGTACAAGGCTTAACTCATCCCTTGTTAGTGATCATAGTTTTGTGTTTGATCCTTTTGTGCTCAACTTAAACCCCTCCCCTCTATTAATTAGTGTTTTATGCTTTGGGGGAGTTTGTTAAATGCTATGTTTAGTTTTCACTTGATCTTTATTGCATATAGGGGTTTGTGTTTATATTCAAGTCTATAGCATTAATCTTATGTGATTGATCGTCTAGATGCTTGACTTAGGATATAAAGCTGTGATTGTGGCATTGATTATGCCATGGGTTGTGTCTATTTGTGTGTTTTGAAGTGGCACAACCTAAGAGGGAGTTTTTCAAATGTTTTCAACTCATACCTCCCTCATAATATCGATGTATGCTAAATTGTTCATATTTTACATCATCACATCACTTGTTGGCTTGCTTTTCATCTTTTTTATCTTATAGCCAACTTGTGTAAGTTATTTTGGAAGTTATATGTGTTATAAATGTTTATGTCTTCAATTGGTATCACATATACTTTTCCTTAATAACTTTGAGATCATATTCTTCGTTTTCTTATCCTTTGTGATCTCATTATAGTTTTTGGTTAGTATCACTTTAAGAGTTGTTACACTCATTTAGCTAACCATTAACTTGGTAGAGGAATGTACTCAAAGTGTTATCTTACACTTCCTCTACTTCTTTTGGTTGTGATACATGTACTTAACTTATGTATTCATGGTATCACTTCCACAAGTACTTTGTTAGCTATAGTTTCAAACTTGTTTTACAATTGGCTATATTTACAATTGGTATCATGTTTTACAATTGGTCAATTTGTATCAAACTTGGTCTTATCTCAAATAGCTAACATCGTATGTTTGATAAACGGGGAGATTGTTCTTTAAGGTATATTCCTTATCTCCTTTGTTTTTAGCTTAGGTTGATATTCTTCTTGAGCCATACATGACCATCTTTTGGATTTATGTGGTATTATGGACTCCTTGTTTTTTAGAAATCAACCAAGCTTTTTCATAAGTAATCCTTCTTCATAATTTTTTTTTGGTCTTTAGGATTGATCTTTTGGTTCTTATTTTATTAATCTACAAGACCATCAAGTTGTTTTCCATGGTTTTTACGTTTTTTTCTTTATATGGGGAGGATTATTAAATTTCATCAAGCTTCTCCTAAATTAATCTTTACTTTTCGTTAAAATGCTTTTTCTTATTGGCGCTCTGATATCCCTTTTTGATTTTGACAAAAAGAGGGAGAATTTTTAGTGTTGCAAATGTGCCAAGAGAAGTTATTTACAAAAGGAGAAAGCTTAGAACTTGCAAAATGGGAGAGATAAGGGATTCTTTAATATAGGGGGAGTAGAATATTTTTTTGTGAAAAACATCTACTTGCCTAGATCCTTAATATCCTTATCTCATGCATACATTTGGTATCTTATTTTTTGCATATTATTCCCATTTGCATCAATGTTTTGTCATCATCAAAAAGGGGGAGATTGTTAGCCCTAAGGGCATATTCTATGTTGTTTTGATGGTAACAAACCATTGTAAGTTCTAATGTTTGTGTGAGCATGTTCTTTGTAATAGGATCTTTAGCACTCACATCGACATTGATGAAAATGGTAAGTTAGCTTCTTGTGTAAACTAAGGTATGTATATTACACACAAGAATGCTATTTGATGGAAGGAAGGAGGTAAGGAGGATGGTTGGGAAATAGGGCTCTTCTAAGAGTCCCTAGATGCATTTGGCAAAAAGAAGTTTATCATGCTAGTGTTTTAGTCTTCATTAGTTTTATCTTGAAAGCACTAGTCTTTGCTCTTATTTGTTATAAGATCTTTTTGCCATGCTTCATCATGCTTCCTTGTACTTAATATTGTCCATATCCTATCTAATTACATCAAAGTTTGACATAATCAAAAAGGGGGAGATTGTTAGCCCTAAGGGCGATCGAACTCGGTTTTTGATAATGGACAAACACTTGATGTTTGTGTCTAATGTTTATATCTTTGTGATAGAATATTGGAACTCAATTTGGAAGCTCTAAGTACTTCAATCAAGCCATGATCGAGATTCAAAGACATACTATTCAAGGCTTATCTTTCAAGATTGAAGATTGAAGACTTAGGTTGGTTAGATTAGCTTTGTCTTTATTGGTCTTTATCATTAAGCTCTAACCAATGCTCAAATGAACATAAGCTCTTCACTCTAGTCTTGCATACATGTTTTCATAAACACGTTTTCAAAAGGCTTAAGTTTCAAAATGATCTTTACATGTGTTCTTATACAAAAAGTCTTTGATTTCATAGTTAAGTCTTTTAGAAAAGTTTTCCAAGTGTTCTTATGTGTTACCTTTTGGGAAAACCTTTTAGACTTCAATTGATTTGAAAACAAGTGTTTAAACATCTTTTCTCATGCTCTGGAAAGTCGGTCAACCGAGATTTTCTCGGATCAACCGAAGATTTAACAGAGAGTTGAGCTGCGAGGATTCGGTCGACCTTTGGCTAGGTCGGTCGACCGAAATTTCCAAGGTCGGTCGACCGAGGTCCCAAGTCAGTCGACCGAGATGTGCTTCGGTCATCCGAGATTAAACTTTCGGTCAACCGAACTCTGCGAGTTCTAGCCGTTATTTGACCGTTGCAGAGTCGTTTTTCAGCGAGATTTTGAAATGTATATATACTCCAAAGCTTTAGAATGACTCTAACACTTACATATACTTGTACATACAATAGAGATTGATTTCTTATCAAGTCTAAACACTTTCAAAGTAAAATGCACTTCATTGCAAAATCTAAATGATTCAAAAGTGCATTTCATAATAGCAAGACAAAGAGTGTGCTTCCTTCCTATGTTCAAAGAGCCAACAAATTGAGGAGCTTCAAATGTATGTATCTTTCACTTAGAAGAGTGAACAACTTTGTACTCTAAACCTTTCATCTTATCCCCTTTCTTAGTGATAGGGTTATTGTTGTATAAGTCCTACTTAGTGTGGGCAATTGTTTATAGTGGTTGTTTGTAAAACTCTTGGTGAGTTAGCCACTAGTGTAAAGTCCTACTTTGTGTGGGCACATTCTTCTTAGTGAAGTTGGTGAAATCCTTGGGTGCGGCTCAAGGTAGTGGATGTAGATTCTTAGTGAATCGAACCACTCTAAATCTCTTGTCTTGTGATTTGCATTGGGTTTTGTTTTAGCTTTTGTTAAACTTGCACTATCATTGTTTAAATTGGAAATAGTTTGCAAGAATTATTAAAACCCAATTCACCCCCCCCCCCTCTTGGGTTTCCTTCAATTGGTATCAGAGCCTCGTCTTCATTTTTAGCATAACCGCTTGGAGTAAAGATTATGGCCGGTAATTCCGCATTGGCGTATTTAGAGGGGTCTTCCACCATTAGGCCACCATTTTTTTATGGTAATAATTATGAAGCTTGGAAAGAACGTTTCAAGATATATGTGTGCTCAATAGATTATTCTTTATGGCATATATTTGAAAATGGTCCATATGTGCCTATGAAGTTGGTGGAAGGTGTTCAAGTGCCAAAACCGGACAAGGAGTTAAATGAGCTTGAGTCCAAGAAGATGACTCAAAATTACAAGGCAATGAACATCCTTAGTTGTGCCTTAAGTCAAGATGAGTACAATCGTGTCATTGGAAGAAAATCCGCACACTCCATGTGGAAAATGCTTGAAGTTACTCATGAAGGCACAAATCAAGTCAAGGAGTCAAGGTTGAATATGCATGTTAGAGAATTTGAGCTATTCTCCATGAAGCCTAATGAATCTATCAATGAGATGAACTCAAGGCTCACCAACATTGTAAATGGGTTGAGGTCTAATGGCAAGGAGTATACTACCGGAGAAATAAATAGGAAGATTCTCAATTCTCTTCCTAAAAGTTGGGAAAATAAAGCCCTTGCCATTGAAGAGTCCAAGAATTTAAAGACCTATTCAACGGAGGAACTTCTTGGCTCACTACTAGCCTTTGAAATGAAGATAAAGAAAAATTGTTCTACAAAGGGTAGTAATCTTGAGTCCATCATCAATAATGAAGAAGGAGAGAATTTGTTCTTCACTCTCAAAAATGCAAAGTGCTTGTTAAGCCATTGGGATGAAGAAGAAAGTGATGATGATCAAGAAGAAAATGATCACACATGTCTTATGGCATTTGATAATGAGGTACATCCTTCTCCATCTATTTCTAATTCATTTAATGATAGTGATGATGATGAGGATGATCCTAATGAGCTTTTAATTGATATGTATGATCAATTGAAAAAATTGTGCAAAAGCAAAACAAAGCTATGAAGCTTAAAATTGAATCTTTGCTTGTTGATAACAAAAAGCTTTGTGATGAGGTTGATTGCATGAAAATCGAAAATGAAAAACTTATTGCTACATGCAACTCTTCTTCATTAAAGTATTTAGAAGCATATGATCAATTGACATCTCTTGAACTCAAACTCGTTGAATTTGATCTTTTGGAGAACAAAGTAAAAGATCTTACCCTTCTTGTTGAAAATTTTACTAAGGGTAAGAAAAATCTTGATCATATTCTTGGTTTGCAACGTGCTTCAAATGATAAGCATGGTCTTGGTTATATTGCTAATCGCATTGATCATGCTAGCTCTTCTAACTTGCCTAAGAATCACATTGAGCATGTTAGTACCTCACATAGGCAAATTAGATATCATGAGCATGTTCACAATTCTTCTAAGCCACACATTTGTTGCACATATTGTGGAAAACATGGTCATACTAATGCTAGATGCCATGTTAAGAAGAAGATTGAAAAAGGGGTAAAAACTATTTGGAAAGTTAAGCGTATTTTAACTAACCCCCAAGGACCCAAACAAAAGTGGGTACCAAAAGCTACTCCTCCCTTGATCCTATAGGTTCTTATAAGATTAGATGTATGCCACAAAGCTTCAATGGAATTGATTAAAAGAGAAGTGGCATTGGGGAGAAGTCAAAGGAGATGTGCCAAAGGAAGAAATTCAAAAGCACTCCTTAACACTTGGATTCTCAAAGCTCAAATGGTAATCAAATTGGAGAACCAAGTTGGTTAAGTACTTAGAGCAAAGCATCAAGTGATGACAAGAGCCAAAGTGTCAATCAATATCTTCATCACTTGGTAAGAAAGCAAAGGTATCAAAATCACCTTCTCTTAACACTTTAATTAATGTGGTTAAGTGTTTTTGATATATATATTTTTATATGCTTGCTGTTATATATGTTGCATCTCACATTCTTGAATGTTATATTCATATAGATTACCTCTAGCATGTTCTTTAGTGTCCATGTTGATTTGAGCTAAGGTATCTATGAGATGTAGCTTATGCAACTTGATTGATTCTTGTTTTATCATGTCATATTCATTTAAGAATCCATCTAGTTGTTTTGGTTTTTGATTTGCATGATCCTTATGCATATTTGTGTTACTTGAGATTTTGAGCTAATCATGAAGGACCTTGAAAAAGGTACCATTTTTGCTCTCAAGAATCCCTTGTAGGTAACAAAGAGTTCTAAACTTCAAGAAGAAGATATGAACTACAAGGAATGGCACAAATGAGCTAAGACTCCAAGAAAAGAGTCAAATGCCAAGGATCACAAGATTGTAGAGGATTCATCAAAGAAAAGTCACCCATCAATGATGACTCTACACTTGTCATGAAAAGAAGAGGAGATTGCCTTCATCTCATCAATCAAGGATGAACAACAAAGAAAATGGAGCAATCACATGTCAACCTCTCAATGAGCTTCAAATGAAAGTGATCACACAAAAAGCCTCAATGGACTTGATTGATAAAGAAGATCAACCAATATGGTAAGAAGTCCAAGCTCAAAGAGCATTGAGGTACAAGGCTTAACTCATCCCTTGTTAGTGATCATAGTTTTGTGTTTGATCCTTTTGTGCTCAACTTAAACCCCCTCCCCTCTATTAATTAGTGTTTTATGCTTTGGGGGAGTTTGTTAAATGCTATGTTTAGTTTTCACTTGATCTTTATTGCATATAGGGGTTTGTGTTTATATTCAAGTCTATAGCATTAATCTTATGTGATTGATCGTCTAGATGCTTGACTTAGGATATAAACTGTGATTGTGGCATTGATTATGCCATGGGTTGTGTCTATTTGTGTGTTTTGAAGTGGCACAACCTAAGAGGGAGTTTTTCAAATGTTTTCAACTCATACCTCCCTCATAATATCGATGTATGCTAAATTGTTCATATTTTACATCATCACATCACTTGTTGGCTTGCTTTTCATCTTTTTTATCTTATAGCCAACTTGTGTAAGTTATTTTGGAAGTTATATGTGTTATAAATGTTTATGTCTTCAATTGGTATCACATATACTTTTCCTTAATAACTTTGAGATCATATTCTTCGTTTTCTTATCCTTTGTGATCTCATTATAGTTTTTGGTTAGTATCACTTTAAGAGTTGTTACACTCATTTAGCTAACCATTAACTTGGTAGAGGAATGTACTCAAAGTGTTATCTTACACTTCCTCTACTTCTTTTGGTTGTGATACATGTACTTAACTTATGTATTCATGGTATCACTTCCACAAGTACTTTGTTAGCTATAGTTTCAAACTTGTTTTACAATTGGCTATATTTACAATTGGTATCATGTTTTACAATTGGTCAATTTGTATCAAACTTGGTCTTATCTCAAATAGCTAACATCGTATGTTTGATAAACGGGGAGATTGTTCTTTAAGGTATATTCCTTATCTCCTTTGTTTTTAGCTTAGGTTGATATTCTTCTTGAGCCATACATGACCATCTTTTGGATTTATGTGGTATTATGGACTCCTTGTTTTTTAGAAATCAACCAAGCTTTTTCATAAGTAATCCTTCTTCATAATTATTTTTGGTCTTTAGGATTGATCTTTTGGTTCTTATTTTATTAATCTACAAGACCATCAAGTTGTTTTCCATGGTTTTTATGTTTTTTCTTTATATGGGGAGGATTATTAAATTTCATCAAGCTTCTCCTAAATTAATCTTTACTTTTCGTTAAAATGCTTTTCTTATTGGCGCTCTGATATCCCTTTTTGATTTTGACAAAAAGAGGGAGAATTTTTAGTGTTGCAAATGTGCCAAGAGAAGTTATTTACAAAAGGAGAAAGCTTAGAACTTGCAAAATGGGAGAGATAAGGGATTCTTTAATATAGGGGGAGTAGAATATTTTTTTGTGAAAAACATCTACTTGCCTAGATCCTTAATATCCTTATCTCATGCATACATTTGGTATCTTATTTTTGCATATTATTCCCATTTGCATCAATGTTTTGTCATCATCAAAAAGGGGGAGATTGTTAGCCCTAAGGGCATATTCTATGTTGTTTTGATGGTAACAAACCATTGTAAGTTCTAATGTTTGTGTGAGCATGTTCTTTGTAATAGGATCTTTAGCACTCACATCGACATTGATGAAAATGGTAAGTTAGCTTCTTGTGTAAACTAAGGTATGTATATTACACACAAGAATGCTATTTGATGGAAGGAAGGAGGTAAGGAGGATGGTTGGGAAATAGGGCTCTTCTAAGAGTCCCTAGATGCATTTGGCAAAAAGAAGTTTATCATGCTAGTGTTTTAGTCTTCATTAGTTTTATCTTGAAAGCACTAGTCTTTGCTCTTATTTGTTATAAGATCTTTTTGCCATGCTTCATCATGCTTCCTTGTACTTAATATTGTCCATATCCTATCTAATTACATCAAAGTTTGACATAATCAAAAAGGGGGAGATTGTTAGCCCTAAGGGCGATCGAACTCGGTTTTTGATAATGGACAAACACTTGATGTTTGTGTCTAATGTTTATATCTTTGTGATAGAATATTGGAACTCAATTTGGAAGCTCTAAGTACTTCAATCAAGCCATGATCGAGATTCAAAGACATACTATTCAAGGCTTATCTTTCAAGATTGAAGATTGAAGACTTAGGTTGGTTAGATTAGCTTTGTCTTTATTGGTCTTTATCATTAAGCTCTAACCAATGCTCAAATGAACATAAGCTCTTCACTCTAGTCTTGCATACATGTTTTCATAAACACGTTTTCAAAAGGCTTAAGTTTCAAAATGATCTTTACATGTGTTCTTATACAAAAAGTCTTTGATTTCATAGTTAAGTCTTTTAGAAAAGTTTTCCAAGTGTTCTTATGTGTTACCTTTTGGGAAAACCTTTTAGACTTCAATTGATTTGAAAACAAGTGTTTAAACATCTTTTCTCATGCTCTGGAAAGTCGGTCAACCGAGATTTTCTCGGATCAACCGAAGATTTAACAGAGAGTTGAGCTGCAGGATTCGGTCGACCTTTGGCTAGGTCGGTCGACCGAAATTTCCAAGGTCGGTCGACCGAGGTCCCAAGTCAGTCGACCGAGATGTGCTTCGGTCATCCGAGATTAAACTTCGGTCAACCGAACTCTGCGAGTTCTAGCCGTTATTTGACCGTTGCAGAGTCGTTTTTCAGCGAGATTTTGAAATGTATATATACTCCAAAGCTTTAGAATGACTCTAACACTTACATATACTTGTACATACAATAGAGATTGATTTCTTATCAAGTCTAAACACTTTC
Organism: Vinca minor; assembly: GCA_026122235.1. Classification (NCBI taxonomy): domain Eukaryota; kingdom Viridiplantae; phylum Streptophyta; class Magnoliopsida; order Gentianales; family Apocynaceae; genus Vinca; species Vinca minor. Next base: position 718,044 of record JAOCZM010000239.1, read on the forward strand.
AAAGTAAAATGCACTTCATTGCAAAATCTAAATGATTCAAAAGTGCATTTCATAATAGCAAGACAAAGAGTGTGCTTCCTTCCTATGTTCAAAGAGCCAACAAATTGAGGAGCTTCAAATGTATGTATCTTTCACTTAGAAGAGTGAACAACTTTGTACTCTAAACCTTTCATCTTATCCCCTTTCTTAGTGATAGGGTTATTGTTGTATAAGTCCTACTTAGTGTGGGCAATTGTTTATAGTGGTTGTTTGTAAAACTCTTGGTGAGTTAGCCACTAGTGTAAAGTCCTACTTTGTGTGGGCACATTCTTCTTAGTGAAGTTGGTGAAATCCTTGGGTGCGGCTCAAGGTAGTGGATGTAGATTCTTAGTGAATCGAACCACTCTAAATCTCTTGTCTTGTGATTTGCATTGGGTTTTGTGTTAGCTTTTGTTAAACTTGCACTATCATTGTTTAAATTGGAAATAGTTTGCAAGAATTATTAAAACCCAATTCACCCCCCTCTTGGGTTTCCTTCACATATTACTAAACCTATTGTCCCAAACTAGAAAAAAATTCAGAAAGTAAGAGTACAACATATAGATTAAAGAGCAGTCCGGCTCCTATATTGATCTCCAAGAACCAACAAGCAAATTCATGGCAATTAAATGATCACAATACACATATACAAACCTCTTATTTCCAAAATATGCTAATCAAAAGAAGCATGACAACAAGAAAGGAGAACAGTAACCAAGAAATCCGAAATGATCATTACTTAACTTCTAATAGCAATGCATAATATTGCTTGAATTGAAATGCAATAACAACCTTTAAGTCTCCCACAAAACCACCATTCACTTTCATAACCAACAATACACTCATATATTACACTTCTTCTTCCTAACATGCTAACCCATTAACGTAAAATCGAAACCGAAAAAATAGAAACCGAAAGTAGAAAAAAGCCAACCAGAGAACTCGGAAACAGAGAACGAAAACAGCAACAGAGGAATCGAAATACGAAAAAGCAAGAAAGAAACCCGAAGCGCGACAACAAACGAAGCATGAAAACAATGAGAAAACCGAAACAAAGGAAAATTCGAAAACCGAGAACAGAACAAGCAAAATCAGAAATCGAAAAACCGAAAACAGAAAAACATTAAACCACAATTCGGATATTAATTTCAAATTATATTGGAAAATTCAAATAAAATTAACAACTCTACTTACCAAAATTTAAAGTCTTGAACTTCGAAGATGATGTAAAAGTGGAGTATTTGATTTATGGATGGAGATTGATTGAGGAGTTGAGAACAAAAAAAAATTAAAAGAGGAAGAAGAACCGAGTGAGCGAGAGAGAGAGAGAGAGAGAGAGCAAGGTAAGAGAAGGAGTTAGAGAGAAATGAATTCTCTGGAGAAGAGGATGAGTTGGTACGGCTGGAAGCATGAGGTGTTGGATGATGTAAGTAAACCTATGGAACTGGTCGAAGCAAGTTCTAAGGAGAACTTAGAAAATTATGAAATCTCAGGCATAACTAAACTTCGGAGTTCGAAAAGTAAAATCGAAACCTCGAGAAAGATGTAACGTAAGCGTTTAAGCAGGAAACACAAGCATCTTATGTTCAATATTATTGAAGAAACAACTGACGAGGATGAGTTCGAGTACCAGGAAAATGAGCCTAATTACCGTCTTCCACCCATAATACAAGTACCAGGGGCTGATGGGGTAGAGGATAAGATTGCAGAGGGAGTTCCAATGAAAGGGCTTATGGCTCCTCGTAGGAACGGGTGCAATAAAATAAATTTGGTTTCTCTGAGGATTTGTGCTAAGGCAACGTCCGTTGAATCAAAATGATGAGGGGATTGAGAAACAAAATGGAGCCGCGCTATTTTGTCTCTTATTTCCTTTGCTTCTAGACGTTTTAATCAAAAAACCAAGGAAGTGTTATTTCCTTATGTGGCTTTCTTAATAAAATTGTGTGTTGTTGAATAACTCCATTGAACTCATGTAGTTTTGGGACAGCTGTTAAGTCTCTTTGGTATTTTGAAACTCCTTTAAATTTGTTATTTATATAGCAAAAAAAAAAAACGATAAATACTATGAGAGGTTAAAAGGTTAAAATTTTGTTTTTTTGACCAATCTAAAACAGCGTGCAAACTTTTGGTGAAGAAATATGAAATACGAAAAATTGTTTGTGTATGTTCGTGCATAGCACGATAATTTTTTAGAATGGTAATAATAATGTATAATAACTTCGAAGTCATCCATCATATATGTAGAAAATAATTATCAACGAATTTCTCCCCGGATATGTCGATTCTTGTAGCTCCGTTTACTAAAAAAAATGAACATAAAATAGCGTTATAAGATTTAGTATGTATTAAAAAGGAAAAGAACAAAGGAAAGTGTACTAAGCATACATCTTAGAAAAAAAAATAGATTTAAGAAGCGTATAAAGGCCCAAATAAATTCTTGGACACTTTCAATTAAGCTAATTCACATTCAATATAGGTGTGCAAGGGTATATCTCGAATTTCTTCTTAGGATAATTAAAGAAAAGTATTCAGCTAATGTACCTTCCGAAGAACACTCCAAAATTCTTTATATAGTCGTAAGCCTAAGGTAACTTACAAAGAATAGGGTATTTGATACGATTTTGACAAAGAAGGTGCAATTTTTAATAAAAAAATCATATCAAACTTTGAATTTTTAGTTGAGATTTTGGCATGTGAGAATTTTAGTTTTTTCCCAATATCAAGAACTGATACACTATTGAAAGTGTTGTTGGCATTTACTTTCAAATTTTCCTACAATACATAAAAACAAGTACACCAATAAACTTTGACAAATTATAATATTTCTCTCTCTAGAATACATTTATCTAATTTATACCATGCAAATTTTTTAACAAGTCATTGAACTCAAATGTACATAGAGAATTGACTTAACCCCTTTAATTTTCTTTTCCTCATTTGAACAAATCATTTTATAGAGTTTATACCGCAACCCCTCTTTTTGGTTTACAAGTTCTTCATTTTTCACAATAAATATGACGGGTCTTCACCAAAGAAAAATCAACAAGTCTTTTCATTTTATCATAGATTCTTCACCTTTTTCAGGATTTCTTACAATTGCTATGGGTTCTTATGATCCCCTTGTGATCAGTCGAGTTTTCGACGATGTTGTTGATTGCATTTCCTATTCGGTGAAAGTGGTTGTGACCTACAACTTGAAACAATAAGTATACCGTGGCCATGAGTTCTTTCCTTCCGCTGTCACCATGATACCTATATATTAGATACACTTGGTGATATGAGGTCCTTCTTCAATTTGGAAAAATGCATACTCTTGCAACTCTTCTGTTGAATCTCCACATTTCACTGCTAGTTTTTTATCTCTCTTTTCCTTCGGTTTGAAATTTTCTTGCTTCTTTGTTTGTAGAAACTTTCCTTTTATTTAGCGATAAATGCAATATAAAACAGACATATCTTCTCCATAAATAGATACTCTTTCTCGAAAAACAAAAATCTCTGCTCCGGCCTCCTTCTCATTTCCATCTCATCTCCATTAACCATCCAATCCCATTCACAGACGAACCATACGACTTTGACATCTTCTTCTTATTCCGAAGATGTACATTTCAACGTTGGGAATAAATGTCGGAGGAGGATGTTCTCTTGGTGTGTTTTCCTCTGAAGCTCAGTGTGGAGGCTTAGTCATCCAAACTGTACAAACTGCATTGGATGAATTAAGTAAACCTATGGAACTGGTCGAAGCAAGTTCTAAGGAGAACTTGGAAAATTATGAAATCCCAGGCATAACTAAACTTCGGAGTTCGAAAAGTAAAACCGAAACCTCGAGAAGGATGTAACGTAAGCGTTTAAGCAAGAAACACAAGCATCTTATGTTCAATATTATTGAAGAAACAACTGACGAGGATGAGTTCGAGTACCAGGAAAATGAGCCTAATTACCGTCTTCCACCCATAATACAAGTACCAGGGGCTGATGGGGTAGAGGACAAGATTGCAGAGGGAGTTCCAATGAAAGGGCTTATGGCTCCTCGTATGAACGGGTGCAATAAAATAAATTTGGTTTCTCTGAGGATTTGTGCTAAGGCAACGTCCGTTGAATCAAAATGATGAGGGGACTGAGAAACAAAATGGAGCCACGCTATTTTGTCTCTTATTTCCTTTGCTTCTAGGCGTTTTAAACAAAAAACCAAGGAAGTGTTATTTCCCCATGTGGCTTTCTTAATATAATTGTGTGTTGTTGAAGAACTCCATTGAACTCATGTAGTTTTGGGACAGCTGTTTAGTCTCTTTGGTATTGTGAAACTCCTTTAAATTTGTTATTTATATTGCAAAAAAAAAAAACGATAAATACTATTACAGGTTAAAAGGTTAAATTTTTTTTTTGACCAATCTAAAACAGCGTGCAAACTTTTGGTGAAGAAATATGAAATACGAAAAATTGTTTGTGTATGTTCGTGCATAGCATGATAATTTTTTAGAAAGGTAATAATAATGTATAATAACTTCGAAGTCATCCATCATATATGTAGAAAATAATTATCAACGAATTTATCCCCGGATATGTCGATTCTTGTAGCTCCTTTTACTTAAAAAAATGAACATAAAATAGCGTTATCAGATTTAGTATGTATTTTTATTTATTTATTTTTTTTTAAGAAAGCCACCATTGTGGTGGGGCGGTCCCCCATTTTATTAATAGCCAAATCGGCAAAATAAAGTTAATTACACATAAGTTCGCAAATTGTAAATTCAACCTTGAACATTTATGATATGTCAAGGGTGATACATATAAGCCAAACTATAATGCAAAGCAGTAAATTACAAGAAGATCCTAGGAACTAGAATCTCTAATCTAGGCTAAACGTATATAAGGCGTATGAGTCTGATCAAGATGAATAAGACCGGAGATCTCCAAGGGTAGTGAGTGTAAATCCGTAAAAACAGTCGATTGGCGAGTAGTTGTGGCAAGATTTGCCAAAGCATCCGCAACAGTATTAACCTCTCGAAAGACATGTGTAATCCTGCAATGCCCAAGTAGGGAAACAGCTCTACGAAAAATGGTATCCAAAGACCAAAAAGAGATCATACCTGAAGCTATCGCTTGGACCAAAACCTGAGAATCTGATTGGATCAAAAAATCAAAAAAGCCGCGATTTTGAGCCTGTCGGAGACCCGCCAATAAGGCTTGTAATTTCGCCTCCATGCTAGTGTGTGAATCCCCCAAAAATAAAGAAAATGCCAAGATAAATGCCCCCGTATGATAACGGAAAACTCCACCAATGCCAGCAGGACCCGGATTGCCTTTCGAGGCACCATCAATATTAAGCACTATTCCAACATAATCCGAAGTTCCTCCCCATTTAACTACTGTAATCTTCCGTGGAATGAAAACTGGTGTAGAAATACTTAGGCCCCGGGCTTTTAATAATGTGGATGTATAGTCCCTGTACTGTGCAAGTATACTAGACTGGGAAGTGGTCTATGCTTCAAAAACAAAACAACACCTAGCCTTCCATAAAATCCAACAAGCTGAACAAACTAGGATAAGAATAACTGGACGGGAACAAAAATTGGGAGCATACCACCAAACTGACAAAAACTGACTAATACCAGCAACATTCACAGAAGACATAGGCAAACCAACTGAACCCGCAACTTCCCGCCAAACCACTTGGGAAAGGGTACATAGAACAAAAATATGGTCATAGGACTCGGGACCATGAGAACAAGAACAGCGAGAGGCCAAAGAAACTCCAAAACGAATTCTATCCTCATCCAAAGCTGGGAATTTATTCATCAGTTTCCACATAAACAAAGAGATAGACAGAGGTAGTACCTTATGCCAAATGCATGTCCAGGAGAATTGGGTTGCAACGGAACCGCGGAGAAAAGGTATAACCGAAGCCAGGGAAAAAACTCCCCGAGAATCAGCCATCCAAATGAATTTATCAGCATCCGCAGACAAACAAACATCCGGTAAGGAAGTAGTAAAGTTTGCCGGAACAAGATCCCAAATTGCACGCCTCTTCCATCCGTTATCATCAACAAAGTCACATATTTTGGCAATCCCAATCTGGTTATTTAAAGGTGGCCCAGTCGTGTCTAATGATCCATGAAGTGTAAAATTTTCATAATAAAAACTTGATGCACCATTACGCAACAATAAACCAATATGATTCTCCATCTCCTCTTTAACCGAAACCAGTCTACGCCATGTAGGGGAGCAGCCCAACATCACTTCTCCTTGTTTCACATGATACAGATTACTACAATAACGATTCTTTAAATAATCAGCCCACAAGGATGAGACAGTGCGGAAATTCCACCACAATTTCCAAGAAAACGTCAAATAAAATTAATTTAGGGAATAAGTACGTACACCATTAGACTCCACACTCCGAGACATATTCTTCCATGACATCCAGTGTTTACGCTCTTTCCCATCCGTGTGACCCCAAACAAATCTAGAAAACATACGCTCCAACTTAGATAAAACCAACGCAGGTATATTACATGTAGCAAGTATGTGAAGAGTCATAGAATTCAAAACCGAACGAACCAACAGAAGTCTACTGCCCATGCTTAATAAATTCCGCTGCCATCCCTCCAATCTATCGGCTATTTTATCAACTAAAGCATCAAAATAATGAACCTTGGATCGTCCGGGGAAAAGAGGACATCCGAGGTAAGGCTTAGGAAATTCAGCCTCTACAAAACCGGTTACATCTTATATCACCGAACGTTGTCTGTCATTAATTTTTGAAGAAGCATAATATGAACTCTTCCCAAAATTAATGCGTTGTCCAGAAGCCTTAGCATATTTTTCAAGAAATTCCATAAGAACTTTTATGTTGTTGCGTTGACCATTAGTAAAATGATGATATCATCTGCAAAAGCCAGGTGAGAAACAATAAATGGTTGTTTAGGAACATGATAAGGACTGATTTTACCCGAATTGGTCAGAACATTCAAGCCTCTGGTGAGTCCTTCAGCCGCAAGGATGAAAAGGAGCGGAGATAAAGGATCCCCTTGCTTAACCCCTCGCTTTGCATGACTGTAGCCATACGCAACCCCATTAACCAACACCGAAAACCAATTTGAGCTCAATATGTTGTTGATGAGGTGAAGAAAATGTGACCCAAAACCAAAATGCTGTAAAACTTGAAGGAGGAAATAGTGAGAAACCCTGTCAAATGCTTTCATCATATCCAGCTTGATGATTAAATTCCCGCCTCTTGCCATTTTATTAATAGAGTGAACTAATTCAATCGCAAGTAATACATTGTCTGAAATAGCTCTCCCTTTTAAGAAACCAGTTTGATTGAGAGATATAAGAGATGGCAGAACGTCTCCTAGTCGGGTGGCAAGCACTTTTGTGATCACTTTATTCGCAAAATTACACAACGAAATAGGGCGAAAACCAGATAGATTAGATGTGTTATGTGACTTCAGAAGAAGGATAATATGTGTACTCGCCATTGCTTTTGGCATTGGCAAACCAGCCCAAAAGTCACAAACTGCTTGCACCATATCGCTCCCTACTATATCCCAACAATCTTGGAAAAATCTGTCAGAATACCCATCCGGACCTGCTGCACTATGTTTGTCTAAAGAAAAAACTGTTGTGCGAACCTCCAAAGCAGTTGGTAAAGCCGAAAGTGTAATTGTGGTTGAGGCACTCACCAACTTTGGAATAACATTCAAGATCTCATCCATAGGATGTTGTTGCTCATCAACCGAGTAAAGTGTAGTGAAAAATCTATGAGCCTCCGCACCAATATCCGTTGCCTCAGTTAAACAAACGCCATCTTCCCTTTGCAACATAGAAATATGTAATGTCTTCCTCTTACTGTTACACAAAGCATGAAAATATTTTGTATTGCGTTCACCTTGTTGTAGCCACTTGACTCTTGATTTCTGCCTCCAAAATGTTTCTTCAGCAGTCAAGTAAAATTGGTAATTCCGTTTAGCCTCGAACCATAACTCCTGCAATACATCCGTCGGGGAAGCATCATAAGCCGCCTCAGCTTCGGACACTTGAACTTCAGCGGTTTTCAACCGAGTGGTGATATTACCAAAGCATTCTGAATTCCATTGTCGCAAAACCGCCTTCAACCTCTTCAGTTTTCCAGCCAATACTACCATGCCATTACCATCAATACTAGTCACCCAGTTGGTCGAAACTAATTCATGAAACGTTGTATGCTTGGACCACATATTCTGATACTTGAAAGAAGAAGCAACACCAGTTCTTGTCTCCCGAGTGAGAGTTAGAAAAAATGGGCAATGATCTGAGACTGTTCTATGCAAATGTTCCAGTTTAGTCATTGTAAAAAAAATTTGCCATAGAGTATTGACAAAAACTCGATCAAGTCTACGTAAGAGAGGGGGAGCAGAACTTCTGCACCACGTATACGGGCTGCCCAAAAACGGAAAATCCAACAAACCACAATCATTCACCACATCAACAAATTCAGAAATAGGCAAAGAGGCAGGAACAGAACCCAAACTCTCAGAGCTACTTAATACCACATTAAAATCTCCCCCCACCAACCATGGAACGTCTTGCTGTGATATAAAAGATCGTAACTCATCCCATAAAGCCCGCCTTTGAGTATAAGCACATTTGGCATAGACAAAAAAAAGATACACAAAAGTGCCCGCATAATTATTTACCAAAACTGTAAGTAGTAGATCTGTATCTCCCACCACAGAAATATCCAAGTTACCACTCCAAAAAATCCAAATTTTTCCATTTAGATTGCTAACCCCATTGTCAAATCCCAAACGGCGAATATAATAAGGAAAATTAGCAACATCTAACATTGGCTCTAAAATTGCAATTAACGAGAGATTATTATCAAATTTTAACTGTCTAAATCTAGCATTGTTTTCATTAGCATCGGCTGTGGGACAACGAATTGCTTTGGATGTCGCCACCGCTGCCGCCTCCCGTCCGAGTATTGCCAAGGTATGTGTTGAGGTTGACTTACTTTCTGATTTGCCACACTGTGTAAGGATCACACATGCCAAAACCGGGAAGGTTTTTTGGTAACCAATTACATATGACAATTTGCCCGATTATTGTTTGGCATGTGTGCGAATTGGACATTCCGAGAAGCAGTGTTCTACCTATCAAAATGCATCTCAGTTTGAGTAGCGGAAAAAAGAGAATTATTTGCCCAAGGCTGCCGGCAAGGCACAAGATAATTCGAAGAATTTGTCCAAGGCTGCTGGCAAGGCAGCAGTACCTTTGTCCAGGAATTCAGAAATTCAGCCCAGAATTCTGAAGTCGGGTATTATGGTTCAACCACAGACCGCGAAGGCAGCGGTTTGGATCAAAACAGCTCATGATGCTGGGTCTTCAACAACCTCGGCTCCAATTTTGCCATTGGCAGTACCCTCCACAACTCCGGTTGAAATATTGCCATCGGAGGTCCCTTCAATCCAGGAACAACCGGCCATAACTTTATCGGAGGCTACAATGGAAATTGCAAGCATAAAATCAGTGGAGCCGGCTAAGCCAAAGGGCTTGGATGATTTTAGAGTGGGTTGTGATAAAGTCCATTTAGTTACTCGCAGATTGAATCAATCGGCGGGGGGTAAATTACTGGGCCGCTTTGCACAAATTTTCCGGCCGAATTGGAGCAGCTTAGTCGCCGTAAATCAAAGCGCAGAATTGCTTTACCGGGTTACCCGAGCATGTCTGCCTTACCCGACCTCGCTGCCCACTTTCATTGCCCCGAACACACATCAATAACTCGATCCCTAATCCCTCTGCTTTTGCTAGATTCCCCTGTTTTGGAGCCTTCAGCTGAGTCCCCAATTGCGCCCGCAGTTGAGGTATGTCCAACCGAGGGTCCAGTAATTGCGGGGGCTGTGCAAGGGCAAGATTTTGAAGACCTGTTGCCTGTGCCTGGGGGTGTAGAGGACTGGGAAACAGCTGACCAAGTCTCGACTGAACCTCCGGGTAATGAGTCTTCTCCGACAGTTGAAGAGGGAGGAAACTCGGCATCTGAGGGACAGACGATAGAACAAGACCCGAACGGTTTGGCCGGAGGTGAGACCGCCTCCCCGGCGAGGGCAGTGGGGGCAATCTTGCCACGAACAAGCCAATATCGGATGACTTTGATTCGTTGAATGTTTTGACATTAGGCTCTTTGGAGAAACCTGGATCCGGAAGCATTACAATTGATTTGCCAGGCAAAACACGAACCGAAAAGATGAAAAAACACCAGACGGCTGCATCTCGTAAGTCTTCTCGTTTAGAGGAGAAGGCTAAAGGTACCACCCTCTAAGAGGATCATCTACTTATTACTCAATCTTTTCTATGATTTAGTACGTATTAAAAAGGAAAAGAACAAAAGAAAGTATACTGAACATGCATCTTAGGGAAAAAAAAATAGATTTAAGAAGCGTATAAAGGCCCAAATAAATTCTTGGACACTTTCAATTATGCTAATTCGCATTCAATATAGGTGTGCAAGGGTATATCTCGAATTGCTTCTCAGGATAATTAAAGAAAAGTATTCTGCTAATGTACCTTCCGAAGAACACTCCAAACTTCTTTATATAGTCGTAAGCCTAAAGCAACTTACAAAGAATAGGGTATTTGATACGATTTTTACAAAGAATGTGCAATTTTTAATAAAAAAATCATATCAAACTTTGATGTTTTTGTTGAGATTTTGACATGTGAGAATTTTAGTTTTTTTAAGATCCCAATATCAAGAACTGATACACTATTGAAAGTGTTGTTGGCATTTACTTTAGAATTTTCCTACAATACATAAAAACAAGTACACCAATAAACTTTGACAAATTATAATATTTCTCGCTCTAGAATTCCATTATCTAATTTATACCATACAATTTTTTTTAACAAGTCATTGAACTCAAATGTACATAGAGAATTGACTTAACCCCTTTAAGTTTCTTTTCCTCATTTGAACAAATCATTTTATAGAGTTTATACCGCAACCCACTTTTTGGCTTACAAGTTCTTCATTTTTCACAATAAATATGACGGGTCTTCACCAAAGAAAAAATCAACAAGTCTTTTCCTTTTATCATAGATTCTTAACCTTTTTCAGGATTTCTTACAATTGCTATGGGTTCTTATGATCCCCCTGTGATCAGTAGAGTTTTCGGCGATGTTGTTCATTACATTTCCTTTTCGGTGAAAATGGTTGTGACCGGCAACTTGAAACAATAAGTATACCGTGGCCATGAGTTCTTTCCTTCCGCTGTCACCATGATTCCTAGATATTAGATACACTTGGTGATATGAGGTCCTTCTTCACTTTGGAAAAATGCATACTCTTGCAACTCTTTTCTTGAATCTCCACATTTCACTGCTAGTTTTTTTCTCTCTTTTCCTTCGGTTTGAAATTTTCTTGCTTCTTTGTTTGTAGAAACTTTCCTTTTTTTTCCTTTTATTTAGCGATAAATGCAATATAAAACAGACGTATCTTCTCCAAAAAATGATACTCTTTCTCGAAAAACAAAAATCTCTGATCCGGCCTCCTTCTCATTTCCATCTCATCTCCATTAACCATCCAATTCCATTCACAGGCGACCTAGACACTGACGACTTTGACATCTTCTTCTTATTCCGAAGATGAACATTTCAACGATGGGAATAAATGTCGGAGGAGGATGTTCTCTTGGTGTGTTTTCCTCTGAAGCTCAGTGTGGAGGCTTAGTCATCCAAACTGCATTGGATGATGTAAGTAAACCTATGGAACTGGTCGAAGCAAGTTCTAAGGAGAACTTAGAAAATTATGAAATCTCAGGCATAACTAAACTTCGGAGTTCGAAAAGTAAAATCGAAACCTCGAGAAAGATGTAACGTAAGCGTTTAAGCAGGAAACACAAGCATCTTATGTTCAATATTATTGAAGAAACAACTGACGAGGATGAGTTCGATGTCAGTAGTGCCCTAGGACCATTAGCATATGTTGTACGTTTTATCTTTTTGAGCATTTCATATGAATAGTTAATTTTGCTTATGAACATCAAATGCGTGATTTGATAGTAAAACTCATTCGCTTATGTAATTACTATTCTAGTTGTCCCTAGTTTTATGTAATCTATTTTACAATGAAATAAAACTAGTTTGATGATTGATTGATGATTACGTTTTACTAATCATGTGTAATGAATACAAATCATATCATAGATGCAATATATAGGGATACATTGTATTGGACGTGATCCGTTAGAGAAGTAATACTTCATGGTCCTTAGTCATAAGTATTACTTCCTCAATACTATTTTAGAATCCTTAGACCTTATGTCTCCATTGATTCTAGCATGAATGGAGCCATATTTTGACTCAGTCGTACGTTGCTTTTAATCGAGTAATCAATGTGACTGATGATCGGATGTAGTGTCCTATCATGGCTTGAATGTGAGAGGCATTGTAAGGAATTTGTCCCTCTCCTATTAGAGAGAGATATCCATGGGCCCCTCGATATGCAAAGACTGTTTAAATGCATGGCCGTGGTCAAATGTATTTAATAAAGTGGTTATTAAATATTATTTGTTAGAACAGTCTACCTGGAGATCGAGCATAAATACAATTAAGCTTAGTAAGGGTGACGACTACCATGCCTTATGCTTAATTAGGATATCGCGAGTGTAAAACACAATAGGGGGGGGGGTGAATTGGGTTTTAATCGATCTTACAAACTTTTTCAATCTATTCAATGCTAGTGTAAGTTTGAGCAAGATGAACAATAGAAAAACAAAACCCAATAACAAGACAAAGGATTTAGAGTGGTTCGATTCACTTAGAATCTACATCCACAACCTTGAGCCGCACCCAAGGATTTGCAACAACTTCACTAAGAAGATTTTACACTTGTGGCTAACTCACTAAGAGTTTTACAAACACAACCACAATACAAAAACTCACTAAGAGCTTGCCCACACTAAGTAGAACTTTTACAAGATTAACCCAATCACTAAGAAAGGGAATAAGATGGATAAATAAACAATGTTGTTCACTCTTCTAAGTGAAAGATATATATACCTTTGAAGTACATCAATTATAGCTCTTTGAACATATGAAGTTCACTCTTTGTCTTGCTTTTGAAATAACACCTTTGAATGATTTAAATCATGGAAATGAAGTGTTTTTTCTTTGAAGGTGTTTAGACTTGATAAGAAATCAATCTATATTGTATGTGCAAGCCTTAGTGTCATTCTCTAGCATCGGAGTATTTATAGTAGGGAGTAATTCCGCAAAGGGAATTCCGTTGGTGGCAGCAAAGCATCCAAGAAACAGGATCTTCCATTCAAGAATCGGATTCTTGAGCCGAAAAATGTAAGTCTTTTTCTCGGTTTTTCGATTCGTTTACGTATGAGCGGATCCTTCAGGGGAGGACTCATGGGTGTTTGGAACGAGTTTCCGCCCATGAATCTCTTCCGTGGTATCAGAGCCTTGCTCATACGATTCGAATTCGATATTGTTAATCACAACATATCACGTATCAATTCCGATTTGATATGTGTATGCGTGAAAAACAAAAAAGATTGTTTCTTTGGTTATGATATATGTGATATATGCATAAACTGTTTTTGTACGTTTAAAGATTGTTTCTTTAATCATGATATATGTGATATATTGCATAAACCGTTTATGTTAAATCTGTTAATGCATGAACTGCCATAGACTGTTTATGTCAATCTGTTAATGCATAAACTGCTACCGTATGTTGTTAATTAGATTAATACTGTATAAATTGTTCTGTTAATCTGTATTTAATTGGATTAATTCGGTTATTACGCGTAAACTGATTGTATGTTTCCTGCTGTTAATTTGATTAACCAATGCATACTCCGATTATGTAAGTAAGGCAATTGAGGGGTAAACCGGGACAGAAAAACTCATTCGATGAGCTGATGTAGAATCAGATTTTTCTTAAGCGCACATCTTAGGAAAAAAATTGATTTAAGAAGCGTATAAAGGCCGAAATAAATTCTTGGACAATTTCAATTAAGATAATTCGCATTCACTATAGGTGTGCAAGGGTATATCTCGGATTTCTTCTCAGGATAATTAAAGAAAAGTATTCAGCTAATGTACCTTCCGAAGAACACTCCAAAATTCTTTATATAGTCGTAAGCCTAAAGTAACTTAAAAAGAATAGGGTATTTGATACGATTTTAACAAAGAAAGTGCAATTTTTAATAAAAAAATCATATCAAACTTTGAAGTTTTAGTTTAGATTTTGGCATGTGAGAATTTTAGTTTTTTTAATATCCCAATATCAAGAACTGATACACTATTGAAAGTGTCGTTGGCATTTACTTTCGAATTTTCCTACAATACATAAAAACAAGTACACCAATACACTTTGACAAATTATAATATTTCTCTCTCTAGAATACATTTGACAAAAAGTATACTAAAGATACATCTTGGGAAAAAAAATAGTTTTAAGAAGCGTATAAAGGCCCAAATAAATTCTTGGACACTTTCAAAATAAGATAATTCGCATTCAATATAGGTGTGCAAGGTTATATCTCGAATTGCTTCTCAGGATAATTAAAGAAAATGTATGCTGCTAATGTACCTTCCGATGAATACTCCAAACATCTTCATATAGTCGTAAGCCTAAAGTAACTTACAAAGAATAGGGTATTTGATACGATTTTAACAAACAATTTGCAATTTTTAATAAAAAAATCATTTCAAACTTTGAAGTTTTAGTTTAGATTTTGGAATGTGAGAATTTTAGTTTTTTTAAGATCCCAATATCAAGAACTGATACACTATTGAAAGTGTTGTTGGCTTTTACTTTCGAATTTTCCTACAATACATAAAAACAAGTACACCAATAAACTTTGACAAATTATAATATTTCTCTCTCTATATTACATTTATCTAATTTATACCATACAATTTTTTTAACAAGTCATTGAACTCAAATGTACATAGAGAATTGATTTAAACCCCTTTCGCTGTCACCATGATACCTAGATTTTAGATTCACATGGTGATATGAGGTCCATCTTCACTTTGGTAAAATGCATACTTTTGCAACTCTTCTCTTGAATCTCCACATTTCACTTATAGGTTTTTTCTCTCTTTTCCTTCGGTTTTAAATTTTCTTTGTTTGTTGAAACTTCTATTTTTTCCTTTTATTTTACAATAAATGCAATATATAACAGACGTATCTTCTCCATAAAAAGATACTCTTTCTCGAAAACAAAAATCTCTACTCCGACCTCCTTCTCATTTCCATCTCATCTTCATTAACCATCCAATTCCATTCACAGGCGACCAGACACTGACGACTTTGACATCTTCTTCTTATTCCGAAGATGAACAATTCAACGATGGGAATAAATGTTCGAGGAAGATGTTCTCTTGGTGTGTTTTCCTCTGAAGCTCAGGGTGGTGGCTTAGCCATCCAAACAGTGAAAACTGCATTAGATGATGTAAGTAAACCTATGGAACTGGTCGAAACGAGTTTTAAGGAGAACTTGGAAAATTATGAAATCTCAGGCATAACTAAACTTCGGATTTCAAAAAGTAAAACCGAAACCCCGAGAAGGATGTAACGTAGGCGTTCAAGCAGGAAACAAAAGCATCTTATGTACAATATTATCGAAGAAACAATTGACGAGAACGAGTTCGAGTACCAGGAAGATGAGCCTAATTACCGTCTTCCACCAATAATACAAGTACAATGGGATGATGGGGTAGGGGGTAAGATTGCAAAGGGCGTTCCAATGAAAGGGCTTATGGCTCCTCGTAGGAAGGGGCGGAATAAAATAAATTTGGTTTCTCTGAGGATTTGAGCTAAGGCAACGTCAGTTGAATCGAAATGATAAGGGGACTGGGAAACAAAATGGAGCCGCGCTATTTTGTCTCTTATTTCCTTTGCTTCTAGACGTTTTAAACAAAAAACCAAGGAAGTGTTATTTCCTCATATGAATTTCTTAATCAAATTGTGTGTTGTTGAAGAACTTCCATTGAACTCAAGTAGTTTTGGGACTGATGTTTAGTCTCTTTGGTATTGTGAAACTCCTTCAAATTTGTTATTTATATTGAAAAAAAAAAAAGATAAATACTATGAGGTTAAAAGGTTAAAATTTAGTTTTTTTGGCAAATCTAAAAAAGCGTGCAAACTTTTGGTGAAGAAATATGAAATATGAAAAATTGTTTGTGTATGTTCGTGCATAGCACGATAATTTTCTAGTATGGTAATAATAATGTATAATAACTTCGAAGTCATCCATCATATATGTAGAAAATAATTCTCAACAAATTTCACCACGGATATGTCGATTCTTGTAGCTCCGTTTACTTAAAACAATGAACATAAAATAGCGTTATAAGATTTAGTATGTATTAAAAAGGAAAAGAACAAAGGTAAGTATACAAAAAGTATACTAAACATACATCTTAGGAAAAAAAATAGATTTAAGAAGCGTATAAAGGCCCAAATAAATTCTTGGACACTTTCAATTAAGATAATTCGCATTCACTATAGGTGTGCAAGGGTATATCTCGAATTGCTTCTCAGGATAATTAAAGAAAAAGTATTCTGCTAATGTACATTCCGAAGAACACTCCAAACATCTTCATATAGTCGTAAGCCTAAAGTAACTTACAAAGAATTGGGTATTTGATACGATTTTAATAAAGAATGTGCAATTTTTAATAAAAAAAATCATATCAAACTTTGAAGTTTTAGTTTAGATTTTGGCATGTGAGAATTTTAGTTTTTTTAAGATCCCAATATCAAGAACTGATACACTATTGAAAGTGTTGTTGGCATTTACTTTAGAATTTTCCTACAATACATAAAAACAAGTACACCAATAAACTTTGACAAATTATAATATTTCTCTCTCCAGATTACATTTATCTAATTTATACCATACAATTTTTTTAACAAGTCATTGAACTCAAATGTACATAGATAATTGATTTAAACCCCTTTAATTTTATTTTCCTCATTTGAACAAATCATTTTATAGAGTTTATACCGCAACCCCTCTTTTTGGTTTACATGTTCTTCATTTTTCACAATAAATATGAGGGGTCTTCACCAAAGAAAAATCAACAAGTCTTTTCCTTCTTTCATAAATTCTTCACCTTTTCAGGATTTCTTACAATTGCTATGGGTTCTTATGACCCCCTTGTGATCAGTCGAGTTTTCGGCGATGTTGTTGATAGCATTTCCTATTCGGTGAAAATGGTTGTGACCTATAACTTGTAACAATAAGTATACCGTGGCCATGAGTTCTTTCCTTTCTCTAACACCATGATACCTAGATTTTAGATTCACATGGTCATATGAGGTACATCTTCACTTTGGTAAAATGCATACTTTTGCAACTCTTCTCTTGAATCTCCACATTTCACTTTTAGTTTTTTTCTCTCTTTTCTTTCGGTTTGAAATTTTATTCTTTGTTTCTAGAAGCTTCATTTTTTTCCTTTTATTTAACGATAAATGCAATATTAAACAGACGTATCTTCTCCATAAAAAGATACTCTTTCTCGAAAAACAAAAATCTCTGCTCCGACCTCCTTCTCATTTCCATCTCATCAATCTCCATTCATCGGCGACTTTGACCTCTTCTTCTCATTCCGAAGATGAACAATTCAACGATGGGAATGAATATCAGAGGAGGAGGTTCTGCTGGTGTTTTGTCCACTTAAGCCTAATGTGATGGCTTGGCCATCCAAACTATGCACACTGCATTGGATGAAGTTAGTAACCGTATGGAACTGGTTGAAGCAAATTCTAAGGAGAACTTGGAAAATTATGAAATCTCAGGCATAACTAAACTTCTGAGTTCGAAAAGTAAAACCGAAACCCCGAGAAGGATGTAACATAGGCGTTCAAGCAGGAAACACAAGCATCTTATGTAGAATATTATCGAAGAAACAACTGACGAGGATGAGTTCGAGTACCAGGAAGATGAGCCTAATTACCGTCTTCCACCCATAATACAATTACCAGGGGCTAATGGGGTAGGGGATAAGATTGCAGAGGGAGTTCCAATGAAAGGCCTTTTGGCTCCTCGTAGGAAGGGGGCAATAAAAGAAATTTGGTTTCTCTGAGAATTTGTACTAAGGCAATGTCCGTTGAATCAAAATGATGAAGGGATTGAGAAACCAAATGGAGCCGCTCTATTTTGTCTCTTATTTTCTTTGCTCCTAGACATTTTAAACAAAAAACCAATGAAGTATTATTTCCTTATGTGGCTTTCTTAATCAAATTATGTGTTGTTGAAGAACTTCTATTGAACTCATGTAGTTTTGGGAGAGTTGTTTAGTGTCTTTGTTATTGTGAAACTCCTTGAAATATGTTATTTATATTGCAAAAAAAAAAAATCAATAAAAACTATGAGACGTTAAAAGGTTAAACTTTTGTTTTTAGGACCAACCTAAAAGAGCGTGCAAACTTTTTGTGAAGAAATATGAAATATGAAAAATTGTTTGTGTATGCTCGTGCATAGCACGATAATTTTCTAGTATGGTAATGATACTGTATAATAACTTCGAAGTCATCCATCATGAATGTAGAAAATAATTAATCAACAAATTTCTCCCCGAATATGTTCATTCAAAATCGGGCAACGTCAAATTGATCGGCACAAAGGTATAATTTCCTGTGTTAGGAAAACCTTTGTGTCGATCTAGGAGTCTGAAGGCTGATGTTGGTGATCATTAGTAGAAGAATCCGGGTAACGTCGAGTAGATCGACACAAAGGTATAATTCCCTGTGTTAGGAAAACCTTTTTGTTGATCTAATCGACGTTGCTCTGATTCTGCTACTAATGATCACCAACAGAAGCCTTCCGAATCCTGTCTCTATTGGTATCCACACACCAACCTCAGAGCTTGTTACTCCGTGTTTCGGATGAGCTAAGTTATCAATACTTTGGAGAGCATCGTATGTTATCGTTTGCCAAAAACTTCGACCTTCCTTTACATGAAACATGGAGTAATAATGGAGACTGTTTAACGGAGGACAGTGTGATTGGAGACGAGGTGGAGCGGTTATATAAGGATTTATATTCGGTCGAGGGCTAGCCACCCCCAACGTGAGATGCTTTTGGAGTCTATTTGACACGCGCCGACCCAATCCCCTGCCCGGAAGGGGAGGAGCCGAACCGCCCGCCGGCTCTAAACAAACATTCTATTAACCCAAAACTACATGTAATAATCTCCACAAGTTCTTCGCAAATAATCTAATACAAGACTAGAATCCATAAATATAGATTTCTTATCCAAAGCTCCCGCTGCGCACTCTGATACAAAAATGTCGCACCAACTCCAAATACATGTGGAGGGGGAAAACATTTGGAAAACGTGAGCCAAAGCTCAGTGAGGGTCGTGCAAGTGGTATCGGTGTCTTTAAAACCATTTTCTTTCCAAAGTACTTTATATCCAGAAAATAGTTCAGACAGTGGAAAAACAACATATATACTCAGATCACATTTTATATGGGCCCCAAATGCACACATTCAAAGTTAGGACTCTAGAGGTAGCTCACACCCTTTGGTGTAGCACTGAGCTCCATCAAATCATTTGGGCCCGACTCAATAGACTCGTAGTCTTATCATACCACGTCAATATTCATAGGACAAGTCCGTGTAAGATTTAGTCAAACTTATCATTTTTAATGAAATAAAATAATAATTCAAAACAAAGCCCCCAATTCCGAAAGATATTTCATGCTGCCAAATAAATGTAACATGTACATGTCATGAGTGGATCCAAATCATGAATGCAATTAACACATGAACACACAATACAAATATATAATTTTACAACAGGGTTTGGACCACTCACCTGATGAACTGTCTATATCCTTGATCCATAATAATTCAGAACCTTATATTCAATAAACAACAGCAATTGAAGCTCTCAATTACTAGACCTTCATAAGAAATGGATTTTTCGGCCAAAGCAAGTTGCAGTGGAAGGGAAGATTACATAAATTATTAAGATCAAGAATTCAAAGGATTCAAGATTTGAATGAAAGTAAAGAAACCAACAAATATTTCACTAAAATGATGACGTAAAAAGCTTAAAGGCAACATTGGTCAAGAGATGTTTGTGAGAATAAAATACATATATTATAAAAGAACAAACATCGAAGCTATTCAATAAAAGTGTCCAATGGAATGATTTTGGCCAAATAGAAGAAGGAAAATAAATAAAAGGAAACTCACCTTGAAGCGGAGAAAGAGAGCAAATGAGCTTTTAAGCTCTATGTGTGTATATATATAGAGAAAAGTTAGTGGCAATATAGTTTCTTTAATACTTGGGGCTACTCAAACTTGGAGGCCAGGTTTATTTATTTAAAAACCAAGTTAAAATTATACTCACATACAAGATAGATAAACTATAATTTGAACATGTTGAGATAAATGTATTATCATTCCTATTTATCTCATACTAAAAAATCGAATATCAAAAATCGAATATATTCAAAATGGGTGCACGTAAAAATGCTCACGGAGCGTGGTGTTACACTGTCCCTTATTTGATTGATGATATGGTCAGTAAGGGCCTTTCGGCATTACCTTCCTTGTTGGAGGTACGAACGGCGATATTTTCATTGGATAAAAATAGTGCAGCAGACCCAGACGGTTATTCAGGTTGATTATTTCAGGATTGCTGGGATACAGTGGGCCAGAATGTTTTGTAGGTTGTATGTGATTTTTGGCCAGGTCTACCAATGCCCAAAGCTATGGCAAGCACTTTGATTGTCTTCATTCCGAAAACCCAAAGTCCTGTTCATCTTAGCTAGTTCCGCCTTGTTAGTAGTGTCCTAGGACCATTAGCATATGTTATACGTTTTATCTTTTTGAGCATTTCATATGAATAGTTAATTTTGCTTATGAACATCAAATGCATGATTTGATAGTAAAACTCATTTGCTTAAGTAATTACTATTCTAGTTGTCCCTAGTTTTATGTAATCTATTTTACAATGAAATAAAACTAGTATGATGTTTGACTGATGATTACGTTTTACTAATCAAGTGTAATGAATACGAATCATATCATAGATGCAATATATATGGATACATTGTATTGGACGTGATCCGTTAGAGAAGTAATACTTCATGGTCCTTAGTCATAAGTATTACTTCCTCAATACTATTTTAGAATCCTTAGACCTTATGTCTCCATTTGATTCTAGCATGAATGGAGCCACGTTTTGACTCAGTCGTACGTTGCTTTTAATCGAGTAATCAATACGACTGATGATCGGATGTAGCATCCTATCATGGCTTGAGTGTGAGAGGCATTGTAAGGAATTTGTCCCTCTTTATTATTAGAGAGAGATATCCATGGGTCCCTCGATAGGGAAAGACTGTCTAAATGCATGGTCGTGCTCAAATGTATTTGATAAAGTGGTTGTCAGATACTATTTGTTGGAACAGTCTACCTGGAGATCGAGCATAAATACAATTAAGCTTAATAAGGGTGACGACTACTATGCCTTATGCTTAATTAGGATATCGCGAGACAAAGAGATTAAATAGTGGATTGATATTAGGTTCCGTTGTATATTCATTCACTTTGGGTAGTCACAATGTCCTGCTATGGACCGCTTGTGATTTATGAACACGTACTACTACTAAGTGTGTTTTCATTGCCATTGTGAGATGAACCTACATGGTCACACGCATAGACGAGCTAACGAGCTTCATGTCCAAATTCAATGAATCTAGAATGTGTCTAGGTTCATTGTATCTGACATTCACTTTTCTGAGAATGATAAAGCGTTATTATTCGAATTCGAGATAAGGGGCACTTTCGGTATAGCTCGGATTACGTGGGAGTTATTATCCGATAAGGACTCCCACTACCAGCAGAAGTCTAGGGGACGTGGGAGTTAAAGACTCCCACTATCGAGAGGAGTTGAGGGTGTGAGAGTTGGTTATGGGAACTAACTCTCATACCTTATATAATGATCTCTTGGCCGAAACACTAGCCTCAGAATTTTTCAACCGCAAAATCACCAACTCTCTGAAATCTGATTTCAGTTTTCGGTCTCCCTTTTCCCTCACAATTCCGAAACTCAGAAAGACGAAGAGCTAGCACTCGCTACCCGTTTCGTCGCGTGGATACCGGTAGAGGGATATTCCGCAAAAGGAATTCCGTTGGTGGCAGATTAGCATCCAAGAAATGTCATCCTCCATTCAAGAAATAGCTTCTTGAATCCAAGAAAGATAAGTTTTTCACTGTTTAACCGAATCGAACTTGTATGAGCGGATCCTTCAGGGGAGGACTCATGGGTGTTTGGTACGAGTTTCCGCCCATGAATCCCTTCAGTGGTATCAGAGCCTTGCTCATACGATTCGAATTCGATATTGTTAATCAGACAATAACACTATCAATTCTGATTTGGTATGTGTATGTTTGAAAACAGAAAAGATCGTTTCTTTGATCATGATAAATGCATAAACTGTTTAACTGCATTTAAAGATTGTATCTTTTGATGAGTATACGCATAAACTCTTCTCGGTTCATCATGTTTATACGGTTATATAAACTGTTATGATATAAACAGTTTTCGGTTTTTGATTATGCATAAACTGTTTCCGTGAATGTTGATTCGGCATAAACTGTTTCTGTGAATATTGATTCTGCATAAACAGTATATGTGAATATGGAATTAATCTGATTAATTCTATTCTCACGCAAAAACTGTAATTAACTTGATTAATCCTGCTGTTAATCCGATTAAACAATACATAATCCGATTATGTAAGTAAGGCAGAAGAGGGGTAAATCTGTGAGGAAAAACTCATTCGATGAGCTGATGTAGAATCAGATTTTCCTTCGTCGTTACGCAGACTTAAGACTTTGAATTTATATCCGCGAATTATTTATGTCATGTTTTATGAGATATTAGCATGGTGAATAGCATGGCCTATTATACCTCTTGTTTTACATGTTTGGGTTGTAATTTTATAATACGACCTGCGAATCGTTTTTTTTATGATGTAAAATTGTAACTGCTTTCTTAGATTAGTCATTGAAGGCTGGGTATGCCCAAGCAATTATGAAACAAGACTGGAGGCTGCTGGATCGAAGACATTATCCATGAGATGGATTTTGACCTAGATTGACCCTTGACTCCCACAAGGCTCGTGGGAGTCATTATAGGAATAGGCCATGCTATATCACATTTACATTTTCGCTTCATATCCTGCGTGTGATGTTTATTTTATGTCTGGATGGATTTATTTTAGACGTCACATCAAATGGTTTTAATTAAGTCTTAAAAATGCCTACCATATCCTAAGCACTCCATGAGCTTGGATCATCATTATTTCTGCTTGCCAAAGCAACAGATAAGTGGTTATCTAGGCAAGAGGAGATGGGAAAATAGTGATTTCCATATGCTTAGACATGGTTCGACTTAGCTAGGCTATCAAAATAGTTTTGGGCCTAGGGCATAAAATGGGTAAAAGCCGGGACATATAGATGTCATTCCCATTAGATGATTTTACTTTAATTGTGGGTGTTAATCCAAAGCTTTCCTATAACTATTGTAAAATGTTTTTCCCCACTATTATCAAGTGTTGAAATTGTGGAAAATGTTTTTGCTCAAAACTAATAACTTTGCAAATAATTTAATGTAGATAATGGCAACCAACACTTCACACAATTCATTGCGATCTGTCCTTGAAAAGGAAAAACTAAGCGGGACCAATTTCCTTGATTGGGCCCGAAACTTGAGATTGTCCTCAAGCAGGAAAGAAAGCTGTACGTTCTTGATACGGACATTCCTGAACAGCCTGCAAATAACGCCCCTAGAGCTGAAAGAGATACTTGGAAGAAGCATTTCGATGACTCTAACGATGTGACTTGTCTCATGTTAGTCACAATGAGCACTGACCTTCAAAAACAGTTTGAAGGAGTTGAGGCTTTCCAGATGATGGGCCAGCTCAAGGAAATGTTCCAAGAGCAAGCTCGTCATGAAAGATTCCTCGCAACCAAGGCGTTAAATAGTTGCAAAATGGCCCCTGGCACATCTGTAAGTGCACATGTTCTTAAGATGAAGGGCTATTTTGACCAACTTGAGAAACTTGGGGCTCCCGTAGGTCATGACATGGCCACATATATGATCTTGGGCTCACTCCCACCGGAGTATGACCAATTTGTTATGAACTTCAACATGCATTCCATGGATAAGACCATACATGAAATACAAGGGATGCTCAAACAGGCTTAACTGAACATTAAGAAGACCCCTGAAGTCTAAATGGTTCAAAAGGGGAATTTCAAGAAGAAAGGAAAGGGAAAGCCCATGGCCAAAAAGGGCAAAGGCAAAGGCAATGACAAGCCCAAGCCCAAGCCCAAAGCCAAGGCACCAAAGGAAGAGGTTTGCTTCCATTGCAATGAACCAGGTAATTGGAAACGGAACTGCAAGCTCTATTTGGAAGAGAAGAAACAGGGAAAGGCCAGTTTGACTGTCTCTCCAGGTATTTATGTTATTGAAATTAACATGTCTGCTCCTACTTCATGGGTATTAGATACCGGTTGTGGATCTCACATTTGTGCAAATGTGCAGGGGTTCAAAATGAGTAGACCACTGGCAAACGGAGAAGTGGACCTGAGAGTAGCGAACGGAGCAAGAGTTGTTGTTGTAGCTACCGGGACATTTAATTTAGTTTGCCAAGTGGCCTTATTATAGAACTGAATAATTGTCTTTATGTTCCAACTTTGAGTAGGAATATTATTTCAGTTTCTTGTTTGGATATTGAAGGTTTTGAATTAAATATTATGAATAAAATTTGCACCATTCATAAAGATCGTATCTTTTATGGAGATGCCTCTTTGATGAATGGGCTTTATGTTCTTGACCTCGATGATTCCATTAAAAGGCCCATCTATAACATTAATACTAAGAGGTTTAAATCAAATGACTTAAACCATACCTACTTTTGGCACTGTCGTTTGGGCCACATAAATGAGAAACGCATATCAAAGCTCCATTCAGATGGAATTTTGACATCATTTGACTTAGAGTCTTATGAGACTTGTGATTCTTGCTTGTTAGGCAGTAATGACTAAAGCTCCCTTTACTTGGACAAAGTGAGAGAGCTTCCGATTTATTGGGCCTCATACATACAGATGTTTGTGGACCAATAAACACTAGTGCTAGAGGAGGGTTTCAATACTTCATCACATTCACAGATGATTTCAGTAGATATGGCTACGTCTATCTAATGAAACATAAATCAGAATCTTTTGGAAGATTCAAAGAATTTCAAAATGAAGTACAAAATCAACTTGGCAAAAGTATTAAGATACTTCGATCAGATCGAGGTGGCGAATACCTTAACCAAGAGTTTGACGAACATCTTAGTGGTTGTGGAATTGTTTCACAATTAACTCCTCATGGCACACCACAATGGAATGGCGTGTCAGAACGGTGGAATCGCACCTTATTAGATATGGTTCGATCTATGATGAGTCAAACAAGTCTTCCAATTTCCTTTTGGGGCTACTCCCTAGAAACTGCTGCATTTATATTGAATAGAGTTCCTTTTAAAACGGTTCAGAAAACTCCATATGAGATATGGACTGGGAAACGACCTAGTTTGTCATTTCTCAAAATTTGGGGATGCGAGGCGTATGTAAAACGCTTGTTATCTGATAAACTCGCCCCTAAATCTTACAAGTGTTTGTTTGTGGGATATCCTAAAGAAACTAAAGGATATTACTTCTATCTTCCATCAGAGAACAAAGTGTTTGTTGCTCGTAATGGTTTATTCCTTGAAAGGGAATTTATTTCCAAAGAGGCTAGTAGGAGTAAGATCCGTCTTGAGGAAATTCAAGATCCCCAAACAACATTTGAACCAACCTTGGAAGTTCAAGCAAGCTCACGTGCTGATACTGAGCTTCAATCTTTGACACAAGGCCCAAGAAGGTCGAGTCTGCACATCAACGACTGAGAGATATGGATTTCGTGGATCGATGATCATCGAGTTGAACTCGATTGATCAAGATGAACCCTCTACCTACAAAGAGGCAATTCGTAGTTCTGAGTCAGATAAGTGGCTAGAGGCTATGAAGTTTGAGATGCAATCCATGTACGACAACCAAGTATGGACTTTGGTTGACCCACCCGAAGGGTGCAAGGTCATTGATAACAAATGGTGTTACAAAAGGAAGACCGACATGGATGGCAATGTACACACTTTTAAATCGCGACTAGTAGTTAAAAGTTATAGACAAGTTCATGGTATTGACTATGACGAAACCTTTTCCCCTGTCGTGATGATAAAGTCAATTAGGATTTTACTTGCCATAGCCGCATATTATGACTATGAGATATGGTAAATGGATGTTAAGACTGCGTTTCTTAATGGAAACCTTCTCGAGGATGTGTATATGACACAACCTGAGGGGTTTGTTGATCCAACAAATCCTAGCAAAGTGTGTAAGCTTCAAAGGTCCATTTATGGATTGAAGCAAGCATCTTGAAGCTGGAATCGTCGCTTTGATGAACGTATTAAAGAATTCGGTTTCATCAAAAACGAAGACGAGCCTTGTCTTTATAAGAAAGTAGCTAATAATGCAGTAGTGTTCCTTGTGCTTTATGTGGACGACATCTTACTGATTGGAAATGACATCCCCACATTACAAAGCGTAAAAGCTTGGTTTGGGGAAAGTGCTTTTCCATGAAATACTTAGGCGAGGCTACATACATTTTGGGTATTAGAATCTATAGAGATAGATCTAACAAAAATGATCGGGCTCTGAGCTGCAGTGGATACATTGACAAGGTATCTAAACGGTTCAGCTTTGCAAGACTCCAAAAAGGGATTCTTGCCCATGTCACATGGCATTAAACTCAAAGCAGAACTCAAGGACCTTCCACAAGGGAGGACCAAGAGCGCATGAGTAAGATACCATGTGCTTCAACCATTGGGTCTATTGTGTACGCCATGATATGTACTCGCCCTGGGATGTCTCATTTGCTTTAAGTATGACTAGCGGATATCAATCTGACCCCCGGTGAGTCACATTAGACTGCAATCAAGAGCATTCTTAAGTACTTGAGTAGGACTAAAGATATGTTCTTAGTTTACGGAGGTCGAAAGGAAGTCCGGTTGTAAATGGTTACACGTGACGCAAGCTTCCCGAATCGACGTAGATGATTATAGATCGCAACTGGGTTTTGTGTTTTGTTTGAATGGAGGTGCTTGTGAGCTGGAAGAGCTCAAAGCAAGAAACCGTGGCCGACTCTACAATGTAAGCTGAGTATCCAACCGCCTCTGAAGCGCTTAAATAAGCTCGTTTGGATCGTGAAGTTTGTTGATGAATTAGGTGTTGTCCCTAGCATTGTGAACCCAGTGGACCTCTATTGTGATAGTATCGGTGCCATATCACAAGCTAAGGAACCTAGATCTCACCAACGATCCAAACACATTCTCAGAGCGTTTCCATCCGATTAGAGAGATCATCGACGAGAGAGACGTTAGTAATTGCAAAGTTCATACAGACGACAACATTGCAGATCCATTGACCAAGCCACTCCCACAGCCTCAAACATGAGAGTCATACTAGGTCAATGGGATTGAGGATCATGTATGATTGGACCTAGGGCAAGTGGGAGATTGTTAGTAGTGCCCTAGGACCATTAGCATATGTTGTACGTTTTATCTTTTTGAGCATTTCATATGAATAGTTAATTTTGCTTATGAACATCAAATGCATGATTTGATAGTAAAACTCATTTGCTTATGTAATTACTATTCTAGTTGTCCCTAGTCACGTCCAATACTAGTATGATGTTTGATTGATGATTACGTTTTACTAATCATGTGTAATGAATACAAATCATATCGTAGATGCAATATATAGGGATACATTGTATTGGACGTGATCCGTTAGAGAAGTAATACTTCATGGTCCTAGGTCATAAGTATTACTTCCTCAATACTATTTTAGAATCCTTAGACCTTATGTCTCCATTTGATTCTAGCATGAATGGAGCCACGTTTTGACTCAGTCGTACGTTGCTTTTAATCGAGTAATCAATACGACTGATGATCGGATGTAGCATCCTATCATGGCTTGAGTGTGAGAGGCATTGTAAGGAATTTGTCCCTCTCTATTATTAGAGAGAGATATCCAAGGGCCCCTCGATAGGGAAAGACTGTCTAAATGCATGGCCGTGCTCAAATGTATTTGATAAAGTGGTTATCAGATACTATTTGTTGGAACAGTCTACCTGGAGATCGAGCATAAATACAATTAAGCTTAATAA
Source organism: Vinca minor (assembly GCA_026122235.1). Classification (NCBI taxonomy): domain Eukaryota; kingdom Viridiplantae; phylum Streptophyta; class Magnoliopsida; order Gentianales; family Apocynaceae; genus Vinca; species Vinca minor. The sequence continues at coordinate 746,340 of JAOCZM010000239.1, forward strand.
GGGTGACGACTAGCATGCCTTATGCTTAATTAGGATATCGCGAGACAAAGGGATTAAATAGTGGATTGATATTAGGTTCCGTTGTATATTCATTCATTTTGGGTAGTGACAATGTCCTGCTAGGGACCGCTTGTGATTTATGAACACATACTACTACTAAGTGTGTTTTCATTGCCATTGTGAGATGAACCTACAGGGTCACACGCATAGACGAGCTAACGAGCTTCATGTCCAGATTCAATGAATCTAGAATGTGTCTAGGTTCATTGTATCTGGCATTCACTTTTCTGAGAATGATAAAGCGTTATTATTCGAATTAGAGATAAGGGGCATTTTCGGTATAGCTGGGATTACGTGGGAGTTATTATCCGATAAGGACTCCCACTACCAGTAGAAGTCTAGGGGACGTGGGAGTTAAAGACTCCCACTGCCGAGAGGAGTTGAGGGTGTGAGAGTTGGTTATGGGAACAAACTCTCATACCTTATATAATGATCTCTTGGCCGAAACCCTAGCCTAAGAATTTTTCAGCCGCAAAATCACCAACTCTCTGAAATCTGATTTCGATTTTCGGTCTCCCTTTTCTCTCACAATTCCGAAACTCAGAAAGACGAAGAAATCCAAGAAACCGGTAGAGGGATATTCCGCAAATGGAATTCCGTTGGTGGCAGATTAGCATCCATGAAACGTCGTCCTCCATTCAAGAAGTAGCTTCTTGAATCCAAGAAACGTAAGTTTTTCACTGTTTTACCGAATCGAACTTGTATGAGCGGATCCTTCAGGGGAGGACTCATGGGTGTTTGGAACGAGTTTCCGCCCATTAATCCCTTCACGCCCAATTTCTCTATGTAATTTTGCAAACAAAGTTGTCACAAAGGTAATGGCTTCTCGTTTGGCTCTTCTTTTACCTTCGATTATATGCCCTAATCAAACAGGTTTCGTCAAAAACCACGATCCATCTCGGATAATATTCTCTTAGCCATGAAGTTGGTACACTATAAATCAGAAGGCAAGGGGAGGTAATTTGATCATAAAGCTAGACATGGTGAAGGCTTTCTGATTGGTTTGGTTTTGGTGCGCACTTTGTGAATTTAATCCCCCAATGTTTCCTATGCTTCTTAATGGGGTGTCATATGGCTACTGTAATGCAACCCGGGGGCGTTAAGCAGGGGATCCACTATTTATCTAAGGTTACTTAGCCCAGTGGGGCAAGGGCCTGCCCACAACCTTGAGGTTGTGGGTTCGATACCCACCTCACACAAGGGGATTGATTTAATTGTCATTTCTTTGGGTTCCCTTGTGTGGGTCTTATACTCCCCTCATGGGGCACCCGCTCAACGGGCTTCTACGACACCCGCTCAACGGGACTTCTACTACTCCCCTCACGGGGCACCCGCTCAACGTTTCTTGGATGCAAAAGATATGCAAAATGCAATGCAAGATAATCAATGATTACTAACAATGAACAAATAAAAATTGCATTAAGTAGCCATATATGCATAACATGGGATAGCCTTCTCATTGCCATATTTTTTTTTAGATTTTATTAATAAAACATTTTGAGGTTTATGCCGATCCCCATCATAACAGGTGACTTATTTTTTTCTTTTTTATAAAATTAAAAATAAAAGCTTTCCCATATACAATATGCTTTGATCAAATGATGCCACTCGTAAAATTAGAACCAGAAAATTACAAAAAGAGTTTCATCATACATAACTACTTAGAACAAAGAAAACTAAATCGCAATCAATGACCTTAATATCTGCATTGTCCATTAGCATCAAACTCTAGTATACGCATGACGGCACCGCACATTTTTAATTGGACCAGGCATAGAGATTGCCATTAATATGGGGATGGACATTATCAAAACTGCGATCCAAAGAACAATATTAGGCGGCGGGAGAGGAAGCATTGTTAGGATTGGTGGCAACCCCAAAATTAAGACTACACACACAACAAAGATAGCAATATTCCTGAAAGTAATGCGTCCAAACATTAAAGATAGCAATAATTTATATTATCATTTATATCTTCCTTAATAAAGATCAAATGAAAAAAAACCTGCCTCATGGATGGTTGACTCGTCCTACACTTTATGGTTTCGATTAGGGTGGTAGTCGTTCCAAGGGCACAAAAAAAATGTACAATTCTGGAAAGCTAGAAACATTAGATGATTAATTATATACAAAGGTGATGATCTATTGCTATAATATTACATTAGAAGGTATATCAATGATTGACACCAAAGCCCACAACATAGTTATTAAAAATGGAATTCAATTATATATTAATCCAAAAATAAGGGTTACACAGCGGAATTAATGTGCTACAAGTGAAAAAATTCTAAGTATTACATTAATGGGAAAGAAAATAAATGTACTAACAAATTAAATGAAATAACTAAGCTTCGACTATTGCTCTTCTATCTCATATCAGATTAGGAGTCACTCCTTGTAATCCACATCCCAAGCATCGTCATCAAAGATGACCACCACCAAACAGGAAGACCCAAATATTAACCAATTAAGACGACCAAAGCGATAACCAAATAAGCAAGTCGACAATAAACAATCAATCTATGTATCACCGTAACGCTACTCAATTATGTATATATATATATATATATATATATATATATATATATCTGTGTGTGTGTGTGTGTGTGTGTGTATAAATACAGCACAATTAGATAACAGTAACAGTAGTTCAGATTATATCAACATATACAATTAACTCAAATCCAAAGCGGCAATTATAGAATCAAAGAGATGAAACATAATACATGCAATTGATTCGCAAACCCAACACTTTATGCAATAATTCATTATAATCAATCCTTAAACAATCACAAATCAGTACCCAATATATATATATATACAAATCCGAGCAGAAAATAACATAACGGTGGGGTTCTTACCTCAAACAAAAGTAATAAACAACACAAACCCGAAATCTACATTATCAGTCCCACTTTCGGTACGATAACTTTCTACCCCGACCTCCGAATCACGATCCGTCTACGCTCACTCATAGGTATCTCGAACACTGTCGTTTTGATATATCGTGCATCAAAATCGAACGTCCTTAGCCTACTCAAATGTTCTCTCAAAGCTTCCAGAAATTCTAACTCACAAAACTTTCTCTATCTCTCTGTATCCCTCGCGACTCAAAGCCGCCACTCTCTCTGTTTATATTTTACATGATTCTCCCAGCCCCAATCCCACAAAGCTGTTATTTTATTATTGAAGGGATTCATAGGCAAAATCGTCCCCTAAAGGATCCGTTCATACTATGGGAATTGAAAAGAACCGAAAAAGACTTACAATTTTTTAGATTGCATTCTGGATTTCAGATGCTGCGCTGCAACCACCAGAAGCTGTCCTTTGCGAATTTCTCTCTAATGGTATCCACGCGACGATACGAGCAGCGAGTGCTAGCTCTTTATTTTTCTGAGTTTTGGAAACTCTAGAAATAAGGGATGTCATATTTTTTATTTCAAATTTTAAAGCGTAAGAGTTTGTTCTGAACACAAACTCCCATGTAATCCCAACCTCTTCTGGTAGTGGGAGTTTTTATCGCATAATAACTCCCACGTAATCCTAGTAAAAGCTAATGATCGAAAATGCCCATCCATAATCTTTAATTCAAATAATAATGTTTTATTATTCTCAGAAAAATAAATGTCAGACACAATGAACTTAGACACAATCTAGATTCATTGAATCTGGACATAAAACTCGTTAACTCGTCTATGTGTGTGACCATGTAGGTTCATGAGACAATAGTAATGAAAACATACTCAGTAGTAGTATGTGTTCATAAATCACAGGCGGCCCTAGCAGGACATTGTGACTACCCAGAGTGAATGAATGATCGGTGGAACGATTACCTAATCTCAATTCACTATTTAATCCATTTGTCTAGTGATATCCCAATTAAGCATAAGGCATGGTAGTTGTCACCCTTATAAAGCTTAATTATATTTTTGCTCGATCTCCAGGTAGAATGTTTGATGAAGAACCGAGATAACAAGTATCAAGATTTGACACTTAGGTTTATAATCAGATCTTTCTCTATTCTTGAACTAGTTTCAAAAGGAATATTCTCAATGCAACTCTAAAGAAGGCTAAGAATCGATTGAGGCTGAAAAACCACAACAAGTGAAACTAACTGTTCAATGTATTTTTTAAATTAGTAGATAACATTACCTTTGAACCTATTTCACTACAAGAAAAACGCCTATTAGCTACGGTCGATTCCGTAGCTAATCCGTAGCTAATACACGATTAGCTACGGATTTGCTACGGAAATAAACCGTAGCGATATTCGCGTCGCTAAAAAAGATTAACTACGGAATATTAATCTGTAGCTATTTGGCTACGGATATTCCGTAGTTAACTTTCACCCGGGTCACTTAAAATGGGTATGGTAACGACGGATTTGTTACGGAATACTTTTAATTTAACTACAGAATAACTACGGTATTTATTTATTTTTTAAAAAATAAATTTATTTAGCTACGGATTTTCTACGGAATATTCATTTAAATAATATGAAATAGAATTATTTCCGTAGCTAATCGGTAGCTATTAATTAGGTACTCTTTTTTACCATAAAATGTATATATGCTACTAGCTCCTGACAAAACAGAAATGATACCAAACAATTTATATGCACAATCTGCTTTAAGCTATTATTTCAAGCCAACTAAGCCAAAAACGTTGAGCACAATCTAAGTGATATACTTAATACAATCCAAACAAAAAGTTTAACACAATCAAAGCCAAAAGCCTAATACAATCAAAGTGTTCAAGTTTAAAAACTAAAAACTATCCAAACAACAAACTTAAAACATCCAAGCAACAGGAACTCTGACATTGCTCAAGCTTTTGCATCTCTATGATCTTTTCAACTTTTTGTCAAACTTTCCCTTGATCTTCTTCTCAATAATTTTCATCAATCAACAAGGCCAACGATCAGCAGAGCCTTCCACCTCACCTTAAAGAGTAAACAACATAAAATTTAAACTATTACATTACAGATCTATATAATGATTCAAAATTAAACAGTATCTCGGAGCCAACATAAGAATCAAATACATATTTTAGCATTAGAAATAATCATTTCTCAATCACGTAAAAAAACAACAAAAATTACACTACTCCGTAAGAGAACGATTCATCAAAATTCAACATGATCTCAAAAACCAAATCTTATATATATCTAAATCCGATAAAAGAAACACGAAAATGAGACAGAAATCAAGCAAACAACAAAAAAGTTAAACTATTCCATTAGAGATCTATACAATGCATCAAAATCACAGGATCTCGAAAAATCAAAACTTAGAGATCTAAATCCGATAAACGAGAAATGCTATACATGAAACGAGACTGAGATTAAGCATAGAAATGCGTACCTCTGTATGGAATGTATGGAAGAACAAGTCTTTCAGATCTGAAAATGTAAAGAGCAGAGAAAGAGAGGAGTTGAAATAAAAACACAGAAAATGAAATAAATAAAAACAACAACAACAACAACAACAACAACAACAACAAAAGACCATACCTGTGAGGGTGGCGGACCACGGCTGAGGGCCATGGAGATGGTCGCCTGAACGCCGGACCAGAGAATACCGGAGAAGACAAGGACCAACAGCGGCCGAGGAAGAAGGAAACAAAAAAGGGGACGCGGCAGAGAGGGCTCGCGGTGGAGAAGAAGGGAAGGTGATGCAGCGGCGGCGGTGATGGAGGATGCCGCGGGAGGAGAGCAGCGGCGGAGGAAATAGGGAGAAGAAATAAGAAAAATAAGAGAAAAATAGAGAGAAAGGGAGACGAGGGAGAGAGAGAGAGAGAGAGGGCAGCGAACCAACGGAGAAGAGGAAGAATGGCGAGCAGCGGGGAAGGAGGAGGAGACGGCGCGGCTGATGAGGAGAAGGAAGAAGGAGAAAATGAATTTGAGGGTTAGGGTTTCCCCTTAAGAGAGTATATATACTCTGAACTAAATGTGCAATTAAAATATTAGCACATAAAGCCCTAATAAAATATTTATATGTCAAATAAGTCCTAAACTATTTAAATTTTTGTTGTTGGGTAACGAATACTGCTACGGATTTGCTACGGAAATAATTAATAAAATTTCATATATGTTTTCTACGGAATTTCCGTAGCAAATGGGAAAAAAAATTAGCGCCAACATGCCCGCCAATACAATTCACGTTTCCGTAGTAATTCCGTAGCAAATTATAATTTAGTTTTATTTATTTTTTTGTTGAATAACAAATACCGCTACGGATTTGCTACGGAAATAAAATTATAATATCGAAAAGGGAAAAAAAATAATTAATAAAATTTCATATATTTTTGCTACGGGAAAAAAAATTACCGCCATCATGCTCGCCAATACAATTCACGTTTCCGTAGTAATTTCGTAGCAAATTATAATTTAGTTTAATTTATTTTTTTGTTGAATTACAAATACCGCTACGGAAATAAAATTATAATATCGAAAAGGGCAAACAAAAATAATTAATAAAATTTCATATATTTTTGCTACGGAATTTCCGTAGCAAACGGGAAAAAAAATTACCGCCATCATGCCCGCCAATACAATTCATGTTTCCGTAGTATTTCCGTAGAAAATTATAATTTAGTTTAATTTATTTTTTTGTTGAATTACAAATACCGCTACGGATTTTCTACGGAAATAAAAATATAATATCGAAAAGGGCAAACAAAAATAATTAATAAAATTTCATATATTTTTGCTACGGAATTTCAGTAGCAAACGGGAAAAAAAATTATCACCAATATTCCCGCCAATTTTCCGTAGCAATTCCGTAGCTAAGTATGATAAGTTTAACCCGCAAAAAAAACCCGCCAATTTTGATACGTCTTTGCTACGGAATAGCTATCGACAATTTTCCGTAGCTAATCCGTAGTTAATATAGGAACATTAACTACGGAAATAATTCCGTAGCTAAAATCCGTAGCGAATAGGCGTTTTTCTTGTAGTGTTTTTAATAAAATCTGTTCAATGTATGTTTTAAATTAAGTCTTAATGAATATTGAATAAGAAGTTAAAGAGATTCTGAAATAAGTAGCTATTAATATAAGTAGATAACATAATCTTTGAATCTAAATTACAAGTAATAAGTTCAATGTATTTTTTAAATGCAATTTTAATGCTTATTTAACAACTAGAAGCTAAATAGATTCTAAATCTCTTCTAACTCATTATAAAATACTTTTATATACAATAGTTATTTTTTATTCTAGCAAATTAGTTAGAAACTTCTTTACCAAATCAATATACAATACGTTCAAACTAATATGTATAGCTAATAGAGCAATTAATGGTGTTTTAGTCACAACCCATTACTTTTAATCCATTACTTCCAGATAAAATGCAGCATACCAATAGTCTCATACTATTAATGATCATTAGATGAATTTGGACAATCTTATATAGTTTACATTTCGATGTTGTTATTTTATTGTAGATAAAATTTTCTTTTCTCCCCTTACATTGGTAAACTCTCTCCGGATTCCTCAAAGCCACTTTCTAAAGGTATTAGGGGATTAACATGTTCACTTTCTATTATGTTTTGATTAATTCTTTTTACTTTACATAAATTTCTTCCACTCAGGCAAGCAAATCTTCAAATTGTTCAAGGTATATTTTTTCATTTCAATATTCCAATTGTTTTTCTTTTGAATTATTTAATGATTAAATTGCCCTCTTTACAGATTCACTCTATATACAATTTTTTCCTTTGACATTAAACGCTGAATTCTGCTAGGATCAAAAGGCAGTAGGAAAATTTAGTCTAATTACTACATTCTTGCTGTTTTTTTTTTCCTGAAAATTGATGACATTGAACGGTTTTATACTATTTGGATCCAGCGGAAACAGTGATAGGATTCTGATTTTAGCTTCAGCAGAGTTGCTAAATTATGAGTCCTATGAACAAATCAGACTCTTAAGGCTGCAATTTTAGCAGCCCTACCATACTCTTATCATTGAAAGTCTTTAACATTGAGATCCTTTGAGTTATTAGAATCAAAATCACTGTTTTGTTGAAATCAAAATATAGAACTTTTCTTACATTTATGTTTACTCACAGGTTGCTGCTCAACCAATGAAACACAGAGGACAGGGAGCTCTCGGCGCTCGTTGCGACTTCATTGGCTCACCAACAAATCTGGTATGTGATGCATTATTAGCTTCGAGTGTTATTCAAACACAATATATATACTATCTAAAATCAAAATAAATTAGCCTTGACCATTCTTGCAGGCACTATTTTCTTCAGGCAACCAAACATCTTCCTATTCCAAGGTATAGTTTACTTGCTATAATATTCATTAAAGATTTATAATTTTTTAGACCTTGCAGTTGTTCCAAATTTTTATAGTTCCAAATGAATATTCCAATTGTTCCCTGTTATCTAATCAAATAAGTAGCTTTTTCCCCTTTACAAATTAGCTATATATACAAAGAATCCTTACTCCCTTTTTGCACCTCCTTTCACTTCCCTATGACAACTCTTCCATTCTCTTACTTTTTTACCAAAACCATATTAATTGTTCATGAAATTGTTCCAGTTAAGTAGGATTTGAATGAGGATCGTATTATACATATATATAACAGCTTATATATATATATATATATATATATATATATATATATATATATGTTTTGAAAAAGAAAGGAACTCCGTGATAAGTATTTATGATTAAAGGAAATGATTTTAGATTAAAGAAAGATTCTCCGTGTCTTCAAAAGAAAAATGTTTGCGAAATAAAATGAGTTTCAAATCACTGGCACTCACTTCACTGGGGACTCACTGGGCTATTTATAGGTCACTCTTTCTCTGTTTTTTGTTTTAGCCCTTGCAGGATTGAGCGGATAGAACATGAGCATTCTAAGGCATAGAGTTAACACCGTGACAAACAAGTTTTTCATATATATATAATTATTTTTCCCAAATTCCCATTATTTGTCTTTAGGAAATACCAAACAGATTAATCATTGGAGCCGAAGACAATATCCCGGAAATGATCTTCATCACAAACCACAAAGGGACATTATGCAGTGTCTACATCACCAAACTACAAGATACTACTATTCTTAATGATGGCTGAGCCACATTTGTCAAAGACATGCAGATCAAAAAAGATGACTACGTCGTCTTCCAAAAAGACATGCATCAAACACAATCTAATTAAATTTTAAAATCAATAAAGGGCACAGTACAGGTTTCAAATCTGCAATACATCTGACTGTATTCCAAAACAAAACAAATTGAAAGTGTAATATTAATCAGTCTCAGCAAGCTTCATTGAATATACAAAGTTTAAACTCATAATTCCATTACATTATTGATAGACAGTTTCATTTTAAGTTTTCATTCATCTTATGTGACCAATTCAAGTTAATTTCCTCCCAAAATGCAAAGACCAACAACAAATAGATACAACTTTGTAAGTAACCAGTTGAAACAAAGTCCATTCAACATTATATATATATAAGCACATACACAGGAAATAAGTTTAACTTATTTTACATTGCATCAAACAAATTAAGACTAACCTTTTTTGCATAGTTTGTCCAATATAAAACATTGTTTACCCCCTTACAGTTGTTTAGAATATTTGAGCCTTGTGTCAGCATTAAACAAGATTACCAATTCTCATCTAAATGTCATAACTGACTCAAGGAATAAATTGCAGCAGAATCTTCTTGGAAAAAATATAATTAACCAGTGATTTATTAGTAAGACAACATGAAATAATATAGACCATCTCAGGGGAACATAAATCAATTCAAAAAGATTAAAACATATCAAAAATTTATGACAGTGAGATGGGAATTGGTAAAATTTTATTCTGAATTTAATTCAGAAAGGTAACACCCAATAAAAATAAATTCTAACCATTCCATATGAACAGTCACAATTCTACACAAAAAAAATAACTATTCTTCTTACGTGTTTTATGCGATTGTTATCTATCATCATATATATTTAATTTGATTACGTGTTATGTACACTTATGTGAAAATGTGATTATTGTTTTTATTATATTGTTAGGTTGCATTTAGTTCCATATTTGCTATTTGTTTACCATAGAGCCATTCTCATCTAGCGGGGAGTGTTTGTATGCATGTTGTAAGGAACGCAAGTTTCGAGGACGAAACTTTTGTAAGGGGGGAAGCATGTGATAACTGTAACTTTTTGCTTACATGTTAATTTTACGTGTAATTTATTTTGTGTGACTTAATGCGTAGGCGTAATTTATTTTATACGATTATGTAATTATGTGTCTATTTAATTTTATAACATTTTTGGTACGTTTCGTTAAGGAGCATTTCGTATGCAAATTGTAATTGAGGGACATAATAATAGTAAATCACATAAACAAAACTAAGACATAAACGTTGGCTTGCCTCTTTGTATTCGGGTGCATTTTTTTTTAGAACTTAAATGGAGCAGCTGCTTTATTTAAAAAGGAATAGGAAAGGTAAGGTATATATTTAACGTAAGGAACGTGGAATACATTTATATAGTATATATAAATAATATAGAAGTAGAGGGGACGGGGGTTACATATAAGCTATATGTATGTATATATATATATATATAGGGATCAGGGGCTATCAATGGAAAAAAGTAAAAAGCGACTTCTTAAATTGAATTTGTAATTAATTTAACAACATTTAACATTCATCATCAAGCATATATACAATGAATTATACATTTATTAGCCACACTCTAAATAAAATGTAAGCATGCATAACAAATAATAAATACAAAAAATAAAGGCTAAGGAAAAACCTTACAAATTCATCGGTTCTTGATTTTTCCGATAAACAAACTGCCATAGACATTCATGAATCAAATCATAAATATTACAAATAAATCATCCAACAAACATTAATGTTCAATTATGCCAAATAAATTTCAGAAACCAACCGACATACCTCTATGTTGATACCTTGAATCTGATTATCGCCAATACATCTATTCAATAATAGAGTTTTAAAATTGTCTTATGAAATCCCTTTAATCTTCAATACACAAGGAAAAGCCCCCAATTCGCATAAATGGAAAACGGACTTTAACTTAAATAAATATGTAAATAGAGGAAATATGGTAAAAAAAATCCACAAAAAAAAAAAAAAAAATCACACGAAGGAGTAATTTTCCATCGATCTGGAAGTTTCCTCTTGAGACATTGAACAATGAAAGGAAACTGTTTCCTGAGAAGATGAACCTTTCATCTTGGGAACACATTTACACGTGTTACCATCATAAATGGGAAAAAAAACGTTTCCTCCTCTTACCACACGTGTAGTGCACTTCACCTAACAAGCCATTTAATAAAATAAAATAAAAATTAAATAAATAATATGCATTAAATCTTAACTCTATATAAACCCCTAACATAAAAAAAAAAAACCCTCTAATAACTTATTTATACTTTAGCATCTACCCAAGCAAGGTGAAAAATTACAAAAAAAAACCCCTCTAGGAAATTTAAAATCCAACAAACAAAAAATGGCAGACTTTGAGAGAGGATTCATCAAGTCCATAACAAATGCAAACGATCTGATCGCCATGGTAATATTTTTTCTTTAATCTATATTTTGAAAAATATTTTTTATATATAACATATAATTATTTTTCTCAAATTCCCATTATTTGTCTTTAGGAAATACCAAACAGATTAATCATTGGAGCCGAAGACAATATCCCAGAAATGATCTTCCTCCCAAACCACAAAGGGACAGCATGCAGTGTCTACATCACCAAATTACAAGATACTACTATTCTGAATGATGGCTGGGCCACATTTGTCAAAGACATGCAGATCAAAAAAGATGACTACGTCGTCTTCCAAAAAGTCAGAGGAATTGTTTACAATTTTATGAATCTTGGCACTCCAAAATAATTTATGTACTTGGAATTCATATATAATAAACGTATTTCCCTTCAATTGATTAATATTTGTTAACTACAAGAATAAAAAGGCTTTTATAAAAAGTCACCTATTTAACTATATAGCCAAATCAATACATAGAAAAACAGTTGAAAACATCCTGCGCATCGCGCGGGCTTTAACACTAGTATAATTAAAGTCTAGAATAGACTTTAATGTACAAAAAGACTAAAATGCCCTTCTTAGCCACTTTGCTTGTTTGGGCCGAATTGAATGTCTTGTAAATTTAAGAGGTTGACATTGAAATCATATTCTAAGTGAAGTCTAACTTCCTCTTTATCTTTTAAGTCTCAGACCAGTATTGAAATTAGTTGATTCACAAGTCTTGTCCTTTGTCTAGTCATTGGTCCTCTTAGCCTGGATAAGGGATCTCTTGAGTAGGGTAGCCCCTTGGATGGTCCCTCATCATCCCCTCCCCCTTGAAAATCATGATTCATCCTCGAATCATCAACATAATCTGTATCAAAATCAAAAGTGGACAAGTCAGAAACATTAAACGTAGAATGTATGCCATACTCACCTTTCAAGTTTATCTTGTATGCATTACCTAGCAACAACTTGAAAAGGTCCATCACCCCTTGGATGCAATTTACTCTTTCTTTCATTAGGAAATTGGTCTTTCCTATGGTGTAACCAAACCTAATCACCAACATCGAAGGATATTTTCTTTCGGTCTTTGTTGGCATACTTAGCAATTTGCTCATTCCTCTTTGCAATGTTCTCGGCTACTTGTTGATGCATTCTTTGTACATAATCTGCCTCAGAATGACCTTCTACATTATAATACTCATCAACAGGTAAAGGAGTTAGATCCAAAGTGGTTAAGAGGTTAAAGCAATAAACAACTTCAAAAGGAGAATTATTTGTAGTAGAATGTAACGTCCTATTATAAGCAAATTCAGCAATAGGTAAACAATCTTCCCACCTTTTTAAGTTCTTTTGAATTAAAGCTCTAAGAAGAATCCCTAAAGTTCTATTTGTTAGCTCAGTTTGGCCATCCTTTTGAGGGTAACTTGATGTAGAAAATAGCAATTTAGTCCCCAACTTACTCCATAATGTCTTCCAAAAATAACTTAAGAACGTTACGTCCCTATCATTCACAATGGTTTTCGAAATCTCATGGAGCCGAACCACCTATTTTAAAAACAAGTCCGCAACATGACTTGCATCATTTGTTTTCCTACAAGGAATAAAGTGAGACATTTTGAAAAATGATCTACCACCACCATTATACTATCCATACCTCTTTAAGATCTCGGCAATCCAAGAATAAAGTCCATGGATAAGTCAATCCAAGGTGAGATGGAATAGGTAAAGGCATGTATAATCCGTGAGCTTTGATTATACTTTTAGTCTGTTTACACTTAAAACAAAGTTCACATATTTTTCTAACATCTCTTTTCATCTTAGGCCAATAAAAGCGTTCTTGTAAAATATCCAAAGTTTTAACAACACCAATAAAGGAAACCCACCTAGCATGCCATTTGTTCAACTTACTTTGCCCCTTTAGATACTTGATGGACTCATGGTCGGTATGAATCACAAATTCCCTTGAGATCAAGTAGTGCTGCCATGTTTCCAAAGCTCTAACAATGGCGTATAATTGTTTATCATATGTAGGATAATTAAGCAAAGCGCCACTTAATTTCTCACTAAAATATGCTAAAGGTTTGCCTTCTTGTTGCAAAACAGCCCCGATACCTATCCCTGATGCATCACATTCAACTTCAAAAATTAAATAAAAGTTAGGTAAAGTTAAAACAGGGAAACAAGTAAGTAATTGCTTAAGCTTCTAGATGCATACTTCTTGCGTCTTGTCCCAACAGATTGGAACATCTTTCTTCACTACTTCATTTAATGGGGCAGCAATCGTGCTAAAATCACGAATAAAATGCCTATAAAAGATTGCCAACCGATAGAATGAACGAACTTGCGTAGCACTTGTTGGTCTAGGCCAATCATCAATGGCTTGAATTTTTTCTGGATCAACACTTATAACTTGAGAACTAACAATGTATCCAAGAAAGTTAATAGAGTAAGTGCAAAAAACACACTTTTCGAGTTGGCATACAAAGTTTGTTCCTTTAATATAGTAAAAACTGCCCTAAGATGTTCAATATGGTCTTCTAGGGTTTTACAATAAACAAGTATATCATCGAAAAAACTACAACAAATTTTCCAAAACAATGTCTAAATATGTAGTTTATTAATCTCATGAAAGTACTAGGTGTGTTAGTAAGACCAAAAGGCATAACAATCCATTCATATAATCCATATTTAGTCTTAAAAGTGGTTTTCCATTCGTCACCTTCTTTCATTCTTATTCGGTGATATCCTTGAGTTAAATCGATTTTAGAAAAAATTAAAGTGCCACTTAACTCATCTAGCATATCATCTAAGCGAGGAATCGGATGTCTATATTTAATAGTTATTTTATTAATATCGCGACAATTCGTCCATAATCTAAAAGTCCCTTCTTTCTTAAGTACTAAAATAACCGGACTAGCACAAGGACTTAAAGATTCTCTTACCTGCTCCTTCTCCAAAAGTAAATCGACTTGCCTTTGAATTTCCTGAGTTTCATCCGGATTTGCTGGATAGGACGCGCGGTTTGGAAGGCTTGCTCCCGGAATGAAGTCGATTTGATGCTCATTTCCTCGAATTAGAGGCAGCCCCTTCGGCAATTCTTTGGGAAATACGTCCTTGAATTCCTGTAAAAGATCAATAGTAAGACTAGGTAGAGAAGAAGAAGTTAGATCAAAATAAAAAGTGTTAGTAGCAAGAGACCTTTCGGTTTCTCTAAAAACTAACAAAACAAGAAGTTGTTTTGCTCGAATTGCCCTATCTACCTTTCCCGGGTTGATAAATAAACACTCTTTTCTCTCTTTTGTGAGCTTGCCTTTTGTCTCACTAAGTTCATGGCTTTTTGGTACTTTTTACCCTCGTATTTTAACTCATGGGTAGGATCACTCTGCTTTTTCAACTCGCTCTCTTTTATCTCTTTTTCTCTCTTCACTCTATTTATGGCCATTTGTTTATGTACCTCACAAGCTTGACTAGGAGATAAAGGAAGTAAAGTATATCAGATTTTATCCTTAGTAACTACATATACATTCTTTTCCCCATATGATCGGCGCTTCTATCATATTGTCATGGCCTTCCCAAGATTATGTGACTTGCGGTCATGGGCACCACATCACACAAAACTTTATCCTTGAACCTCCCGATTCCAAACTCTATTTTCACTTGTTTATCCACCTTAATTTCACCATTATTATTCAACCAAGACATCTTATAAGCCATAGGATGTGCCTTACATGGTAAATCAAGCGCGAAAACTATATTAAAAGAACAAACATTAGTACAACTTCCGTTATAAATAATTAATAAACAAAGTTTGCCTTTAACGTTGCACTTGGTTTGAAATAGGTTGTTTATTCGTTGATGAAGATCATCTAAAGATTGTGAATGAAGTAGCTTCATCGTAACCAAAAGTTGATTCCCATCTTCCGGAGATTCCTCCACCCTCTCGGTTTCTTCCACCTAATCCGCCTCTTCGGCTTCGTCATCACTAACCCACGTTCCATCATCCAACATGATCATTGTACTCTTGTTAGGGTAGTCTCTAGCAAAGTGTCCCTTGCCCTTACATTTAAAACATCCCCGAACAAGATTTTTTTATTTTTTTTTTAAATTCGAATTTTATTGATAAAGGCAAAAGCCAGAATACAGCATAATAATCGCCTCACTATGATGGCGGGTTCAAAGTGGAGCCTTTATCTAAATTATGGCCTTTGCCAAAATCGCAGATTTGGCAAACCATTCCTATCAGATATACACTGTAATTGAATTGATAAAGGTAACTGTAAAAAAGTAGAAAATTCACAAGAAGCATTAGTGTCACAAGCCTCATTAGCAAGCATGTCCGCAACCTTATTGGCTTCTCTATAAATGTGTGTAATTGCATGTTGATTAATGAGCTTGAGCAAAGTCTGAAATAGCACATCTAATATCCAGCTATGAATGTGCCGAGAATGAATTGAGTCCATCAAGAATTTGGAGTCTGATTGAATAGAAATCTGAGTGTGTCCCAAACTAGTAGAGATTTTAATCCCCGACACCATTGCATGTATCTCAGCTTCAGAATTTGTAAGATCATCCCCCAGGTAACGATAATAAGCAAAGACAAACTCACCATTACTGATACGCAAGACTCCATCATCACCTGCACATCCGGGATTGTCTCTAGAAGCACCATCAATATTTAGTATGAGCAACCCCGATGAGCCTGCATCCAACCATTTCACCGCCAAAGCCATACCTCTAATGTTCCAGGTTGGTGATCTCCACCCCATATAATGATCATACAATCCCACAGATTGTAGAATTTGGGCAATAAAATTCTCGAATTCTTTCAAGAGCCCTCTTTGATTTGCAATAGTTCCTTCATAAATAAATCGACATCTAGCACGCCACAACATCCAACATATTCCTGAACTGACAATCACATAAACCTCGAACAAGATTTGCAGTAGAATTTATCCTCGTATTGGATGAACCGGTTGTGATTGATGACTTGGCTGTCCCAAATGAACTCGTGGATGTTTTTACTCCAATTTGGACCTCTTTACCACTACTTTAGCTCGTCAAAATAGTAGCAAAATTCTGGGGCGGATTCGACTTTTTCCAAGCTTGGAAATTAGCCGATTTAGTCCCTGAACTCTTTTCTTTTTGCTGCCTTTCAATTTGTTTTGCATAGTACAACATAGATGTAATATTATCAAGGTTAGCACGTTCTACCTTTGACTGAATTTTGTCGTATAGGCCAGCCAAGAACCGCGCCATTATTGCCTCATCTCCCTCTTGGATATCAGATCTAATCATTGCGATTTCCATTGCCTTGTAATATTCATCAACCGAACTCTCTCCTTGCTTCAATCTTTGCAAGCGGTTGTAAAGTTCCCTTACGTAATTTTGGGGAACAAAATGTCTCTTCATCACCGCTTTCATCTCATCTCATGTATCAACTTCTCGTTGCCCAACTCTAGCCCTTGTTTCGGCTTCTTTGTCCCACCAAATAGATGCATATTCGAAAAATTCCATGGTCGTCAATTTCACTTTCTTTTCCTCGGAATAATTGTGCACGGAAAAAACATGGTTAACTTTACGAATCCAATCTAAAAATAATTTTGGATCGTTTGTACATTCGAAAGAGGGAATCTTGGTCTTGATTGCATCAAGATTGTTGTCATTATGCTAAATTTGGTCCCCTCTTCTCAGCTCATACATTTGATTATTGATTACTCGATGTTGTGGATTGGCTCCCGGATTTTGATTGACTCTAGGCGGCTCAATTGCATTAATGGAGTGATCATCACTCTCAGCATCATCTCTCGTATTTCCTCGCTGATTTGAAACTCCAAGAAGTCTCATCTCTTCCGCCATCTCATCCATTCTTTGATGCAATCACATCATTGTCTTGTTCATCGCCTCTTTGTAGAGTCTGTCTTCATCAAAGGATTCGGTTTGCTTAGATGGACATCCCTGATAAGACATGTTATACTTCCAAGAAAACACACACAAACTGTTACATATCAAAGAAAAAATCTCTCTTTATTCCAACACTACTCGTAAAAGAACTTCAAACTCTAGATGAATTGAAAGGTTCCTAACTTGTTGCGTTGATACAAAGCTGAAAAAATAATGGAAAGAAATCCTATCTTTGACCTACACGAAAAGCTAAAAGAAAGAAAAGAAGAGTAATCTTGAAAAATTCCTAGGCCCAATCAAGAAAAGAGATACTTTATTAAGGTATTCTTTTGTGTTTAGGAAGAGCAATTCTCAATCTTGACTTTCTTGATTTTCTGGACTTTCTTTTTCTTTCTTTTTTCTCTTAGACTTACCCTTCTCTTGGCCGCATGGTATTAAAGATGCTTTGATGTGTGGTTATGTGCACGGCAATGACAAGAACAAGGGGTGAAAAATAAATTCTTGAAACGAGTCTTTATCGTACTATGAATCAAGAAGTTTGCTTTTTGGTTTGAACACTTGTGTCTAATAATAATGGGCTGCTTTCTCTTTAAATAAGCCGTATGCTTTTGCTTTTTTTTTTTTTTTTTTTTGTCAATTCAAGCAAACAAGAAAACTTTATAGAAATTGTAAAGGTACACCAAGCATGAGATGAACCTTTTTGCTCTGATACCACTTGATGAAGAACCGAGATAACAAGTATCAAGATTCGGCACTTAGGTTTATAATCGGATCTTTCTCTATTCCTGAACTAGTTTCAAAGAGAATATTCTCAATGCAACTCTAAAGAAGGCTAAGAATCGATGGAGGCTGAAACACCACAACAATTGAAACTAACTTGTTGATACAGTAACTCAAAGATGAATGAATTCTATAAAGAAGTTCAATTCACATGTAGCTAAGGAATAACCTTACCAAAATTGCATATATCTAACGTAATTACAATGGTGGCTGAAATCCCTCTTAAATAGAGTTGGATTTCGGCTATCTAGCCTTAAAAGGAAGAGTCCTTAAAGAATTAGGACTCTTTCAATAACAAACTTTCCAACATGTTCTATTATCTAGCTACCACTATTGTTATGCGGCGAACATGACTAAAAATAGTAAATAGAAAGCTTAAAATATAATTAAAGTCTAGAATAGACTTTAATGTACAAAAAGACTAAAATACCCTTCTTAGCCTATTTCCTTGTTTGGGCCGAATTGAATGTCTTGTAAACTTAAGAGGTTGACTTTGAAATCATCTTCTAAGTGAAGTTTAACTTCCTCTTTAGCTTTTAAGTCTCGGACCAATATTGAAATTAGTTGATTCACAAGTCTTGTCATTTGTCTAGCCATTGGTCCTCTTAGCCTGGATAAGGGATCTCTTGAGTAGGGAAGCCCTTTGGATGGTCCCTCATCACTGTTCCAACAAATAATACTTAATAACCACTTTATCAAATACATTTGAGCACGACCATGCATTTAAACACTCTAAGTACCTGGGAAGGGAATTATGAAGAGTGATTCATAATCGGCCTACTTAGATAATTATTATTTCATTTGTTATTCATTTATAGTTAGAGTTAGTTCATTCTTTATATTGTTGATCAATTTCTCTTGTAATAATTAGATTCCGCTGTTGCACTCTATTTCGGATTACTATATTATAATTGAATTTCCCTTTTAGTAATCTCTGTATCGTGGGCTTTTGTATCTCATCTACCAGTGAGACACTGCCATGTCATCATTCCGGAGACGCGGTGTGACAATTTTCTTCTCTTTATTTCGACTAGAGTGTAGAATGGAATGGTAAAGTGAATTGTGAGTGATGAATAATTTCATCGTGAGGTGTTTCTGAAAACACCCACTAACTCCACATTCACACATTTTTCTCCTCACTACTCTCTTCACACACTATCTCTCACACAAGACATGTGCCGATTTTGACTTGGTCCAACTAGTTCGGCTGACCGGAGTGACAAACTGGTTCGGTCGACCTGAGACAGTTCTCGGTCGACCGGGTCCGGTTTTGTTCAATCCAATTGAACATCCAATCCAATTGAGCATGCCAAATCTAATTGAGCACCTATATCAAATGTAAACTCAAACAAGCCCAATCTAGTTGATTATAGTGTGCGACCCTTTAGGTATTTGCTATGTTGGCCGTGACAACAATTGTCAACAATAATGAGAGGTATCTAGCAACACATCATTACTCACAATTCACAAATAGTCTGGTGATTCAGGTAATCACAAATATGATCATTTCCTATTAATCCCTTTGTCCTTGATATCTAGATTGAACACAAGTTATGGAGAATATCACACTTGTATAGTTCAAACAATCAGTTTCTTGATTCCCGGGTAAACTAATCAAATGATATTAATATCTCATATTAATTAATTTGTTCATGACCATGAATTAGGCTCACTCCATCAAGGGGCCCAAGATATCGCTAATGTTGTATAGGAAGGACAAATCATCTATCTATCACACATCATCATACACATGGTTCATAAATACACCCAACAAATGCCTTTATAACCCATCTAGTAACCGACGGCGTTTGACCCCATCAAAGTATACCATTTTCTAAGTAAAAAGTCTTGTATGATTTCAAGTTGAAGGATTCATATACAAAAAGAATCATTATAAGAACATTGTTGACATTAATATAACAATCCATGAAATATTCTTATAGGTGGGTCAATCCAGTATCAAATACTCATGTGTTTGACTTAATATCACCATATTTAATCATAACACATACTAGTCTCCACACATTATTGTAGTCCTCAAAATTTCATACTAATGTTTGACTAGGAACATTTTAGAATAATTCAATGTAACAATTACATAACTATCTAAGGATGTTATTATGTTTTATTAAGTTTCATTATATTTGCACAACCATAATTGAAACACTAATAATGGAATTCTTGACTTTAATATTTCATCAAATGAAAATAATACAACAATCTCCCACTTGTACTAAAGACAACAACTTTGTCGTTTAGTGCATACTATACATAAGAACTATCTCTAAGACCAGTTCTCTTGGTATCTAATACCCATGCTACAAGTATGACGATTGTGTTGCAGCTGTGATAGCGACTTCGTCAATGGATCAGTGATGTTATCGTCCGTGTGTACTTTGCAAATCTTCACATCTCCTCTATTAATGATCTCACGGATAAGGTGATACCGCCGCAGTTTGGACCTTTGGTTAAACTGTTGTTCCTCTAATTCATAAATGGATCAATTCACAATGGAAATCAATCGCATTCGAAATGATATGCACCACACCAAGTTCATCAATGAACTTTTGGATCCAAACAGCTTCCTTAGTAGCATCTGATGCAGCTATATACTCGGCTTCAGTTGTAGAATCAGCAATGGTCGCTTCCTTTGAACTCATCCAGCTTACAGCACCACCGTTTAGGCAAAATACATAACCCGGTTGCGATCTAAAGTCGTCTCTATCGGTTTGGAAGCTAGCATCAGTGTAACCAGTTACACTGAGCTCGTTTTCCCCACCATAGATTATGAACGTGTCCTTAGTCATTTATAAGTACTTCAGGATGTTCTTCACGGCTATCTAGTGACGTTCACCGTACGTTGACTGGTATCTTCTCGTTATACTCAAAGCATATGAGACATCTGGATGAGTACACAACATGGGATACATGATATATCCAATTGCCGAAGCATATGGAATCTCACTCATGCGTTCTTTCTCATTCAGTGTCTTAGCACACTGTTGTCTTAAAATAATCGTGCCAAGTGATATAGGGCAAAGGCCATTGGACTTTTGCATGCTAAAACGATTTAACACTTTTCCTATATATGTACTTTGACTTAGGCCAAGGATTCTTCATGATCTATCTCTATAGATCTTGACTCCTAAGATGAAGATTCATCTAAGTCCTTCATAGAGAAAGATTGTCCCAACCAGACATTTACAGATTCCAAGGTTGGAATGTCATCTACATACAAAACTAGGAATACAACCGAGTTTCCACTAAAAAATTTGTAAACACAAGGTTCATCAACATTCTTGATAAAACTAAACTCGCGTACGACTTCGTCAAAACGTCGATTCTAGCTTCTAGAAGCTTGCTTGTTTGTAGGTTGTAGGTTCGTCGTGATCAATTGACATAACATCTCCATTTCTGTTATGAAAAATCCAAAATTTTCTAGTAATCTACGAACTCTACTTGAGCTACGCAATTATTGTGTTTCCGGAACTGGCTCCATAACAGCTTGTGTAGCATGTTCCAATTCCACCTGGTCACTTATACCGGAACTTTCTCAAGTTCCCTTGTAATTTCACCAAGTTCAGGAACTTCATTAAGTTCCACGTGGCTCCCACTTGTTTTCCCCAGAAAGGAATTCCTCTTCTAGTAAAACTTCGTTACGAGCAACAAACACTTTTTTCTCGTTCGGGATGTAGAAGTAGTGCCATTTAGTTTCATTAGGATACCCAACAAATGTGCACTTGATCGAATTTTAGCTGAGCTTGTCCAAAGCTTGACGTTTCACAAACGCCTCACAACCCCAAAAATTTAGGAAAGACATATTAGGACGCCTCACTGTCTATATCTGATATGGTGTCATTTCAACAGATTTAGATGGAACTCTGTTTAGTGTTAAAGCTGATGCTTCTAAAGCATGTCCCCAAAATGAGTTTGGAAGGCCCATGTGACTCATCATCGATCGAACCATATCTAATAGAGTTTGATTTATCCATTCAAATACACCATTCCATTGAGGAGTAGCCGATGGAGAAAGTTGTGAAACAATTCCACAACTCTTTAGATAGTCACAGAATTCTTGACTTAAGTATTCCCCACCTCGATTGGATCAAAGCATCTTAATATTTTTCCCAAGCTGGTTTTCTACTTCATTCTTATATTCTTTGAACTTTTCAAAGGCTTCAGACTTGTGTTTCAAAAGTAACACGTATCCAAAATGACTATAATCGTCAGTAAAGGTAATGAAATATTTATAACCACAACTTGCATGGACATTGAATGGACCACATACTCCACTATGTATTAGTTTCAACAAATCCTTTGATCGTTCTCCAGTTTTAGTAAAAGGAGAAGCAATCATCTTACCCATTAAACAAGGTTCACATGTATGATATGATTCAAAATCAAAAGATTCTAATAATACCTCTTTATGGAGTTTGGAAATGCGGTTTTCGTTTACATGGCCTAAGCGACAATACCAGAGGTATGTATGATTAGATTCTTTAGTCTTTATCCTCTTTGTATTTATGTTATAAACCAGTGAATCTAGGTCTAACAAATATGAACCATTCACCAAAGTAGCACTACAATAAAAGGTATCATTTAACGATAACGACATTCGTTGGTTTTTAATATAAATATCAAAACCCATCTTGTCCAAACAAGAGATCGAAATAATATTCTTAGTTAAAGTATAGAACAATTTCAGAAGGCAAACTAAAACTAAATTTTCCTACAGCTAATGCAGCACTCTTGCTGCATTGCCAACGCGTAGGTTCACGTCTCCCTTTGCCAGCTCACTAGTCCTTTGCAGTCCCTGCACATTCACGCAAATATGAGAAACAAATCTGTTATCTAATGCCCATGAGGAAGTAGTAGTAGACAAGCTGATCTCAATAACATAATTACCTGAGCTAGAAGAAACATTTGCACTCTTTCCCAACTTTTTCATGGCAAGAAAACTTGGGCAGCTACTCTTCCAGTGTCCTTTCTGTCCACAATGGAAACAATTTACATCCTTAGCCACAACACCCTTGGGTTTCAGTACTTTCTAAGAAAGGTAAGGTTTGCCCGAAGGCGTGCCTTTAGGCTTACCAAAACCATTGCCCCTGTTTTTGTTGACCATGTAAATTACCTTGGACTTGCCTATTTCCTTCTCGGTAGTCATCAACAAGTTCAAAAATTCTGGGAGGGGTTTGTCTATCTTATTCATATTGTAGTTCAATACAACATGACTGAATGATTTAGGCAATGATTGCAGAATCAAGTCAGTGGATAGCTCTTGGCCAAGGGGAAATGAGAGTCTTTCGAGGCTCTCAATATAGCCTATCATCTTCAAAACGTGAGTTCCGACTGGTGTTCCCTCTGCCATTTTGTACTGAAATAGACACTTCAACACATTGAATCTCTCCTGGCGAGCTTAACCTTGAAAGAGTTTCCTTAGATGATTAATCATATTGAAAGCTCTCATTTCCTCAAGTTGCTTCTAAAACTCAGAGGTCATGGTCACTAACATGAGACTTTAATATCTAATGCGCCATCTAAGTTTTTACGATAAGCATTTCTTTCAGCGACCGAAGCCCTAGTTGCTGTTGAATCAAGAATTGGTTCTTCGAGAACATACAGCCTTTTCTCGTGTTTGAGAACAGTTCTCAAGTTCCTGTACCAGTCAAGGAAGTTTCCTCCCTGGAGTTTTTCCTTTATATCTTTAGGGAATAAAGATTGCATTTTCCATTATATCTTTAGAGAATAGTTTGCAAAATTTTAGTTGTCATATTTTAAAATCATTAATAGGACTTTAATTAATGATTCTCCCACTATTTTTCTTCAAATGAATAACCCTACAGTATTCATTCGGAAAGTTCAAGAGTTTCTAGTAGGACCAAGATCCATATTTCATCATTCTCAATGCATCTTTGGCTACCATAATCACGTCAATTATGTTACTCTTTGTTGGTTAAGTAGGTAACGATTTCCCTCAGTACATAAATGCACATCTTAACCCTTTTGCCTCTAGATTCTCAACCATTGAGCTAATCTGGTTAAGTATGACCCAAGATTGTACCGGAGTATATCACTAACTTATCCTTCGCACCTCACCTGGATAGACATGCACTTATTCCACTTGGAAGTTCACACTACTGTCGATCTAAGCCTTGACGAGTGACAATCATGGAAGGGATAGACTTAATATTTAAAAATTGAGGGATTTAATTGTCTCACCAAACTGTGTATAATTTGATTATACGACTGTAACACATGTTTTAAAGATGTAAAACATGCATCAAAATCTTTTAATTAAATATGTCATTTGAAATATATGAAGTTATTGTTTGCTAATTAACGATCTATTTTTTTGAATTTTTTAAATATTTATTAAGATTATTTAATAATAATTCTGCGTGAGGAAAATGTCTTTGTTACAAAAAAATTCGCCCTAAAATATATTTTTTTCTTTTATAATATATTGTTTGTATATGATGTAGTTATATTGTTCTTCTCCTCTCACGTTGAATGTATATTTCTTTAAAATGAAAAAGGAAGGTGGCATTGCGACGGAAACTGAGGGAAAGTATAAATAGTTTTTGTTTGTGTAAAAAAAAGAATATAAATGTACAGGTATATATTCTATAATCTAGAATATAATTTTATTTTTTATATTTATTTAGTAATACATTAAATTTAATACCAAAAAATAATATACATATGTAATAATTTTATTCATATTTTGATAACAATTCCATACACAAATACATGGATTATCTTTCTGAAATATATTTTGAAAGAAAAATTAAATACATTTAATTATTTAAAATTTAATGACAGTGTATTAATTTAATTTGATTCATAAAGAAAAGGAAATCAAAACACACGGAGAAATTTAAATAAGTAAAGGGTCAAAATAAAAACTCCATTAAAATAAATATAATAGGAGGAACATTAATTAATAAATGATCATCTAGCTTAGTGGCCCATCGCACGACATACATGCGGGAAGTCGTGGGTTCAATTCTCATCCATTTGAAAAAGGGAAAAACTTTATTCTACATTATTCATATGTGGCTTGACTTGGTGGCTAAGGGAGACACTTTATTCTACGTTATTCAAATGTTGCTCGACTCGGCTCGGCTTGGCAGGGAGAGGGGTCGACTTGACCATAATAAATATAATTTTACTATAACATTTGCGACGATGAAAAACTATTTTCGATAGATTGTGACATTTCAAAAAAAATAAAAAATATAATTTTACACATTTGTGACGATGAAAAGCTATTTTCGACAGTATGTAATGTGCCGCATAAAAAAAAATTTGTGACAGCTATTGCGTCGGAAATTATAAGTGATGCAAAAAGTAGTCATTTTTTATAAGTTTTCACGTCGAGAAAAAAACGTCGCAAATAGAAAAATTCCCGTTGAAACAACTAATTGTGTCAGGCGTTTCCCGTCGCAAGGCTTTTGCGGCGCCTCTCTATGTGACCCCTCAATTGCTGTCGCATGGCCGACGCAAAAATGTTTTCTCGTCGGAAAATTTACTTTTTGTGGCAAGCATCTCCTGACGCAAAATATGTCATTTTCAGTAGTGCATCGTGTATCTCAAGTAAAAACATTAAGTAAATCGTGACATAGTAATAGCCCCTATGCGGCTTTTTCGAGCCAACAGAAAATTCAAACTCACCGGTCGTCCTAATTCTAGGCAGTAGCAAAATCTAATTTTTTAGAACCTGTTCGGTTTGCCACGAACCTCTTCAGGTCGACCGAACTTTTTCCAGAAAATAGAAAACAGCCAAAAACAAGAATAAACTATTCGTTCCGGGATTCGTTTAACACCTAAACGACTTCCCAGAGACGGTACAAAGGTAAATAATCCTATGACATGCATTATCAACCTAGAAAAATTACGATAACACATAAGAAAAGTAGTTGGGTTCTCGTGATAGACTCTGATACCACTAAAAGGAAAAATTCGGACTCCTCACATAAAAGCAGCAGAAAGTAAAATGGGATTCCTTTCCTTTAAGGAACTATTCACGAGAAATAACCAGTACCTTGTGATAGGAATTATACGTTTATCAATCTGATCGAAAATACTTCTGATTCTGCTACTCTGAATCACCAACGGCAGCCTACGGACTCCCGTCTCTACCGGTATCCATACAATAAACCTTGAGCTTGTTCCTTGAGCCTATGATGCTAGTCTCGAGAGCTACGAACGTTGAAGATGATCTTCGAGAGCTTCATTGATATAGAAAGTGAAATTTCAACACCTGAAAATTGGAGACAACAAAAACAATTTTTAATTCTCTTTTTGTATTCTTGAGAATGTGTACTAGAGAGACAAAATTCATTGAATTTTCTTCTCATGGTTTCGGCTAGAGTGTAGAATGGAATGGTAGAAGTCAATTGTGAGTATTAGCTTGGTCCACACAGACACACAGACACACTATCTCACACAAGACATGTTCCGGTCTTGACTTGGTCCAACTGGTTCGGTCGATCGAAGAAATGGTTCTCAGGCGACAGGAGTGACAAACCAGTTCGGTTGACCCGAGACAGTTCTCGGTTGACCGGGTCCGATTTTGCCCAATCCAATTGAGCACCTATTTGATACCCGTAACCTTTGTGTACATATATTAATTATTTTATGTTCTTAATTGTTTACATATTTATTTGATTAGTCTTAGGGGTACTTTAGCTAGGATATAAAGTTAGAATACCTAAGTATTAAGATGAATATTTTGGTTAGCTGGAAGATATTTTTAGGAGGGAAGAAGCTAGTGTTTGAATAGGTGCCTTTTTAATTATTTTAAGAGGAAAGAATGTGTTTGAATAGGAGCCTTTTTAAGATTAATTTGGCTGCAAAGTATGTGATGAAAAGGCACCTCATTTGAAGAGAAATCTAGAGATTCATAGGCTATAAATAGAAGAGGAAGGAAGAGGAATGAGAAAGAAAGAAAAAGAGGGAATACCAAAGTGCTGAAAAATCAGGCAGTGAGAGAAAAACCTTTTACAGACATAGTAAACAATCTCTAATCATTCCCACATTTTAACCCTAGCTAGAAGACTCCTGAAAGAAGATTCTAACCAAGGGAGATCAAATTCTAACTTCTAGATTAAGAGATATAATTTTCAGAGAGCAAGGTTGTGGCATTTTGGTAAAAGCAAAGTTCTGATGTAAGATTGCTAAGTTGAAGCATCAGAAAGTATTTGATCGGAGCGGTTCTTGTTTCTAACCATAATGTATTCGTAGGACTTGATTCTGAACGGTGGTGATCGAATTCCAACGGTGGCGTTAAGAGATATTTCCTCGGGAACTTAGGACTCTGAATCTAGAATTTCTGGTTTTTAGAATTGTTGGATATTTGTCTGAACATCTAAGGTAAGATTCTTACATTCTTGTGTTTTTCTATCAAAGGCATGAGTTTTCCCAGAAAATAAGTTATGTTTGATTATGTTATGAAATGGATTTTCTCATCTTTTTCTATTGCATAAAATGGATGAGGTATTGTGAAATGTGTATCGCATGAACATTTGATTGCCATGTACTTGCGCTTGTACTTGATTATATATGTGTGATATGATATTTTGAGCTTATGTGTTAATTCCAAATCTTGAATTGTTGGCTGCGATATGGTATATATTTATTATGAGATTATGGTGGTGTTGGTGAGATCGGGCTATATATATATATATATATATATATATATATATATATATATATATATATATATATATATATATATATATATATATATTATGAGATTATGGAGGTGTTGGTGAGATTTGGATGGCTCGCGTCCCATAGCTTTGCCAGTGGGTAAGTGAGTTGGTGGTAGCCAAGTGAATTCGATTGTGCAAATATATGTGATGCATATCAAACCGGTATTTATGATGTCTAATATGATGATAAAGTATTGAATATGAGAGTATATTGTTTTGACATGTTTATACGTGTTTGAAGATGTATGTGTTGTGGTAGAAATAACTATTTTTGGAATTTTATTTCAAAATTTTAGAAATGTGCATTTCCGTTTGCCTATATGTTTTATCTAAAATTCAGGGGGGGGGGGGGGGTGTTTTATGTTTTGAATAATCCTAAACCATGTTTTTTATATTTTGAAAGGTCGTGGAAATATTTCGAGTCTAACAGTGCTTCATCCCAAGGATGTTTGAATCTCACTAGGCTAGTTTAGTAGCTCATTCTCTTACTCTCTATGTTTTGCAGATGGTGATGATGTCGATGTTACTTAAGATGATACATAGGACAGGGATTCGAGGAATGAACCGTAATAGAAAGCTATAGATTGACTTTATTTCTAGTTAACTGATGTTAGACTTATTGTTTAAGAACAAGTTTATTTATTTTGAAGATTTTAAGTATGATTAGGTCTATTGGATCATTTGGTTCAGAATTGTCTACCTCACTACAGAATAAGGAGAAAATATTCTGTGATGACGTGACTTATTCAAAACAACAAAGTCCATATAAATCTGGTTCATATCAGAATTTTCCTTTAGAAAAAGAAATGAAGCATAAACATGTTTTATGGGCTTAAGCTGAACTGGTAGCAAAAGGGATAGTATAGTCCAACAGTTGACAACTGTATCCATCACTGTTTAGCTGTGTTAGATATCAGCCTTTCAAATGGCTTTCCTTCTCCAAACAGTAATTTTATGAGATATGTCATGTTATATATTTGCTGAAGATTAAGCACGCTAACCCATGCTATAAAATAAACTTACAGAGAGCATATGCACACTCTGGCGAGTACATGCCACACTGGAAAAAATTATTTACTTCTAATTATATGCTCATTCATAAAGATTATGTTTATGGTTTTTTTTTTTTTTTTTTTTCAGAACTTGAACAAGATTATAATCAAAATGGAACGTGTTCCTTTGCTCCAAAGTCCAAACTTGAAATGACAGTATTTTAGACTGGTCTGCAATATAATAAAAGTTCTATGAAAATTTGCAATGAAGTCAAGTGCTAGAAACTCCCACCCCATCTGATAAATTCCTGACAATGTCGAAACATCACGAGACCTCATTTGCTAAATATCATAACATATAACATCTGAAAATATCAGACGTAAACTCCAGAAGCAAGTAACAGGAATAAGGACCCAAAACTCAAGAAGACAGATGCTACTGCACCAGTAGAGACTTCCTTAGCGAGATTACGGTTCTTCCTAGAAGAGGTAGCTTCATAGGTTAAGAAGGAAGCGGTAATGACAAGTCCTACAGCAAGCATTAACACAGCAAGGGTTGGGTACCAATCCTCTGGTACGGGGCTGTAGATCGGCTTCGCAGATTGAACCATTTTCCTTCGTGAAACGGAGTAGATAAAGTCGACGGATCTTCTGGTTCTTAGATTATGTTTATGTTATTTACTGAACCCGTTCGAAACTTTGGTGACTCCAAATTCAAACAATACCAAACGCAAAAGACAAGGATATTGTGATTCAATACTATTAACTGTCGCTTGGGTTCCAATTACCTTTATTAAATTTTTTTTTTCTTTCTATTACAACTATTTATTGGACCTCACCAGAGGAGGAGCCCATGTAGGGCGGGTAGAAGCCCGGCTGAGCGGGTGCCCCAAGAGGGGGAGTAGTAGAAGCCCGACTGAGCGGGTGTCGTAGTAACCCGTTGAGTGGGTGCCCCATGAGGGGAGTAGTAGAAGCCCGTTGAGTGGGTGTCGTAGAAGCCCGTTGAGTGGGTGCCCCGTGAGGGGGTGTCGTAGAAGCCCGTTGAGTGGGTGCCCCGTGAGGGGAGTAGTAGAAACCCGTTGAGCGGGTGTCGTAGAAGCCTGTTGAGCGGGTGCCCCGTGAGGGGAGTATAAGACCCACACAAGGGAACCCAAAGAAATGTCAATTAATTCATTCCCTTGTGTGAGAGGGTATCGAACCCACAACCTCAAGGCTGTGGGCCGGCCCTTGCCCCACTGGGCTAAGGAACCTTAGATATTTGTTTTTATCTTTATTGGAAACATTTAAATATTTGTTTCTTCAAAATTTTATTTGTTTCACACATAATATGATTTTTTTTTTAGAAATCCGTTAAAAATATTTACATTTACTAACTAATGTTTACTAGAGTTAGTGATATTTTTTTGTCCCTCCACTTTATTTCCTCCTTTTTTAGAACATGAAAATTAATTGTTGACTGTACTTTTAGCCTAAACCATCGTATTTTGTTAATTTGTTAAAACCGTAATAAAAAAGTAGTTTCTCGATACAACTATTATATATAATGATTTTTACTAGAAATAGAAAATATTTATTGGGAAAATATTATCATAGAAAATGTGATTTTTTTAAAAATATTGTGGGACAGTCGCCCTCCAAATCAGCCAATGTGCATGTCCCCTCCCTCCCCAACATTTCTAAAACATTGAAGTTTCTATAAGAAAGTCTTTGTTTATTTCTTGGCTCTGTCCATTGACGAGTGCCCACACTCACTACAAAAAAAAATGTTTGTTACGAGAAAACTTTTCGTGATGAAGCCATTTTCGTCACAAAAATTTCACATTTCGTGACGAAATACTTGATTGTCCTGAAATGTAGATCTTTAGTGACGAAAAGTAAATTTCATCACGAAAAGTAGTTGCTTCGTCACGAAAGGTCGACCAATCGTGACGAAGAACAGTTTTTGTCACGATAGGTATAACTTTTGGTGAGGAAACTCTTCTTCATCACAAAAGGTCTACCTTCGTTACTAAACATGTATTTGTCACGAAAAGTTTCTTCTTAAAATAAATTTTTATTTTATAAATATACATATATAAGTATGCTATAATTTAGAATATAATTTTAATTTTTATATTTGTTTAGTCTTTATATTAAAAGTATTACTAAAAAATAGTATCCAACTAGAATAATTTTATTCATATTTTGATAACAATTTAATACACAAATACATTTATGAAAATGTATTAATTTTAATTTAATTCATAAAAAAAAAAAAATTCAAAGCACAAAAAGAAATTAAAATAAGTAAATGTTCAAAATACAAAATTTCATATAATAAATATAATATGAACAATAAGTAAAAAAATGACCAACGTAGCTCATCGGCCAACCGCACGACATACATGTGGGAGGTCTTGAGTTCAATTCCCAACTCTTTGAAAATGTGGAGACCTTATTCAACATTTTTGTACGGGGCTTGGCTCTGGCTCGGGCTCGGCTCGACTCTGGTAGGTGAACAGGAGCTCGGCTCGGCTCCACATAACTTTAATTTTTTTAATTTTTTAAAAAACTTTTCGTGATGAACCTAGATACTTTTCGTGACGGCAATGTTGTCACTAATTCTCACTTTTTTTGACGAAATTTCGTCGTCACGAAAGACTTTTAGCAACAGCGATCCCAAGACGAACTTGGTGACGGAAGGTCTTTTGTGACGAATTTTTTGACTTTTCGTGACGAAAATTTTCATCACTAAAAACCTATTTTTCTATAGTGATTGTCACTACATTCTTAATCCACCACTGAGAATAACTTATATAAAAGTTCAAGTCAAAAAGAAAAAAATAACAAATTTTGTATGAAAATGATACTGTAACATGTTTTTACCATAGATTTGAAAGATGCACAGGTTTACATATTTGGCTATGCACTTCATATGGTAAAAGTTATCTAGATAAAACTCCATTTCTGTGCAAAGAGTTCATTTTGATTATTATAACAACGACATTCTAAAACTTCATCTTTACAAATACTTACTACTATACTGAATCAAAATTAAAATGAACTTAGTTATTCTCCATTAAATGGTTGAGCCAATTACAAAGTCCATAACTTAATTATACAGCATAAATCATAATTACATTCTAAAACTTTATCTTTATTGATACTCGCTTCTAAAGTGAATCAAACAAAATAATCTGCCATTCTCCATTACATGGTTGAGTCAATTACCTGTTAGAAAGAAATTCGGATTCTCAATAATTAAATGGCAGAGAAAATTAACTTGGAATATGTTTATTACTAGGACCATCACGAGTAAGAACCAATTAGTTTTCGTTAGAATTGATATCTTTAAATTAAGATGAATTGAAACGCTTTCCCTGTTTGATTCTGTCGAATCCACTTGCAAGATTCTGACGATCAATCCCCTTGCCTCTAAGGTATCCACAATATCCCGTGGATTAGCGTTCTACACTCTAGTGCTAGACAAAAGATGAAGAACAATGAGATTTGAAGACAATCTTCAAAAGTGTTCCTTTTGATAACGAATGGAAGAACAAAAAAGGAGAGAGAGAGGAGAGAAAAATCTGAATTTTTATCTTTTGTTTTGTGTTGTCTAACATCTCATGTTAGGACAATAAGTAGATAATACAGGGATGGTGGTTTATTCCATAATAAACCAGCATATCCTAACTACTAACTCCCTTAAACTCTACAACTTCCGCTTTTCCATAATCCGGTTCAACAGATCGGTTTGGTTTAATTGATCTTCAATCAATCAATATTGGTCGGCCCAATCCAATTACAACATCTATTATCCAATGCAAACTCCAACATTACCTAGTCCATAACTTCATTATACAACATAATTTATCTGTTAGCGTAATCTATGTTACGAACTCTCCGTTTAACCGTGTTGTACCAGTGTCGACACGACACAACGTTGGTATGGGTATGGAATTTATGTTTGACTTGGTCAACTGCGAATGGGTACTTTGACCAACTCTTAAAAGCTCATCGCCGCCATCGATGGGACACCTGTTGCTGCCATCGCTGTGAAATCGAAGGTACGGCAATCGGAGATTGAAGTTTGGGCGGATGAAGGAGTTTGAACAAAATTCAATCAATAAGTGAATGGAAGATTGAATAGAGAGGGGTATAGGAGTCGAACAAGGCATGGAATTGGCTGGTGATTTGAATCTATACTGGCTGCAAATTTGTTAAGAGGAAGAGATGAAATTAGTGTTAGGGAGAGGGAAGAGTAGATGGGGGAGAGAATAATGGGAGGGGTTGGAATTTATTGCCGTGTCCGAATTTGGGGAAGTGTCCCCGTATCTTTTATTTTAGATGTTTAAATATCTGACACCTAAATACATACTCGTACCGGACACCAGTACCCGAGTCCGAGTAACATAGAGTATAAGACAAAAGACAATTGCTTGTTACAGATGGTTTCTGAAGCCAACCATGTTGCTAATATATCAATGGATACATTTTCCCTTCGTATTCCTCTATGGAATATACATGATAGCTTCTTAGAAGCAAATGCATAATAGTACGCCCTAGAGCACCTAAACCTGAAACTTAGAAAATAAGACTGGCACTGTAAAAGGTCAAAAGAACCTGTTTCCCCTATTAATGCATGCTCCTTCTCCGGTGCTAAATGACTTGGATTTTACTTATTACTCCTCTTCCCTAACCTTAAGCTGTTTTAGACTTACCAAATTAGAAGCAGCAATTCAAAATTAACCTGATTCGTGCAATATTCATAACAAAGATGAAGAAAAAAAATAATGAAAAGTTGATAGACAACGATGCAAGCCAGGATTCCCTATAACTTCAATGATAAAAGGATAAAAACCATGTATGCATATCATAAAATTCAACCCTATAACTTCCTTTTACATTTTCTAATCGGTTTATCATCTTCCATGTTATTTCTGTTATAAAATTATATATATATATATATATATATATATATATATATATATTTAAAAGATGCTCATAATATTAAAATTACAATATAAATAAAAGTGAATTGAGATAAAGATAACAAGTCTGGGAATCGTGACAAAGTCAGTGTCCTAAAGACTCCAAGATAAAACCCATTTCTCATTGTCTCCGCAATAAGCACATTCACTGGAAGACTTCTCACAAATTAATTCAAACTAGTTGCTCAATAAATAAGGTATAACATAGAATAACAAAACTAAGGAAAAATAAGAGAGTATTTTGAATATGAAATTCTTCTCATGCAAACAAGGGTTTCCACGGGATTACCAAATGATGAAACTTCATTGGTGTACCTCCCATTTTATAATTGAAGAATCAGTTTTTTCCCCAAATTGGGAACATAGGCCTACGCAGATGGATGATGCTTTTGATGATCTCTTTACCATAGAAGAATCATAGGCCGATAATCAGGTTAAGGTGGAGGTAGCTAAGCAACCCCACCATGATCAATGAGTTACCTAGTTTGGAATTGTCGATGAATTAACAACTCCAAGACAATTCAAGAGTTGATGCGCTTATGTAAAATGCACAATCCAGCTATTGTTGTTTTTATCAGAAACCAAGTCTTTGGCTCATTCCATTGATTTTGTTCGTAGTAGTTAATGTTTTAATTCACATTTTCCTGTAAGCCGTAATGGCCTTAGTGGTGGTTTATATGTGTTTTGGAATTCATCAATAAAGCTTAATATTTTATCTTACTCTGATGGCACATAGATTCTTGCATAACATCTAAAGAACACAATCTCTAATGGCGCTTCACTGGTTTTTATGGAAACCCAAAAGCTTCTATGCGTGTTCATTTATGAAAATTACTCAAAAGATTACACTCGATTAATTCTCATCCATGGATT
The DNA here is from genome assembly GCA_026122235.1 of Vinca minor. Lineage (NCBI taxonomy): Eukaryota > Viridiplantae > Streptophyta > Magnoliopsida > Gentianales > Apocynaceae > Vinca > Vinca minor. The sequence continues at coordinate 781,167 of JAOCZM010000239.1, forward strand.
TGTATTGGAGATTTTAATGAAATCCTAAGTCAAGAAGAAAAAACTGAATTTTTCCACGAAGTCAAACGTAAATCAATAATTTTCGTTAAGTACTTGTTGATTGTGGCTTGAGTGATTTGGGCTATATTGGTAGTCCCTATACTTGTTGAAATTTTCAAGATAGCATTGGTGAGGTATTTGTTCGACTAGCTACTCCTTCATGGCAAAACCTCTTTCCAAACATGACTGCCCAACATCTAGCCACTAAATATAGTGATCATCTTCCTATTCTACTTGGTGTGCCTCCATGCAAAAAATGGTGAAAGGGAGCCAACAATAAGCCAAGGCCTCCCAACTTTGAGCCACTATGGTTCAAGGAGCCATAATTTTTTAAATACGCCAACCAAATATGGGCTTCGCCCAGTGAGACCACCGCGGAAGGCCTTAGCTCAGCCCTCTTAAACTTTTGAGATGATTTACTAGAGTGGAGCACTAGAGTCGTGGGAGACTTAGAGCTAAAGCCCGGCTTCAAACAGGGTGAACTAGAAGCACTACAAAAGATTTGAGGTCTCCCACAATACTCCCTCTCAAAAGAGCTCGAAACTGCAAATGAGCTAGGGAAAATTCAAGAACTTAGAGAAAGCTACTAGAAGGCTCGAAGCAGAGCAATATGGCTGGCAGAAGGAGACCGGAACACAACTTATTTTCACAACAATGCTTCTCAGAGAAAGGAAAAAAACTATAACGATGAAATCGTGGGTCCTGATGCCAACCTAAAAATGGAAGATATTGAGGAAATAGCCATTAATTTCTTTGAGAATTTGTTTAAGGAAAATACTGGTAGAGCAAGCCTTACACCTCATCTACTCACCAATAAGCTGGCTCCCAGCGAAATTGGAGCTCTAGAGCAACCTTTTACTTAGGATGAAATCAAAAAAGCGCTAAAGCAAATGCATCCTCATAAAGCACCGGGCCTTGACAGAATGCATGTCCTTTTTTCCTCAAAAAACTGTGGTACATTCTGAGAGACTCGTGGTTTTAAATGATGGAAATAATATAGTAGCTCTCAACTGAACGCACATTGCTCTCATTACCGAAAAATGCCATTTCCATGCCATATTTCCGACCTATTAGTCTTTGCAACGTCATTTACGAACTAATCTCAAAGATTTTAACAAACAGACTCAAGCTTGTCATGGACGATGATGATTTATATTTGATGAGATGTTTGGATGACACTTTTGAGAATCATTCAAACTGGGTCATGGATAACGCTGCTGACTTGCATATCTACAAGAACCGAGAGGCATTTGATACTTTGTAGGTGGGAGACTTTGGCTACAACAAAGTGGGCAACAACTAGAAGGTGAAAGTTCAGGGTGTTGGACGAGTCCGCCTGAAACTCCACAATGATGAGGTAAAAGTACTTCCTGATGTTAGATTTGTACCTGATTCGAGTGCCAATATAATTTCATTGGGTGAATTGGCATAAAAAGGTTACAAGTATGTTGGAATTGGAAATTTCTACAAAGTGTATAGAGGCAACCGTCTGGTTATGCGAGGAAGGAAGAAAGGGAGGATTTTATACCACCTTGATGGTCATTCCTTGAAGCAGCAAGGAAGTAAAGCTGAAGGAAGAACAGAGAAGAAGACAGCGGTGTTTGAGAAGAAAGTTAGGTTTTCTGGTTCTGTTGTAACCTGAGAATATGAGAAAAAAGAGGATATGTTGAGTAATATTCTCAAAGTTCCACATTGGTTAGAAAAATAAAAGGGTCAAGGCAAGAGTGCCTATAAATAAACCCACCTAGTTTTGGGTTTATTGGTACCAACTCCTTGAGTCTTGTGAGTATAGACTTGGAGTTTTCTGAAGAAGGTTTGTAATTTTTCTTCCGTTAAAAAATTATATAGAAAAAGTTTATACCATTAAGAGTCATGGATGTAGGCCTGATTTGAGAGCGAATCATGTTAAAATTGTTGTGTTGTTTTTCTGTTTTCTTTTCATTTTTTTTACAATTTGTTGTTTGCAGTGTTCCGCTGTCCAACACAAAATGCTGGTGTTTTTAATCTATGAAAATCCCATACTAATCTCACAAACTCCGTCTACAAAGAATTTGAAATATTCTCAAGTTAGACAATGATTATAGAGTATCCGCAGTGGGCGTAATATTCTGCTTTGCTTGTTAACTAACACCCTCTCTGAGAAGATCTAGAAATACACACTTCTTAAATATTTGAGTTCTACTTTTGAGTGTTTTTGTTGTTACTTTGTTGATGTTGCTTATGCTTTTTGGATTTGGAGCAACAGACTAAGACGACCAGTGTTATCAATCACGAATAGCGGCCGACCCCAACGCTATAGCGGGAGAGGCGCCATTTGGAATTCTATGTACATAATTAAAAATATATATTCAAGACGACAAGCAAAACAAAATCATAACCAAAATCAATAAATCCAAGATAAAAATATAATCAAACTCATTAAATCCATGATGAAAAAATAAGAAAAATCAAGACAACAAGTTCAATTATTACCGGTAGGCTTAATCCATCCACGAAAAGCACTTGCGAATGAAGATATATTCTCATTTGAACCAGAAGATCATGTTGAATTCAGATAATGTAAAAAAAATCTAGCTGGCCGGTGACTGGTGGAGAAGAGATGGAGATGAGACGAGTAGATAATGGAGATGAAAAGACTTTTTGTTTGTACGTGCACTGGAAAGTAGTATGAAAAAAATGTTGAAGCCTCTTCAACTAGATAGGCATTGCAAATCGATCCTTCTACTTTAGCCTTGTTCTTCACCTTTTTTTCAAATGATATAAATACCTGCAATTTAGGTAAAGATAAAACTATTATGTTGTCAATTTAGGCATTACAAATAAATGCATACTTATAGTTCAAGAAAGACAAATAAATACTTAAGTTGTCAATTATACCACTCAAATAGATACATCCATCGATACTGCACGAGTGCCCCCAACTCTGGCTTCATATGGTAGATGAATCGGCAGGTGCTCCATTACGTCAAAGAATGAAGGAGAGATTTTTTTTCTCTAGCTTGCATAACAAAACTGCAATATCCTTCTCAAACTTTTTTATGAGGTCAACACTCAACTTTGGTGAGCACAAGTCCCTATAGAACTAGCTCAACTCGGTCAATTGACTCCACACCTCGGCTGGCAATATTTCTCTAAAGGATATGGCAAGAAGCCTCTCCATAAATACATGACAATCATGACTTTTCATGCCAGACATTTTTAGATCTTTGAAATCATCACATCTTCCTAAGTTTGATGCATAGCCATCTTGAAACTTCAAGTCCTTTACCCACTCTAATACCTTCTTCTTCTCATCTTTTGTCAATGTGAAACAAGCTTTTAGCTTATGACCCTTCCCTCGCTCAGTCGGGTTGATTGTCAATTCACTACGTTTACAATGTTTTCTAACATCCTCTCGTGCCTGGACACTATCTTTAGTCTTTCCTTTTACATCCATCACGGTATTGAAGATATTATCAAAAAAAAATCTTCTCATTGTGCATTACATCAATATTATGTCGAATCAAGTTTGTACGCTAATAGGGTAAATCCCAAAATATACTCTGTTTAGCCCAATTATGATTGATCCCCCTATCATCCTCTTTACCAAGTTCCTTTCCCCCTGTTTCTGTTATTTTTTTGAAGTTTCGTATTCTTTCCCAAATTTGGTCTCCATTAAATTGTGGTGGTGGAGGAGAATGTTCTTCGATATCCTTCCTAAATGCACTTTTGTTGCTGCGAAACGGATACATTGGATCTAAGAACTTGCGATGACAAAACTTACATTGTCTAAACTCACTGTCATCCTTCCAATACAACATGCAACCATTCACACAAACATCAATATTTTGAACTGGAAGACCAAGAGCTGAAATTTGTTTTGTGTACTATAGAAGTCATTAGCTAGCTTACTACCATTTGGCAAGCTGTCTTTCCATAGACCTAACATATCATTGAAATATTTTTCTGATATATTATGTTCTGACTTGATATGTAAAAGTCGAGCAGTCGCATATAACTTTGAGAGTTTAGATGGTTTAGTACACTTATCCCACAATGGCTTGTCAGCTGAACAAAGCATGACATAAAATTGTTTTTCTTCTGCATTTGGGGATCCATGGAGATTAGGTTGCATTGACTCTTCTTGCAAGTTAGGGCCAGCTGCATCAAGTACCATTTCCCTGAAGTCATTTTCATTCTCAGTTCTAAGGCCTCTTTCACTGTTTTGAACAAAGCTTGGTTGATGCATAGACATGGGTACATTTGAAATATATTCTTCCCCATGATATGTCCATCTGAAATAATTCTCAAGTAAACCTTTCTTGTATAGATGCGTTCTCACGACGTGTATTTGTTTATATTTACAATTTTTACACTTTGAACAAGGGCATCTAATCTCCCCTAAATTTATATCCATGTTATTTCCACAGCGAATGCTACGAACCTAGCCACTCCTTATTTAAACTCCAAAATAACTTCTCTCGCACAAGGAACATGTCGTCTATACATCCAACTACGATCCTCCATCTACATTTACATGAAAATAATAACACTTAAAGAAAAGGATAATTGTAGCTATAAAAGTCTCTTTCTATATGCACTTTATCTATGAAAGCTTAAAAGTAGTTAATAACTAACTTTATTTCACTTGAAAAAACTTCAAGATGTTGTAATTTATCAAATGCATCACAACATAATCTAATTACATTCAATTTTAGCCCACACACACTCCTGAATTCAAGACAAAACATAGAATTTAGTTGCCCACTCCTTGAACAAGGCAGAAATATACCAATATTATGACCTTATTGCAAAACATATCAAATAGCTAAGGTATATACCTTCAAAACTAAGATAAATTACAAACTAAGATAAAATAGCTAAGGTATATACCTTCAAAACTAAGATAACGGCTAAGGTAAATTGCAAACAAGATAAATTTCAAACATTCATTATCACCTTACTTCAAAACAGATCAAATAGCTAGGGTATATACCTTCAAAACTAAGATAAATTGCAAACTAATATCAAATAGCTAACTTATATACCTAAAAATCTAAGATAATAGTTAAAAAATAATCACCTTACTGCAAAACAGAACAAAATCATCCAAACATACCTCCAAGAACGTGAATCCTACAGAGATATGCTTCCAATCCTTTCAAGTATGTAAATTTTGCAAATTGAACCAATCCCTAATTTCAATTCATTAACCACCAATTGATTGTAGAATACCCACCAATCTCATAAAATAAGAAGTATAATCCCAATCAATTGATGGAATTAATGTTTATAACAGAAAACTGGAAAAAAAAGAAAAAAAAAAAAAAAGAAAGAGGCAAGAGAGAATTTCATGCGGAAAAGAAGAAGAAAACAGAACATGTTCATCGCTTCTGTTTTCCTTTAATGCGGTGGTCAACGACGTCGTTTTGGTTGAGAATATAAAATCACATTTTGTCCCTAATTTGTACCAACTTTCATATTTGTTTTTTTTCTGAGATGCAATCTATCAACGACATCGTTTTAGTTGTGCACATAAATTCAAATTTTGTCCCTAATTTGTTTCAACCTTCATTCATATTTGTTTTCCTAAGATGCGGTGATAGAAACGACACTAGTTTGGTTGAAAATATAAAATCCAAATCCATTCCTAGACTATAGCTACAATCACATCTGTTTTTTTTTAGATTAATGATGCGGTGCTAAACACGACATCATTTTTTTTAGAATATAAAATCTCCATCCGTCCCTGATCTGTATCATCGTTTTCTTCATATCTTTTACATTCAATGGAAGTAACACAAACTCCCTCATTCAATGGAAGCTCATAACTCTCCATATCTTTCACATTAAATTGAAGTAACACATAACTTCATTCAATGAAAATGTATTGAGAGTAAATCTCAAGTTAATTCATCTGTTGTCATTCTCAACCCAAGGCAAATGAAACATGTTTTCATTCACACTTTTATTATTTTGCCAACAGCTACTGCCTTACCATGGACGATACTGCGGATAATACCACGGACGAACCATTCGTCCACACCATATTGTTCTATTTTGAGTTCTGTGGGACTCGAGTTGAGTCGTGTCAAGTATATTTCCAATGGGGTATTTTGGGAATCGAGAATCTGTTGTGTCTTTCTGTGATTTATTTTTGTTCTGTTATTATTATTCGTCCTTCCTGAGCCCCGAAGCTCAGTCATTCGTTTTTATTGTGCAAATGACAGGTGTGATGAGCCATATTACGAGGATGATGCTTGTGAGGGGTCATTTGAGGAGTGATCATAATCAACCTAGTTTCAGGATGCTATTTCCATTTCTAGATTATTATTTTTTAACTTTGGTTCCTTCTAATAAATGTAACACATAGCAACGTTCTTTTCAGTATTTCAGACTTCCGTTGTAGCACTTTACATTTAATGGACTTTTCATAATGAATTGCCTTAGTAGTAATTTCTGATTGTGGGCTTAGGTGTCTCATCGACCAATGAGACACTGTCATGTCATCATATCGGTTACGGGGTGTGACATGTATATTCAATTACAATGAGATCATTATGCAGTACAACCATCTTCTAGTGATCAGACATTTCTTTCAGATTTTTCCATAGTAGGCATGTGTGATATTTGGGCAAATCATCCTAAATTTTTCTTCTCGTATTTCTAGATTGTCGTCAAGATCCTCTTCATTTAATTTTAACTTTCAACATCCTAAATGTTATTTCGACCTGCCAACAAAGGACATCCAACTATTTTTCTGTTAGTTTTTTATCAACTCAATCAAATGGTCAACATATAATGTACTTTTTAAGGGTATTTCAGATATTTCAACATATTTTCCAAATAAAAATTTTGGGTACTCAATTGTCAAAAAATATAACTATGAACACACAATTTAAATTAAAAAAAAAAAACAAAATATAAAAATTCATCCCATCCCCGTCTTCATCCACCTTCTCCAAAACCACCACCCCCGGCGAATAAATCTGATGATGTCTTTATCTTTTGCGTTTCCCCTCTTCATTATATCTTCCCCATCCCACTTCCCTCTTCATCACTTTTCCCATTGATTCTGGTTACCCAAATTTTCTTACAACAAACAAACAATGGATTTGTCGAAAAGACGACAATCTCCAATAGTTTTGTCTCTTTTCCTTATTTCCGCCCATATAATTAAGCATTTCTCCGCCGTGAATTCCATCGGAGTTAATTATGGGACCCATGGAAACAACCTTCCGCCACCAGCTCAAGTTGTTCAATTTCTCAAAGATAAAACATTCATAGATCGTGTTAAGATCTTCGATGACAAACGGGAGATCATTAAAGCCTTCCCCAACACCAGAATCTTACTCACAGTCACCGTCCCCAATGGTGAAATCCCTAATCTCATTAATCTCCAGTACACTCAAGGATGGGTTGATTCAAACATTAAATCATTCTTTCCCGCCACCAAAATCCATTACATCCTCGTCGGAAACGAAATCCTCCAATTGGGGACCACAGAATTTCATCAACAACTAAATCGTCCAAAATGAGTATTCATTCGGCGGCGGTGGTGTTGGATAAGGGGAAGGGGATGAAGATGGGGAGGGGATGAATTTTTAGATTTTATTTTTTTAATTTAAATTGAGTATTCGTAGCTATAATTTTTAACAATTGAGTATCTAAAATTTTCATTTGGGAAATATGTTGAAATGACTGCAATAACCTTAAAAAGTACATTATGTGTTAACCATTCGACTGAGTTGACAGAAAACTAACAGAAAAATAGATGGATATCCTTGGTTGATAGGTCGAAATAATATTTAGGATGTTAAAAGTTAAAATTAAACGAAGAATATTTTAACGACAATCTAGAAATACGAAAAGGACGATTTATGCTAATTTTCCGTGATATTTGACATGTGTAATTCTACCCAAAATTATAAATTATGTTAATAGACATATATTCCTTCAAGATTGTATAACCAATTAATTTCAAGACAAAATGCTACCTCGGAGAATAATAACAATTTACGAATATAATATTGTTTACATAATGGTTACTTCAGAAATAATATTTCGATATTTTTCAAGAATATTTAGATTATAATATACTCTTCAGGAATAAATAATTTATTTAAAATCATAAAATTCTTCAGAAATAAATATTTTATAATAATAATATTCTTCAGGAATAAATAATTAATTTATAATAATTGTGTAATATTCTTCAGGAATATCAGATGATGTTCTTGTTAGAGGAATAACCGGGTCTAAAATAGGTTATGCAGCGGAAATAAAACGACCCGCCTCAATAGGATCTTTCACGAGTAAGAACCTTAGACTACGGGATAGCATTATACCTTTCGAAGTGCGGAAATCGTCTGAAACGGTTTCAGTTGTCACGAACGGAACGCCACCAATGCAGGCTCCGCCTCTCCCAATATCCACTCGATCTTCCGGGGATGGTCCTCTACCGTTTGGTGCTAGCCAACGCCTCGTAGAAGTCTTGAAGACACTTTTCAAGATGGAGTATATATATATGGTGGATATAGGACCTAAAAGAAGAACAAGAAACAGTTTTCTTACTTCTTTTCTATTAGCCAAAGCTAGAAAACAAGTATATAGAAAAGCTGTCTTTTCTTTCTATTCAATCTCCATTTAATGCTCTCTCCTTTTCTCTCTATTCTTAGCTTTCAAAAGCTGGAGAATAGTGACTTAGAATGCTAAGAAAAATCTTAGTCATTCAAGGGAGAGTGGGGAGAGAGAAAGGGGAAAGTGGGAGATCATGGAGGAAACCACTCCTCCACATTCTCCACCACTTCAACCTCCTTCTAAGAGTAATAGCTGAAAATATATCCAATTTTCCAGCCATAAGGTCGGTCCAAATGGGTTGGTCGGCCCAACCCGATTAAGGGCCCAATCCAATCCCGGACCGGCCCAATCGCATTGGCGCACCTTAGATTAAATGTACTCCAACAAGCCCAATCCAGTTGATCTATGAGTGCGACCCAGGAGGTATCTATGATGTTTCCCGTGACATCATATGTCACAGGTAATGAGAGGTATCTAGCAACGCATCATTACCCCCAATTCATAAATATCTGGTGACTATCGTAATCACATCATTTGACATTTGTATTTAAATTTTTTTGTCCTTGATATGTAGATTGAACACAAGTCATGGAAAAAGTCACACTTGTATTGTCCAATTTTTTAGTTTCTTGATTCGCTAGTAGACTAATCAAATGACATCAATATTACATACTGATTCATTTGTTCATGGCCATGAATTAGTCAGACTCCATCAAAGGGGCCCAAGATATCGCTCATGCTATATAGGAGGGACAAATCCTTTTTCCATCCCATTCATCCTGAACAAGATTTTTTGATATACCCAATAAATGCCTTTATTTCTCACCCTGTTACAGATAGCGTTTACCATTATCAAAGCATAACACTAGCCATGCAAGAACTCTTGTGAGACCTCAAGTCGAAGGATCTCATAAACAACCCGATCAAAAATTGAGAAACACCAGTTGACTATTATATAACAACCCATGGTGTGTTTCTCATGTCGAGTCCAGTCCCAAGTATAATGATTCTCTAATCATATATACCCATGTGACGATCCGATATCTTATATCAATCACTCTGCACATACTAGTCTTACGCATTATTATTGTCCTCGAAGATTCCATAATAATGTTCGACTAGTGGACGTTTGAGAATCATAACAATTATGAATACTATTCTAAGGACATATTATTTCATTATGTTTTTAAGAACGCGAAACATATTGAAATAATCTTGGAATTTATGCCTTTTTATTCATCAAAATGAAAATTACATAAATACGATACAATAATCTCCCACTTGCACTAAAGACCCAAAATCATCTATCGATTGGTCCTTAAGGGGCATACCGATGACTGTCTCTAAAGAAAAGATCAGCCCTCCGGATATCGGATACCCATGGAGCTAGTGTGACGATCATGTTGCTGCTGCGACGGTGGCTTCGTCGGTGGATCGGCGACATTGTCCCGCGAATCTACTCTACATATATGCACATCACCTTTTTCTATAATCTCGCGGATTAGGTGAAAACGCCGTAGTACATGTTTGGACCTCTCGGTGAGATCTCGGGTTCCCTAGATTGTGAAATAGCCCCATTGTTGTCACAATAGAGGTCTATCGGGTTCGCAATACTAGGAACCACATCGAGGTCGGAAATAAATTTCTGATCCAAAGCGCCTCCTTAGTCGCTTCACAAGCTGCTATGTACTCGACCTCTGTCGTAGAATTTGCGATGGTCGATTGCTTTGAATCTGCGCTCACTCACAAGCACCTCCATTCAAGTTAAACACATATCCTGATTGCGATCGGAAATCATCTCTATCGGTTTGGAAACTAGCATCGGTGTAACCACTTACAACGAGCTCATCCGCCCCTCCATAAATTAAGAATGTATCCGTAGTCGTTCGTAAGTACTTGAGGATATTCTTGACTGAGATCCAGTGACGTTCACCGTGATTAGACTGGTATCTGCTCATAAGGTTTAAGGCAAACGAGACATCTGGGCGAGTACATAACATGGCGTACATGATGGATCCTATGGCAGAAGCATAAGGGATATCTTTCATGCGTTCTAATTCGGCAGGCGTTTTAGAACACTGTTTGTTCGACAGAACAGTACGATGTGCCATAGGACAAAGGCCCTTCTTAGACTCTTGCATGCTAAACCGCTTTAGCACCTTGTCTATATATGTACTCTGACTTAGGCCAATGAGTCTCCTGGATCTATCTCTATATATCTTGACTCCCAGAATATAGCTGGCATCGCCTAAGTCTTTCATAGAGAAACACGTACTCAACCAAGCCTTGACATACTTTAAGGTTGGTATGTCGTTTTCATTGAGTAGTATGCCATCTACATACAAAACCAGGAATACGATTGAGCTCCCACTAACCTTCTTATAAACACAAGGCTCATCCTCATTTCTAATGAAGCCAAACTCATGGACGGCATCATTAAAACGGATGTTCAAGCTTCGAGAAGCCTGCTTGAGCCCATAAATGGATCTCTGAAGCTTACATACTTTTCCGAGCATTCTCCGGAGTGACAAAACCTTCGGTCGTGTCATATACACATCCTCTTCAAGTTTTCCATTAAGGAAAGAGGTTTTGACATCCATTTGGCAGATTTCATAGTCATAGTAAGCTGCAATAGCAAGCAAAATCCGAATGGATTTGAACATAACTACAGGGGAAAAGGTCTCGTCATAGTCAATACCATGAACTTGTTTGAAACCTTTCGCGACCCGGTCGCCCCTCATACGTTTGTACATTCCCTTCCATGTCGGTTTTAATCTTAAAACCCCATTTACACCCTATGGGAGTTACCCCTTCAGGTGGATCAACCAAGATCCAGACTTGGTTTGTGTACATGGAGTCCATTTCAGATCTCATGGCCTCAAGCCATTTCTCAGAATCTGGGCTATTAATTGCCTGTTTGTAGGTTGAAGGTTGAAGGTTCATCGTGATCCACAAACATAACATCACCATGTTCTGTTATGAAAAAATCAAATTTTTCCGGAAGTGGACGATGAACTCTACCAGGACTCTACGCAATTCTTGTGTTTCTTGAGCTAGTGCTTTGTTGCACTAGCTGTTTGTGGCACCTGCTGCACAACAACTTGTGGAGTCTGTTCAATTTCCATCTTATCATTAGTGCTAGTTTGAGAGTCTGGAACTTCATTAAGTTCTACGCTACTCCCACTCGTGTTTCTAGAAAGACTCTCATGCGAGCAACAAACACTTTGTTTTCGTTAGGGATATAAAAGTAGTATCCTTTAGTTTCCTTAGGATAACCTACAAATATACACTTTTCAGATTTTGGAGCCAGCTTATCGGAAGTTGAGCATTTTACAAAGCTTCACGCCCCTCAAATCTTGAGGAAAGACAAAGCGGGACGCTTCCCGATCCCATAGCTTTCGTATGGTGTCTTTGCAACTGATTTAGATGGAACGCGGTTAAGTGTTAAAGCTGCTGTCTCTAGTGCGTGTCCCAAAAAAGAATTGGGCAGGCTCGTGTGACTCATCATAGAACGAACCATATCTAATAAGGTTCTGTTCCTCCTTTCAGATACACCATTCCATTGTGAAGTAGCTGGAGGAGAAAGTTGTGAAACGATTCCACAATCCTTTAGATTGTCACAGAATTCTTGACTCAAGTATTCTCCTCCTCGATCAAATCGAAGAACCTTAATACTCTTGCCAAGTTGGTTTTCTACTTCTAGTTTAAACTCTTTAAACTTAGCAAATGCTTCGGATTTGTGTTTCATCAAGAACACATATCCATACCTACTGAAGTCATCAGTAAAGGTAATGAAGTATAGGTAACCACCCCTTGCATGTATATTAAAAGGGCCACATACATCACTATGTATTAGTCCTAATAAAGCATCGGCTCTCTCACCTAGCTTAGTGAAAGGTGATGCTGTCATCTTACCCAACAAACAAGATTCGCATCGATCATAAGACACGAAGTCAAATGATTCCAATGACCCATCTTTATGGAGCTTGGATATGCGGTCTTCGTTTATGTGGCCTAGCGACAATGCCGAGGTATGTCGGATTAGAATCATTAGTCTTAATCCTTTTTGTATTTATATTTAAAATTGGCATATCAAGGTCTAAAATATATAGACCATTAATCAAAGAGGCGCTTGCATAAAAAATATTATCTAAAAATAACGATAATCGTTGGTTTTTGATTGAAATCTCAAAACCTTTCTTGTCCAAACAAGAAACTGAAATAATATTCTTAGTTAAACTTGGTACATAGAAACAGTTTTCTAAACCCAAGACAAGCCCTGAAGGCAAAGTAAAAGTACAAGTCCCTACAGCTAGGGCTGCAACACGTGCTCTGTTGCCAACTCGTAGTTCCACTTCACCATTTGCCAACTCTCTACTCCTTTGCAGTCCCTGCACATTATCAAGTACCCAAGAATTAGTTGTATTTAAATTGATATCAATCACATTAATATCAACAACATAAATAACTGAGCCCAAAGCAACATTTGATTTCTCCTTTTCCAGCCTTTTCCCTGCAACATAGCTCTTGCAGTTCCTTTTCCAGTGACCCTTTTCACCACAGTGGTGACAGATAGAGTCCTTGGCTACCCCACCCTTAGATTTCAGTGCATTGTTGAAAGTGGTTTGCTTGCCCTTGGGCTTACCTTTCGGTTTGCCTTTGGGTTTCACAAAACCTTTGCCTTTGCCCTTTTGAACCATCAGTATGGTGTTGGGCTTGGACTTGCCTATTTCCTTCTCGGTAGTCCTCAGCATGTTCAACAACTCAGGCAATGGCTTGTCAATTTCATTGATGTGATAATTCAGAATGAACTGACTGAATGACTCAAGCAACGATTGCAAGATCAAATCAGTCGACAGCTCTTGCCCCAAAGGAAATCCCAGTTTTTCAAGGTTCTGAACATAACCTATCATCTTAAGAACGTGAGTTCCTACTGGCATTCCTTCATACATTTTGCATTGAAAAAGAGATTTCGATACGTCGAATCTCTCCTGGCATGCTTGTCCCTGATATAGTTGCTTCAGGTGAGCCAGTATCTCATAAGCCCTCATGTCCTCATGTTGCTTCTGAAGCTCAGAATTCATGGTGACAAACATGAGGCTAGACACATCTAAAGCATCACTACAATGCTTCTGATAAGCACTTATTTCAGCGGTCGAAGCACGAGCCTCTGGTGTATCAAGAATAGGCTGTTCTAGAACATACAGCTTTCTTTCATGCTTGAGAACGATTCTCAAGTTCCTGAACCAGTCGAGGAAGTTAACTCCCTCTAATTTGTCCTTCTCAAGGACAGAACGCAGTGATAGTGTTTGGTTTGAATTTGCCAATTTTCTACAACAAAATACATATGCAAAGTAAGTATCGATAAAATCATTATTAGGTCTTTTATATTTTTAATGATTTCTCCCACTATTTTCTTCGAGTGAATAACCCTCATTATCAACTCGTAAAGTTCGTTAACTTTCTAGCGGGCCAAGATCCATATTTCACCTCGTTCTGAGCCAGCTTTGGCTGATCGCCCAAAACGTAGTTATTTAGGTAGGCAACGTTTGCCAATTACATCAAATTATGTAATTCTTGGTTAGTTGAGTGAATAACATTTATTCAAGCGTATCATTATACACTTTTCTCAACTCTTTTGCCTCTAGATCCTCAATCCATTTATTGAGATAATCCAGTTAACTAGGACCCTAAGTTTTTGCCGACGGATATCACAAATTACCCTTTGCGCCTCACCTAGATACACACGTATGTACAGCTTTGGCATGTCCCATACTAATGTCGATCTAGGCCTTGACGAGGGCCAAACTTAGGAAGGCACTAATTAATATTTAATTGAGGGGTTTTGTTTTTAACAATCTCACCAGAAAAGCATAAATAAAACAGTTTATGCTTATATACATATGCATCCAATACATAAAAGTAAAAATGCAATAGTAATCGCCATATCCTATTCGGTTTTTCCAAGCCAATGGAAAAACTGTGAAGTCAATCTAAGGGTGTGAAAAGAAAACATTCTATTTTACACCGTCTTGACCTTCAGGTGGTTGTCTCCAAATCATCATCACAGCTGTACCTTCTCCTAATCTAGAATTACATAATTCTAAGGAAACCTTGAGTTACATTCGAGGGGAAATTGATGAGAAGAGATTTACAACTTTTGATAAAAAGAGATAGGCACGATACGCAGATTATATTTATAAAATAAACCAACAGGGTAAAGGCGATTACTATGCATCATGCTCAACTAACATAACAATTTATGAAAAATGAGCAACCAGCAAAATGAACATTTCATATTCTGTTTCAGTTCGGTGGACCGGCCACCAAGCTCGGTCGACCGGGTAACCAGTCGGATGAACCGACATATCTCCCAATAATCCGAACAAAGTACTGAGAGTACTCGGTTGACCAAAACATGCATTGCGGTCGACCGAAATTCTCGACTCTCATACATACAAAATGATGGAAAAACATGTCATACATGATATACAACATTTCTAGCAATCCTAAGGCATGCAAAATATAGATTCATAATCCATATTAAAATACTATAGCACATTAAGTCTATAGGGTAGTCGTAAGTGGCTCTGATACCACTGTTAGAGGAATAACCGGGTCTAAAATAGGTTATGCAGCGGAAATAAAACGACCCGCCTCTAATACAATCTTTCACGAGTAAGAACCTTAGACTACGGGATAGCATTATACCTTTCGAAGTGCGGAAGTCGTCTGAAACGGTTTCAGTTGTCACGAACGGAACGCCGCCAACGCAGGCTCTGCCTCTCCCAATATCCACTCGATCTTCCGGGGATGGTCCTCTACCGCTTGGTGCTAGCCAACGCCTCGTAGAAGTCTTGAAGACACTCTTCAAGATGGAGTATATATATATATATGGTGGATATAGGACCTAAAAGAAGAACAAGAAAGAAATCATGTTTCAAATTTTTTTTATAATTGCAAATTTTTTTGCTGTGTGCTATGACTAATTTGATGTGTGATGGTTTAGCCTTGCTGTGACATAGAGAAAGAAATCATGTTTCCTTCGTTGTGTCACTGTGAAAGATGGATGGAACTAATACTAAATCAGTTACTGGTTTTGTGTTTAGCAGGTTACTGATACTAATATTGGACTGTTTCGGTAACCATCTCAGCACCACCGCCCTCGTCACCCCTCGTCACCACCACCTCATGTTACTGATACTTCATTGTGTCACTGTGAAAGATTCGTGTTTTTTTTTTATATCTTTGGTCTCAATGTATGTTCTGCATAAAGCTTGTTTGTGAAAGTGTTATGTGGTCTACCATTGCTACGGCTGAAGTGAACATTGAAATTCATTTACATTAATAAGTTCATTTCTTTTGGCAGCATTTATTAGTTGCCGATTAGGATGCCATTTTTGTAGTTTATTGTCGCTTTTTATACTTTGATAAAGAACTGGAAAATTATAACTTATAAGAGGGTGTGTGTGCATTTTAATGTTTTAAAATGATGGTGAACAGGATATCTGGTAGATGGGAGGTGAATGGATTTATAGAGTTCTATATTTTATATAGCTTGAAGCAGAGAGCTATCTTTCTTTTTTGTGCTCTCTTCTTTAGTCGATGAATAGGATAAGAACTAATGTTTCACCCCCATTAGAGTAGTTCTGGATTGAATTTGCTCGGGTGTTGTTATAATTTTGTGGTGTTGAAAATGGTTTGGCGCGTTGAATTGTTGATGTTATGTTGTTTGAAATGATGCTAATGCCTTCATCTCTTGAAGTACTTGTCTGCTTTTGTCATAGCCCCAAACTATTGGAGACCTTGGGGGCTGCAATCTAAACTTTTGAGTACACTCTATATGTGAAAATGCATCATATAGTTAATATACATAGTTTAATTTGAATGCTTATTTATTTGGAATGCATGATTTTGTTACTAAAATGGGAGGACACTTTGCATGTTGCTCTTTGCTTTTAGTTCATATTAGGGATATGCAGAAACCTTTTGTCTTTTTAATAATTTTGTCATATGAGGAAGAGTTGTCTTATATCTGTTATGTCTTTGATTCAATTTCTTATTTCTAATATGTATTTCAGAGATGCCTCCAAAGAAAACTATCTGAACAGGCTTATCATTTAGTAAGTTAGCTATGTCTGTTGCGTCCCCTCCTTCCCAGCCAGCTTCATCATCTGACTTGCGGTCTACTCCTCCATCTGCCATC
The DNA here is from genome assembly GCA_026122235.1 of Vinca minor. NCBI lineage: Eukaryota > Viridiplantae > Streptophyta > Magnoliopsida > Gentianales > Apocynaceae > Vinca > Vinca minor. The sequence goes on from JAOCZM010000239.1 coordinate 797,971, forward strand.
GAGACTACTACGACTCCTCCCTCATAGTCTGTTGATGTACATGTATCTCGGGATATGGTTGCTTCCGCTGCGTCTGCGCCGGTAGCAGGATCAGCGACTCATCAGTCTACTGTCCCACAAAAGGCGACTGATACCACTGGTGGAGAGACGAGTACACTAAATACTCTTATTCTTCTGCAACCTACTCTTAGCACGTAAGTTATTTTTTTAATTATTTCCTTTAAAAATCAAGTTAATTATACTTCTTGTTGTCATTATAATATTAATTAATTTTTTTATCGGCTATTATAGTTTTTGATTGAGATCCAGTTGTTCCTCCGACATTACCGGTATCTTTCAAGGGCGTTTCAAGGGGCCATATAACACCATCAAGGATATTCCCCTGGAAGAAGAAAAAATGTGGTGGGATGAGTTCACGTCAGATTATTTTAAACTAAGATAAAGTAGGAAATAATCTTGAACTTCAAAGTCTTCGAATTTTATTATCTAACCTTATTTCAAAATATAGAAAATATATCGATGGGCTCATTTGCATGAGGTGGGAGTCAAGTCAGGTTGGCGTACCTTACTGACGAGGAGACTAAGTGGTATTACGAGTGACGCAAGGTGGTATTATGGGTGACGTAAGGAAAAACGATATGAGGCCCAAATGGGTTACTGAGAGCGATTGGACGAGACTTAAATAGTATTTGGCAACTCCGGCTTTTGTTGCTAAGTCTCAACAGGCATAAAAAAAAACCGGAGGGACGGGAGGGGTGGCAAAGGCCCAAGTAAGCACACGGGCGGTTCAGTTAGACACATTGAGCATCACGAAAGATTGGTACTTATATTATTTTTCACTTTCATATGTTTTATATATGTATTTAATGTTTTAATGATTTTTGTTAAAAGAAAAAGGAGTCCGGACATGCAATCCCATTCCCGATGGCTTACGATTGGACACATCAACACCATATCGTCCCAAAGAAAGGCTAATGAGTTGATGAAGAATCTAGACACTTATCTGCAAGTCATACATATTTGATAATCTAGACACTTATCTGTAGGGCATACGTGTCGCACATTTTGTCCTTCTCTCATCACATAATATATGTTTCTGATTATAAGTATGGATTTAGTAGGTTTTTTATGAGAAATTTCAGATATCGTATTTCTTTGTAGAATGTTGTTTACACTTATAAAGAAATTGGTGAATGATATATTGAGTCCGTATTTATTTGGAGTAGTAACAACTGCTAGAATTGTATTTTGTTGTTCATTGCGTGACTTTATTTATAACGGGTGTTCCATGAGGTTTATAACGACGTCTCAAAAAGTGCAATTGAAGCCGGCCAACCTTCTCTGATTTTGCCTACTCAGATTGCGCTTTCTGCTGAGCCAGTGGGTGGGCTAAAAAAGGGGAATATAACCTGACTCGGTTCGTTCTCCCATGTGGTAAAGGCAATGAAGCGAGATAGCCAGATAGTCTCACATTCAGCTATGGAACAAAGAATGGAAGTACGGGAAGCTCAATTGGCTGAGCAAAAAAGAGAATTCAAGAGGAGGGAAAAGAAGAGCAACAAGACATTAGCTAGTACATTATTTGAAATATTATCAAATAAGGAGATTGTATTAAGTGCCTCTGAGCTTGAAGCTAAATTGAGCAATATAGATAATGATGAGCTAGATTCGGACTTTAACGATGATCCCTTAGCGTTGATGAAGTTTTGGGGAGTCAATAGATGATGTCGGCTTTTTTTGTATAATATTGAACTAGTTATATTTTTTGTATGTTAGGTACTTATTTGATTATTTCAAAAAAAAATTCGGTATGTCATGTACTAGTTATGTTTTGTATGTTATATACATATTTGATTATTTGAAAATCATTTGTGTATGTTATGTACTAGTTATGTTTTTTGTATAATAGTGAACTAGTTATGTTTTTTGGTATTTTGGGATTTGTTTGGGTCTGTTTTCTGTTGAATTGTGGCAGGGGGTCTACTGATTTTTTACCAATCTGTTTCTGAAAACTTGTATAATTACCGACTGAATTTCGACGGACTAGCGACCATTCTTAGGGTATAGGGTTAGGGTTGGACGACCGAATTGGCACAACGATGTCGTTTTAACATGGTCCGTCGCTAAATAGCTCAGGGGCGACCGAATTCGTCACATCTGTCGCTATTCTTTTACCATGTCCATCTTTTTAAAAAATAGCGGGTTTCTTTTTAAGAGATAGAACTATTTTATGTACAATTACTAATATATATACATACATATGAATAGTCATAATAATAATTATACTTATTTATAAAATATCTAAGTAGCCTCGAAGCAGAACAATTTAAGTAATACATTAGTGTATACATTTACGTGAATCATTAAGTGATGAAGTTAAAATTTTAATAAACAAATTATTACTAGAAATATTCATATTAGTCCGTGTTCGCATTTTCAACGATATCGGCTTTAGATTTATAATTTTTTTAACTGAGTACGCTAATACGTCGCTAATTATCTCAGGGGCGACCGAATTCGTCACATCGGTCACAAGTCGGTCGCTATACAGAAACCGTCTTTTTAGTAAATAGCGGGGATCTTTTTAAGCGATAGAACTATTTTATGTATTATAACTAAATACTCATAGCAAACACAAACACACATTAACATGAATAGTCATAGCAAAAATTATACTGATTTATAAAATATCTCAATAGTCTCGAAGCAGAACAATTTAAATAATACATTAGTGTATACATTTACGTAGGGGTGTGCATTGGTGCGGTTTGGTGAAAACCGATTTACTAATACGGTTTTTTTAATATATTTTCTAAAACCATACCGCACCATTTTGACTTCTAAACCGAATTTTCCCAAACCGTAATTATTTTGGTTTGGTGAAATTCGGTGCGGTGAAAACCGATCTAAAAAACTTGTAAAATTATTTAAATATCTCATGACTCATGAGCTCCAATGTAATATTTATAAGAGATTAACCATGTAAAAAAATTCCCCAGTTTTAATACGAATTCAAATAAATAAATACATGTCTAAGTTGAAAACATTAGCAAAATACATATGTTTTCTTTAAAGTTCTAAGCAAATTGTAATTAAAATAATACATAAAAAAGTAAGTAAACTGAGATGGTTAAGCAAAAAAAATAATTACCATTATCCATTATTTCAAGAAAATCTCTATCTTCTTCTGCTCTAACTGGGAAGGCTTCATTACACAACCAAACTCTGGCACACATAAGGCATTGCATCATCCTAGGAGTCAAAGAACTCCTAAATGTATTAAGAACCCGGTCTCTCGTACTAAAAGTTGATTCGGAAGCAACAGTAGAAACAGGAACAGTCAATATATCTCGAGCCATTTGAGCAAGCAATGGAAATCTTGGAGCATTCAATTTCAAAACATAGAAATTAGATTGCCGTTGAGACTTGTGACTTTTGTGTGACTTTTTTGAGGAGTGAGAAATAGTGAATCAAAACATAAACCCAACTTAAGTATAATAAAACAACTAACTAATATTAATATATTAATCATTATTAAAATAAAATCAGTGAAACATAATTATGTAATATACCATATTCTTTTAAAAATAAAAAAAATAAAAAATTTGATAGGTATATAATGCGGTTTGCGGTGCGGTATAACTTAAAAAAATTTAGACCGCGACCGCACCGAAAAATAATTTGTGGATACTAAAACCATATTTAGCCGCACCATAATTGACAAAACACCACACCGCACTGTACACCAAAATTAAATTTGGTGTGGTGCGTTTTTCTATTAAAACCGATTAATGCATACCCCTACATTTACGTGAGTCATTAAGTAATGTAGTTAAAATTTTAATAATTTCTTATTATTAAACAAATAATTACTAAAATATTCATATTAATTCGTATTCGCATTCGCATTCTGAACGATGTCAGTTTTAGATTTATAATTTTTTTAACTCAGTCCATCGCTAATTAGCTCAGTGGCGACCGAATAGCAACCGAATTCGTCACATCGGTTGCAAGTCGGTCGCTATTAAGAAAAGTCCAAACGACGTCATTTTACCAGTTTGTGTGCGTTCATTAATTCGAAACAACACAAGTGTTTAAGCATCCCTAAGACGATGTCGTTTTGTTTTTTTAGGGGGCGACGGATTACCAACCGAATAGGAACTGAAATGATGTCGTTCTTCATATAACGACGGATTACCGACCGAAATATCCAAACGACGTCGTTTTTGTGTTTTATTTCTCTAAAACCAAAGGCAAGAAGCCTCTCTTCTTTCTTCCTTCTTCCCACCCCGTGACCCACCTCCACCTCCGACAACGAATTCCTCCCTCCCTTGCCCATCGCCATCTCCGGCCAGCACCACCGAGCGAAAAGCAACCAAGGCAACTTCGAATTCCCACCCCCCACCCCTCTAAGCTTCTGCGAATTCCCCCCCCCCTTGCCCGTCGCCATCTCCGACCACCACCACCGAGCGGCTTAATCATCTCCGGCCAACACTAATCACTGCAATCAATCTGATTTCGATTTCAATCAAATTGTCCTTGCCTATCTGATATTTCTGTTGAACCCCTTTTGCAGAACTACACGTCAACAGTCACGTCACAGTTCATCCGGAGGTTATTAAAATCCTTGTAAGTCTCATTCTCCTCTTGTCTACAATTCCCTTTCCTTTTTTTGTGTATATTTGAAAATGGAAGTTTCCTTGCAGGGATCTCTCCTTCAACCTTGGCCTCACAGGTTCCTTCTCTCCATATCTTGTGCAAGTATTTTCAATTTTTGATCAGTTTTGGTGAAGTCTTTAGATTTTTTTTTGTATGAAATTAAATGTGATGTCTACATGCTCTATTTACTGCACATTTTCAATTGGCTGTTGAATTTGATTTTTCAGTCTGCTTCCAGGTTATGTGCTTTGTGGAATGGGTATATATGTTTGCTTCTCCTATGCTTGCTCGGTAAGAGTCTTATTTTTTGATGTCTACATGCTCTGTGTGCTTTTTACACTGCTGCCTATATCATTTTGCTGCACAATTTCATGACCTCTCATGATAAAGAATATTTTACTGTCCTACCTTTTGTTTTTTTTACATGTGTACTGACTCTTCCTGTTTTAATCTTTGATATTTAGCCGAAGCAAATTCATGAGATCAAATGTTATTCGTGGGCTGTGTAGAATGTGCTTAGTTTGGCTTGTAAATATCTTGCTTGGAAATTTATTTGTAATTCCAGTTAGATATGATACTTTATTGATCACTTATGCAATTTAATGTTCTTTGGTGGGTTGCTGATATGGTGATGTTATCAGTGTCCCTTAGAGATCTCACTCTTGTTAAAGTGTACAGGTAAGGAGTTTGAAACTTATGCAAAAGTCATTGCGAATGCCGCTGGTCCATTTTGTGATTCTATGCGCAAAATGGCTGTTTCTCTTTAGTGTTGTAAGCTTTAGAGACTTGAGACCAGTACTCGTGTATATGCAGAGTTCAACCTTTATTTTTGTTACTTTAGGAATTTTGTTCTTGCGACTGTGTAAGAAGTGCAATTTGGATTTACCGAGTACTATTTTGAGTCAATTGCATTATACATTATACGTCTAGGTAGAGAATAAAATGTTAACATGTGATACAGAATGACAGATTACGATGATGGCGTTTAATAATGTGGATTTAGTGAAAGAAAGAAAACCAAATGATGTTGAATAAGTGTTAATAAAAGATTATTTCTCCAACTTGGACACCTTAAGTTGCATTTTCTCTTCATATCATACAAAGAGAAGTTAAACACATAATATTGTGGTTTTATAATGTATATATGTACCTGCTGATTTGTATGAATGACAGTTATGTTTGTGAATTGTTCATCTTCTTGTTCTTTTCTTTTTTTAATGTATAATATGTATATATATATATATTATAATGACGACTTATATTATGATTCTTTAATTTCGTAGCACTAGTGATTGATGCATGTGCTAGCATGTTCGGAAGCCTTTGAAGGATCTTCTTTAATTTGTAAGAGTAGAAATGAGGGAGCTGTATTGGTGCATTGCTTTGTTGTTGTATCAAAGAGGTATTTTATTCTAAACGTGTGTTTCTATCTTGATTTATTTATTTATTCAGTATCTATCCTTGCTAATTTTGAATTATGGTATAATTGTTGTTTGATTTATTGTTTTGGATTCAGAAAATTGTAATTCCAGATGCATGGTATAGTTGAGACATGTCATGAACAAGGTTGTTAAACTCGCGATTCTACGTAGACTCGGTGGAGGGGTGAAAAATCGTAAACTCGTGAATCGTAAAAAAAAATCATAAAATCGTACCGAAAAATTAAAATATATATTTTATATATAAATAACAATAATTAATATATTAATCATACCATATGGTCTAACAATATGCGAAAATTCATAAAACATAGTTTCACAAGTTTTTTTCAAAAGACAATAACGCAACAAAATTCACAAAATGCTATCCCGAACATCCCATTCCCTAATTTCCCACCTTGATACCTCTTATACCTCACATTTCATCCATCGCTATATGCTATCCCAGAACATCCCATTCCAAAATAGTGAAAACGAGTTTACCCTCTTCTAAATTAACCCCAGAACCTCCTCTTCATAGAAGAAAACTTCAACAACATCACCTGTCGAAATATCTCATAATGTCGAAATAAATTGTCGTTATCAGTGAACCATAGAAGCCAGTCCTAAAAAAAGAAGCATACTTCAAAGGGAAAAAGGGAAAGAAAATAAAGCAACATTTGAGGATGAAAAAGATATTGAAGAGGAAATCTTAAAAAGGAAATCTCGCTTTTGGTAGAATCGGTAGACTCGTACGATTCTATGAGTCTACGATTCTACTCCGTTTCTACCAGATTGCGATTCTACTACCGATTCAACATGTTTTGCCTCCGTAGAATCGTACGATTCTACGTGTTGACTCGCGATTTTAACAACAATGGTCATGAAGACCTATGGAACTATTTTCTTGAAATGTTTTATATATTTTCCCTTTTGTTTTCTCCCCGGTTGTTTGCATCTTTGTATTATCTCCCCGGTTTTTGCATCTTTGTATTATCGCCCTGGTTTTTAAATCATTGTATTACATTAAAATATTTTGTTAGTTGTCTTTTATCTCTAAAAAAGTTGGTTGTGAATGGGACATTACTTTAGTGAGATGAAACTTTCCATTTTTTTGTTTTTTTTATTTTTAATTTGTATGCTAATTATATCATTTTAGTTCCAATCAATAAACAATTGATAATCGAACATAACAAAAATATAAATACATCGTTCTATTATACACAAAAATTCAGAACAAACAAAGTTTTAGATAAGATGTCATTAATAACATAATACATAAAATAATTATCGTGTTATTACATCGAACAATTGTATTTACCACAAGTTAATTACTTGAAAAATAAGGTTGAAAATCATCAAACATAAGGTTCACAGTTAATATACATTTACTTATTAATACTTGATATATGCAGATATTGTGTTGATAATGGAGGTCGTAGTTGGATGTATATGGATTCGACATTTAATGGTGGACCTCGTCATAGTCCAGAATTTATAGCGGGAGTGAAACGATTTGTGAGTTTCGTTGTTCGTATGTCTGCTAATGTACAAATTGATGAGATTAGGTATCCTTGTGGGGTTTGTACGAATAAGGATTTTCATATGCCTGCTATTTTCAAGTATCATCTTGTTATGAACGGATTTGTGTCTAACTATTTTAATTGGACATGTCATGGTGAGAAGGTTGTACAAACCATTCACAGCTATCAATGACTGCTAGAATGTTAAGTATTAAGTCAGAAGACAACTTATCTGAAACGACTATAGATAAATTTGCTCAGTTGATTAAAGAGGCGATTCCTTCAAAAAATAATGCTTTAGATTACTTTTACCAAATGAAGAAATTGATTAAAGGTCTTGGATTACCGGTGCAAAAGATTAATGTTTTTTTTAACGGTTTTATGTTGTACTGGAAATATGATGTTGGGAGCAGAGAATACAAGTTTTGTGTCCATGCTAGGTACATTAAGAAAAAGAAATCTAAAATTAAACGGCAGAAAGTGATTGCTTGCAAAAAGATGTATTATTTTCGAATTACTCCAAGATTACAAAGATTGTATGCATCTGAGAAAATCGCAAGACACATGACATGACACTCAGACAGTGAGAGGGAAGAGGGAATAATGAATCACCCGCAGGATGGGGAAGCTTGGCATCATTTTGATAGAACATACATCGATTTTGCAGCGGAACCTCGAAATGTAAGGCTTGGGTTATGTACAGATGGTTTTGCCCCTTTCAGCATGTCAGGGAAGCAATATTCTTCTTGGCCAGTTTTTCTAACACCTTATAATCTCCCACATTGGATGTGTTTGAAGAACAGTGTAATGTTCTTAACTATCAATTATACTTGGACCCCAAAATCCTAAACACAAGATTGATGTGTACTTGCAGCCTCTCATCTATGAATTGAATCATTTGTAGGGTGAAGGTGTGCAAACTTTTGACATCTCCAAAAAGCAAACCTTTAAACTGAGGGCTTCCTTACTTCGGACAATTAGTTATTTCCCAGCTTATGGAATGTTGAGTGGATGGAGTACAGCTGGCATTCACGCTTGTTCATATTGTATGGAGGAAACAAAAGCGTTCCATTTGCAAGATGGAAAAAAAAAAATCATGGTTCGATTGCCACAGATGCTTCTTGTCACCTAATCATCCATTTAGAAGAGATGTAAAGGGATTCCGAAAGGACCGACGACAGGAGAGAGTAGACCTGCCCTCTCGCCTGACTGGTGATTAAAATGGATTTTAGAGTTAAAGATTATAAGAAAATTACAGATACAGAGGAAGAGATTCGTAAAGAACACGACAGGGGTCGGGATCATAGTTGGGCCAAACGTAGCATAGTTTTGGGACTTACCTTATTGGCAGACACTTTTGATAAGACACAACATTAATGTCATGCATCATGAAAAAAAATATCTTTGGTAACATCTTTAACACCGTGTTGAACGTGAAAAGTAAAACTAAGGATAATGTTAAGGCTAGAGTGGATGTTGAAAGGTATCGGAGTTTTGTCTTTATATCTCTGGAATACCTAAAATAGTTATGAGACAATAAATAGAACACATGCAAATCCCAACTTTATCAGGAATTGTTCTAAAATAAATCTTACATGTTTCAGACGCATGACATATAAAACTCTTCGATGGTGGAAAAATAATGGCATGTTAATGAAAGGAAATTACTGAATTCCAAAAATTCACTGCATCAATTGCTTATTTTGTTTCGCTGGTGGCATTGGTCCAATAAAAAAAAATCATGAAATTAGCACCGCAACAAATTTAAGTTCATTTCCAGGCTATTGAATCGTCAACCATGTTAAAAACAAAAACTATATCTTATAAGAAGGTGATGCCTCCTTTTACAAACAAAACTTTTGCAAGATAAAAGTGATAAAGAACTTACCACATATATGATTCCCTTGTTCTTTAAAACTAATTTGAAGTCCTATCACAAGCAAAAAACATAAAAATGCAAGCATTAGTTTGCTCAATAAAAATCCAATGCTCTGTACCCAAATTAAAACCAATTTCAAGAAATCAAGAAAATGAACCCTTTCCAAAAAATTTATAATATATATAGAGTACAGAGACTCCATAAAGTTGTAGCCTTGTGTGTTCATATAGTCTGCGCGCAAAACATTGATGCAAACTCTTTTAACAGAGACAGTCTTCACCTTCGTTCGGCCTGATTCCCTTTTAGCATAAGCAATTTAATATCAAATAAGAGAAATGGAAGAAATACGAGTTACAAATCTTGAAATTAAACTAAGAGGCCACACAGCAACACAAACCACTCCGGCTCCTATGCGGAACAGGAAAAGTTCCGCACCGTGCGGAACAATCTAGGCCGTCGGATGATAGCTTTTGAACGGTCCAGATTTGGAGAGAAAAAAGTTTTTATTTTTTTTATTTTTTAAGTCCAGGCGCAAATTCTCTCTCTCCAAATCTGGGCCGTTAAAAATATCATCCGACGACCCAGATTGTTCGGCACGGTGCAGAATTTTCCCTATTCCGCATAGGAGCCGGACTGAACACAAACATAATATCAAACCTCATAAACTGACCATTTTATACCATAGACATGACATGACAGTAAGTTTCAAATAGTAGCAACTTGAAGCCAAAATAGGAAACAATTTTTTGTCCAATGGCATTGCAAAAATCAAGAAATATGCAAAATCAAGAATAAATTTTCAATTCAACTGCATAAAGTATTCAATATATTATCTCAAGCAATGGAAATGTATGCAGAAATCCCAATCAATGACCTCTTTCATCCATTACCAAAAGGGATCACTCTAGAAAAAGAGGAAAATAGAAACTACTTTTCAGAAAATTATTTGAAATTCAAAACATTAGATAAACACAATTAGAAAAGTTGAACCAAACACTAGATCAACAATTCCACGTGCATCCGTAACCTTTTAAAGTATCCCAAAACATAAAATGCAAAATTTGTAACATTTTTTTTCATTGGAAACCAGAATGTCAATAAAGCTTGGTAAACAATACAAAGTTAACTAAAATGAGATTCAAATTTATTCTAATAATAAAATAGATAAGAAAGATGCTTAAGACATTGCAAAAGTATGTGATTTAAAGGATCCCGATTTCTCCCTCAATTGGTCCTACTCTATCTAACCATGTTCGTTGAACATGCAACCAAGTGAGACCTTCCTCAACAGTCAGATCATGAGTACCAAAAAAATTAAAACATATTTAACAACATGAAGTGTAATTTAGAATCTTCTCACAGAGAATACAAAAAACTTACCTTTGAATTCAATAAAAGTGTAGGAATGCAACACATTTGTGTTTCATGCAATTCAAAACAAGTTATTACATGGCAGAAGACAATGAGAAAACCATTGATAAATTAACCATCAAACTTGCACAAAATATAGAGCTTCAATTCATTAAAAATGATCAGACATTGATCAATAAAGAATTTGAACTGTAATTTTTCTGCTATCTAATCAGTTCCCTGAACAAAGTTCCCATTAGAAATCCCATGAGACTCTACCCAAATTAAGTGCTTTTGACCCCCCCCCCCCCTCATTTTTTATTGCACAGGGCACTCAACCAAAATCTCCGGACACTTCAACCTTCCATCCGTCAGAACAACAATTACAAGCATCAGGACAACCATTTCTAAAAACCAAACAAGAGTAGTGAAAAACACCTTGATAATAAAACATACAACTAAATGCACTTTATAGAATGAAAACAAATAATGTGTCACATTAAATATACAAATATATAAAAATTATAATAAAGAAAAATAATAAATGACAATAAGTATGATAAACTTGTGACCTTGACAGTGCGAGTTTTCACAAAATAAACCAAAGCAATCTACACAATCAAATTTAACATTCTATCATAAGGAGTCTTGCATCTTCTAGAAAAGAAAATGATGCCGATGACTCTGCACATGTTGCATTGTCCACGTATTACATTGAGCATCCTCAATTAGACAAATAAAAAAGCATCCATTCAATCAATATTACTCTAATAATATATAAGATGGTTTACACAATGCAGGTCTATAAGCATAACAAAAGGTCTATCTAGCATATATAATTTCATTGACACTTTGATATTGTCATGTTGCCTGAACTGTGAACATTTCTACATTGCATATATTATTGTCGTCAATAGGTGCCCCACATTTTGGTTAGATTATAGAAAATTACTCAACAGTTAACAAGAAAATAACAGAAAATGGAATCGAGAATAACTCAAAAAGGAAGTTACCATCAATTGCACACTAATCACCCATTCGACCATAAATCTCAAGTATCGAGTTTGTTTCCTTAGCGTTTAGTGTTGCTTTTATAACAGATCCCTGCCTTTTTTCAGAATCCATAACATAAGCATGCTTTGTGACATTTTGACTAGCAGCCTATTCGAGAGGTATTAATCTCTCTGGTTCCTCGAGGCATTTATGAAATTTTCAAACAACCTACTATTTTGGCCGGTGCAAATTAAGATAAAGTAGAATTCATAAATGAAAACAACATACTTGTTCAACTCCCTAACTTCAGAAGCTTGGAGACTGTAACTCTCTAAGTCACTTTGAATTTTTTATATGCTTGATGTCCTAGCCAGTACTCTTATGTATATCCTCATTATGTTCTTGAGCATCAACATAAGCAACCCGACCAGCGTCATGCTGAAATGGTAAAAAAATCATGTTCAGAAAAATAAATGATATTCACATCAAGTATAGTATTTTCCATTATGAGGCCCATGTTGATGCTTGTTTAAGCATTGTAATCTTATTGTACTTGCAAGTTTCCACTCATGTTGAAGTTCTAAGTATTTATTATTGATAGTTTCTAGCTCATATTTAAATGTGGTTATCAAAATTATATGTTCCATACTTTCATTTGATAACAATCACATGCATTTGTAGGAAAAAATTAAGAAGTTGGGCGATGAAGCATCCAGGAGCGGAACTAAGGTAACTCCCGAGCAGCGGGAACAAACCTTCGTGGAGCCTGTTGGGGTAGAAATTGGAAGGGACGTATATATGGTCATGGATCACAAGCTAGGTTTGTTGGTGGTAACATAAATTCCAGAAGTTAAATACGCTCAAGATCTTATGAGGCAATTAAGAAACAAATCACCGATGAAGTAAAGGTTGAGCTCCAAGAGCAGTTTGCTCGAGAGATGGAATGTGTACGTGCTGCACTTATGGCTCAATTTGGTGTCAATCTCAATGTCTTAAGTACTAGTGTTGCCCCACTTCTAACACAGATACTAACCAGGATGAGCATGGAGGCGAAAATGCAAATGCAAATGGTGATGATTTAGGTGCTCTCTAGATATTTGTCTTTATATCTATTAAGGGGCAGATTACAAATGGAATTTTAGAAAAGATAGTTGTCTATCCTTAGGAAATCCGTCCCTATTAAGGACAGATTACCAATGGAATTTTAGAAAATATCCTTAGACAATCCGTCCCTGATAAGGATCGATTACCAATGGAATTTTAGAAAATGTACTTTATATCTTTAGTAAATCCGTCCTTAATAAAGGCATACTAACAATGAAAGTTTTTATTCTTCTTGACAAATCCGTCTCTGAATATGGACATATTAGCAATAGAAGTTCAGAAAATATAATTTTCTATCCTTAGGAAATCCGTTCCTAATAAGGACAGATTACCAATGGAAGTTTTGAAACTATAATTCTCTATCCTTAGTAAATTCGTCCTTAATAAGGACAGATTACCAATGGAAGTTTTTTCTATCCTTAGCAAATCTATCCATAAAACAGGACATATTAGCGATGGAATTTTAGGAAGCACGTTCATTTTTATGAAATTATATCCTTTCATATTCGTTGGTATTCTGTCCAAAAAGTTTTGTGATGGATGTGTTATGTCGTCCCTGATAATTTGCGACGAGGGTTTTAGGGAGTACCTACAATCCGTCCTAAATCTGTTTGACAATAAACATTTGGGACAGTTTAGGGATGGAACGTACACTCCCAAATAAGTTGATTCTTTGTAGTGGTACCAGATGAAAAAGCTCCATTACGAGTTTGTAAGAGTAAAAAATTTATAGGGAAAGTCATGTTTTTAGTTGCCATGGCACGTCCAAAATTTGATGCTCATGGTAATGAAATATTCTCCGGAAAAAATAGGTATATTTGCTTTTGTCAAACAAGTTCCAGCCAAAAGGATTAGTATTAATAGAGTTGCAGGAACAATGGAGAATAAACCAATAACTTCAGTGACTATAGATATTGTAAGGTCATTCATAATTGACAAATTGTTGCCTGCCATTAGGGAAAAATGGCCAAGCGAAAATTTAGGAAGTCCCATATTTGTTCAGCAAGACAATGTAAGAACAAATATTGATCATAATGATGATGCATTTGTCCAAGCAGCTATACTCGATGATTTTGATATTCGTTTGATGTGTCAACCTCCAAACTCTCCAGATTACAATGTTCTAGAACTTGGATTTTTCAGTGCTATCCAATCTTTACAATGTAAGGAAAGGACCAAAAACGTTTATGAGTTAGTTAATGCCGTCGTGAAGTCATTTGAGATTTATCCCACGGTAAAATGCAATCGCACATTTTTGACATTACAATTGTGCATGAAAGAAATGATAAAGATAAAAGGTTCAAACTGTTGGTAAAAGTTGGCTACAACAGCTGTTAAGAGCCTTCGCAACAGCTGTTAATAAGCTATATGATAACTACTGTAAGATACAAATCCAACAACAGTTAGTAAACAATAAAACAACTGTTAACAAAATGTCTAACAACATGTAAGCTACAAATTTAATAGCTCTTAGCAAAAGGTTTAATAGTTGTTACAAAAGAGAAATAAAAACTGTTTAAAGATAGATTAAACAACTGTTATGAATTAAAATAACCACTGTTATTTAAAAACTTAACAACTGTTATTGACAGATTTAACAGTTGTTCAGACAATGATATAACCACTATTACAAAAGATTTTAACAAATGCCATTTAAAGACTTAACAACTGTTAGTTTCAAATTTAGCATGTGTTATAACAGGAATACAACAATTGTAAATGACAAAGGAAACTATGTAAACATAAAATAAACTGAGGCTTGTGTTTGACAAAATTTCCTTAAAACATATTCGCCTCCTCCCGGATTAGTGCTGGAGTTTTGTGATGCGTCTGTCTCCCAGGATACAACGGTAACGCAGAACTGGTTTGCACTAAACAGCTCCACTGACGAACTAGAACTAGGATTGTTGATGAACACCATAAGTTTTACAAAATATAGTGTTTTAGAAAGCTTTTTAGTATGAGAATTATTTTCGAAGTTGTGTTTTATGGAATCATTGGAAAGAGCCTCCTTTTATAGGCTAATAAGAGAAACCAGATACATGTATATAATTTAATTCCACTGAGTTCAAAGTTTCTAATTAATGCACAATTAAAGTATGTTCATCCATATCCATTGAACCAGACTTATCCAACGAATTAAAGCAGAAACATTTTAGTTGTAGAAACCATTCATGTATCTCTCTTGATTGGAACAAAAAATTAAAACTAGTAGCAAGATGTGGGTTGATCAGGCTCGCGAGTTTTGGTCCCGCATTCGTGTACGCAGGTCGCGCCCGCACACAAGTTCAAGCTATTTTTGTTTCGATGAACCTTGTATTCGCACCCCCTCTGCGCAGGTGCGCACGAGGTTATAGAATGGGGAATAATCTCAGCAAGATATTTTAAATCCAAGTAAACCACTTTTACATATAAAGTGAAACCCACTTCCATATGTAACCCATGTGGGATGTAAAACCCACTAGCTTGACTTCTTTTTTCCAACCACTTGAGAAACTATTTTCTCATTCAAATTAAACTCCATTTCCAACAATCCCCCACATGAATGAAAAATCGTTTTGACAAGTTGGTATTCATCAACTGACTTCTGCATAGGAAAAGTAGGTGTTACCCTTTAAAAATTTCCCTTGTAAAGTATATTTGCTTTAAAGCAGTCTAGTATGACTTGATGTCTTTAAGCTATCCCGCTTTTAGTGTAAAGAGTCCACATAAATTACATAGGAATCATTACAATATGTTCTGTTCTCATGGTTTTGTTCACATGGCAATGAACACTCCCTGGTTCTGCAAGAGTTTCTAAAGAATTAGCCTGGTCAATTCTGCTTTGAAGGGCCCCACTTCTCTCTCTCGTAGTTGAAAAATGTTTCAACTTTTCCTATAGTTTCATTAAAGCAACAAAATTGCTACCCTTATTCGTTCTATCACTGTTTCTAGACATGAATGAGCTAAGTTACCCCCACAGTGACCATACTAAATCTTACAAGTGGTTGTCCCTTTGAAACTAGATCTTGAAATCTCCAGTCAACTAGGTTGTGTTTCCTTCATAAGATTTTTATCCTCCACAGGCTTTACACCCATTCCTTTTGTCAATCTCTTAACTCCTTTGGTTAGATGATTCGCAATGTTATCTTATGAATTTACGTAGTCAATCAAGATAACTCATGTCGAGAGAAGTTGTCTAATGGTTCTACGACGAATATGTCTAGACTTACCATTGTACATTGTATTTTGTGCCCTTCCAATCTCAGATTGGCTATCACAATGTATACAAATAGATGACACTGGTTTTCCCCATTTTGGAATATTTTCTAGAAAATTGCGTAACCATTCTGCCTCTTCTCCACATTTATCCAAAGCTATAAACTCGGATTCCATTGTGGATATGGCTATTACAGTTTGTTTAGTGGATTTCCAACACACAACTGCTCTAGCTAATGTAAACACATAGTCACTAGTGGATTTCGATTCATTTATATCAGATATCCAGATTGCATCAGTGCATCCTTCTACCACTGCTGGGTATCTAGTATAATGCAATCCGTAGTTACGAGTATAGCGTAAGTACCTTAGTACTCTAACTATTGCAGTCCAATGCTCAACACTTGGATTACTCGTATATCCACTCAACTTGCTTACCACATAAGCAATATCCGGCCTAGTACAACTCATTAGATACATTAGAATCCCAATTATCCTCGAATATTCCACTTGTAAAATACTATTTCCACGATTCTTGGATAGATGGAGACTATTATCTATTGGCGTTCTAGCAATCCCATAATCATCCTTTTTAATTTTCTCAAGAATTTTGTCTACATAGTGAGTTTGGCTCAATGTTAGACCGTCTGACGTTCTCATGATTTTAATTCCTAAAATCACATCAGCAAGACCTATGTCTTTCATATCAAATTTCGAATTCAACATATCTTTGGTAGATTTGACCAATTTGTCATTGCTACCAACAATGAGTATGTCATCCACATATAGACATAAAATAATATAGCCATCTTTTGTCTCTTTGACATAGATACACTTATCGCACTCATTGATTTTGAATTCATAGATTATCATTGTATGATCAAACTTCTCATGCCACTTTTTAGGTGCTTGTTTTAATCCATACAATGACTTCACCGATTTACAGACTTTCTTTTCGGCACCAAGAGCCACAAAACTCTCGGGTTTCTCCATATAGATTTCTTCATCTAGGTTCCCATTTAAAAAAGCTGTTCTTGCCAAAGGGAACAACGGTTTTTCCCAGATGCCAATCAGCAAGCAGATAAATTGGATTTCCACTAGGTTCATTTTATTCTTTCTAAAATATCCATGCAATCTCCGCGTCCAATGAGATGCCTTTTACTTGTCATAGTAAATTGGTATATTGCATATTTCCTCGTATACAAATGATCCTGCCGAATCCAAAAGAATCACGTAAGATATAGAAAATCGTAACATATTCGAAGATTTTAAGAATCGTGCTAATAACGTGTTATAATATAAAGAGGAGAAGAGATTTAGAGAGAGGTAGACCGATTCTACGTATATCATTATGTGAATTAAAATCCTCTATTTATAGAGGTTAAACCTATATTTCATGCACCTCTAAGAAAAACTAGAAGAGCCATTTATTATATATTTATAACAGTGAACAATTTTTAAACAAAAGAATTGACTATCTTCTTATTCGATGTGCATAATTTGAAAGGCAAATTGGTGTCCTGGGTCAAAAAACAATTTATGTTTTAGAAGCTAGGGTTCAAAAACTATGTTTTCAATATCTTCTATCCTAAAACAATTTATGTTTGGTGCACTATGTCCTTCCGTCAAAAAAAATAATTCAGTAAATTGTTAATTTGGAGTTTGAAATTGGTCAACAATAAAATTATAAGGACATTTGCGTATTTTCAATTAAACTTCTCCCTCCCCTTCCCTCCACTTTCAATCCCCCACCACAACCACCCCACCTATACCCATTCCTCGGGTAACATAGCCGCTGCCCACCACCCTCCTTGCCATTTTTCTTGGTCCTGTTACAAAATTTCAATCTCAGTCATAAATTCATTTTTTTCTTGGCCAACATTTACCTAAATTTAAGAACCATTTTCACCAAATTCATCAAATTTTCAATTTAATCCCATCAAGAATGGTTCAACATTGAGTTTTAGGAGCATTTTGAAGCAAAATATGAAATCTTTGATTTTGATGGGCTGTGTTTCCTCAATCAGGGATGAATGAACCCCATGACTTCGTTGCTGTTCTATTTTTGGGCGCAGAGTATCAAGCATGAAAAGAATGCCAAGCTGCCAAAAGCAAAGTCATTTTTTGAGGCGAAAATAAATCAGGAAATCAAACAACTTAATTACACATTTTGCTTCAAAGACCCATCATTTGCTTCAAAGCACATGCTCTAATGTTTGGCTTTGTCTTCTGTGTAGGCGAGAAGTTCCGAGTCCTTGAGAGTTGAAGTTCTGACCAATACTTAACAGAATCAGGAATGAAATTGAAAGATCTTTTCCCAAATTGGATGGATATTACTGCATTTTCAAGTTCATGGCAAGGAAGGTGGTGGGCGGCGGCAGCGATGCTAGCCGGGGAAGGGGGTATGGGTGGGGTGGGGAATCGAGAGAGTGGAGAGGGAGGGAGAGTGGTTTAGTTGAAAATACAAAAATGCCCTTATAACTTTATTGTTGATCAATTTCAAATTCCAAATTAACAATTGACTAAGGTTTTTTTTAAGGAAGGACATAGTGCACCAAACATAAAATGCTTCAGGGTAGAAGATGTTAAAAATATAGTTTCTGAACCCTACTTCTAAAACATAAATTGTTTTTGAATCCAAAACGCCAATTTGCCTAATTTAAAACAAAAGATTTATGACATAATTATCTTTATATTTAGTTTAACAAACAAAAAAGAGGGGATTGCATTAGACTAACACCAGATTAGCAGAAAGCACAAAACTTGGCAGTGTAAAAAGAGGGGACAACACCGAGATCAGGACGGAAGTGGGACTTCTGTCCCCATACCAAACCCTAACAAATTCGAAACCCTAATTATATCCGTGACACTTTGAGGACGTAATTGCCACTTCCGTCCTCAACTGCCAGGCTTTTCACAGTGTCTGGTCTTTTCTCACTTTTTCTTTTTTGACTATGAATAGTTCAAGAGATTAACTCTGCAATTCCGTTCTCTTTTCTGACCAATTTTTAGACGTTGCATGTTGACAAATTCAAATTTTGAATTTTGTACACCCCAATTATATGTCTATAATCATATTAAATTTCATATTTGTATCCAAATACAAATCCATCCAGACCCTTACGATATCCGTGATTATAGTGCCTGGAATGATGTTTTTTTCAATTTACTACGTCAACATTGATAGTACCTTATTTTTAATGTTTGCAATGTTTCGATATCGAATGAAAAAAATGCAAAATAAGTAAAATAAGTAGATACGATTGCTACAAAACCAACAAAATTGATAATTTATTCAGTATAAAATATTAAAATATAAAATTATGTAAATACATATAATTTGGCGGAGGTGCTTGGTCAAGAATTGCTAAAATGGGGTAAGTCTTCCGGTTGTGACCGACTTCTTGACAGTGGCCGCACTTCTTTGCTTTTGGAGCTCCTTTGTTCTCAACCCACCTGCGTACCTTTCATGTTAGGAGGGTGATGTTTCATATCAAAAGGAGGAGGTCTCCAATGAATGGGATCAAGCACAGGATATAAAATGGACTTGTAGGTATTCCTATAGTGCGCGCGTGAATAGACAGGGTGGATATACTTAGAAGCATCCTCCATGACCATTTTGGACACAGCAATTGCATGTGTGCATGGAGTTGAAAAAGTGGACCATTTATCACAGTTACACTCACGAGCCGACAAGTTTACCGTGTATATTTTTTCACCTTGACCAGGTCCTCTATGCCGGGACATGACCCTATAGATTCCCTTGTCTTTGTGGTGTCGGTGAACAGTCAAACTTTGAGCTTTTTGTTCGTACGTGAAGTACTGATCCCATACTCTCTTAGGGAACGACGTTTGACAACTATTAGCGTCTTCCCGGTGTGTGTCAAAATAATGTACAAGTTTGAAAAATATCATCTCCACCAGAGCTTTCAAAGGCAGCGCTCTAGACTGTTTCAAAACACTGTTTAGCGCTTCAGGCATGTTAGTCGTCATGCAACCGAAGCTCTTCCCCCCATCGTATGCCAAAGTCCACAACTCTTTCGGGTGCTGCATCAACCAGTTAAATGCATCTTCATCTTTTTGTTTAATACGTTCAAGATAAAAATGCACACTTACTTTTCTTCTTTTGTGTGGCAGCAGTCCACACATAATTTTTCAATTCTTTGTTTTTTGCATGAGTGTGGAAATTTGACATGTAATGCCTAAGACAAAATCGGTGCACTGTCATTGGGGGTTGCCATCCGGGGATGCTAGCCACGACACTAAGAATTCCTGCATGCCGATTGCTAATGAGGCAAACTTGTAAGTCTTTCACAACTTGTTGCCTTAAGTGTTTAAGGAACCAAGACCAACTGGAAGTTGCCTCTGATTCGACCAATGCAAAAGCAAGGGGTAAAATTTGATTGTTAGCATCTATAGCGCTTGTAACCAAAAGGTGGGGTGCCATCAATGGAAACTATAGGCCGGCACCACTTGGAACCATCAACTAACGGTTTAAATGTCCAAAACAATGACTTGAACACCCTAGGGCCATCTTCAACCGATCGTGGATGGTAAAGAAATTTAAATGTAGCACCCGGGTTAGAATCATTTAGTGCCCTTACGTACTGTGGCAGGACTTGGAAAGTTGATTTCCAAGAACCAAAATGCGTTTCAATAGCATGTCGGTGGGCATACCAACCTTTTCTATATGTACAAGTCAAGCACATTTTATCCACACATGCAGCTCTAATCAATTTAACAGAAATTTCAGGATCAGCCTGAACTAGGTAAAGAATTTTTACCCCAATGTATGAGGAGGACATGTTGCGTTTTTTGTTCTGGTCCATCAAACAGTGGTGGGCCTGGTTGAGCTTAGTAATCTTCCACAATCCATCAACCCTGTTATGGTTAACGCGAATGTACCAACTGCATAGGCTATTTTGTGTAGAGTTTCTACAAACTCAGCTGAACCATCGTTTATTGCTCATGTCTCTTTTCCACTCCCTCAAGACAACATTGTCATGCCATATGTTAACTGCTAACATTGCCTCCCGTTTATCCTTAAAAATCATCGCCAAACATAATTCGGGGAGATCGGGATTCCATACTTTAATTGTTTTTTCCCTGTAAGTCAGCTCAGAAAGGGGTTCCATGGAACCCATATCATTCCAACAGGACAAATTAGCATAGTTATCATATGATGGCACATTCCATATTGGAATATCGGGGCGGGAGGTGGACGGTGTTGGCTCAGCAGTTTGTTGAGGGATTTCAGGGATAACATTTTCGGCAGTAGGCTCTTGATCTTCCTAGTCAAAGTCATCCTCGTGGTCTCCAGCACTATTGTCTTTCCCGTAGTCTTCCATTTTCGGTACACCGTCAATGTTTGAAATTAGACCCAAAGAATCCATTACCAAATTATCAGTGTTTGTTGCAGAAGGATCTGAAAAAGGGGACTGTGCCACATTACTTATGTCCGGTACAGTCGGTTCGTAACAAGACGCCGGGGGGGGGGGGGGAGGGGGGCATACTTGGTATGCGGTTTGACTCTAGAAAGTAAACTTCAGGAGCAAAATGTGAATGTTGCGAAAATTCTGTTGTCGTGATTACAAAACTATCTACGTGTCTCTGCACAAGTTCTAACAAAGCACCGACATGAATGCCTTGTAGTTTGAAATCGGTTTGTAATCTCCACAATTCCTCAAGATCTTCATCGTCGTTCAAATGTACAACATCGTACATCACAATGTTGTACGTCGACATGAAAAATTGACGAATCATTATTAGACACAGTGACGCTGGAGAGATCGACTCCTTTGCGCCGACAGATTCGGTGGCAAAGTTCTTGAAATTATTAAAGTTTACGTATAACTTCCATACTTCTTTCGCTTGGCTCGGCAAAACGGGAAAAACCACCAGCTTCGTACACGACATTGTGGTCGAAATGTAAATACAATCTCATCGGACATTCGAGTGCCATTTTTTTAGAGACAATGTGTTTGATTTTAAGAAATAATAAAATGGATGATGTTGTTTGCTGTGAGAAAATGGAGTTAAGGAGACCGTATTTTATAGAGATTTTGGTGGTGAATGGACAAGATTTTCTATCCCTAAAAATCTGGGCACAAAACAAAGCTGGGAAAATCGCTGCCCCTTGAGGACGGGCAGCGATTTTCCCAGTTTTCCATCCAGATTTTGCCTTAAGTTGTCCTCAATATTTTTTTTTTTTCTGTTTTAAGCATTTTTTTTTTTATTTTTAAAAATCATAAAAGTAAGAATATGGCACAAAATAATTAACTCTCAATTAAATTCAAATAGATGGAAATAAAATTACATGGGAAAATAACATTTATTACTCCCGATCATTATAACCCTAATTCTTTCGAAATTTAGGTGCAATCCGTCCCCACTCATAAGTGGTTTTGCTGGACGACACTTCAGACATCGCTTTGTCGGGGGGGGGGGGGGGGAGCTGCAAGAGTTATCTCTTCCTGCAATTTTGAACATTGACCGGCTTAGTCCACAAATGATCTTCCTTCATACCAAAAATTATGGCCTAGAAGGTTAAACCAAAATTCTCTTTTCCTTCTATAACGCTTAACCCTTGGATTAGCATAATACAGAGTTAAAAAAAGAAAAACTATTATAATACTTTGCCGTAATTAAATTCAAATTACCGCAATATATTCCGCCCACAGGGCTTCAACACCATCTAAATCAACAATGTTGGTCCTACCGTCGTACTTGAACCATAGTTTGTGCACAATTGCATCAAAATCCCAATACCGCCTCCGCAGTTTTCCCATACTCGCATCGATCATTTCTGTTAAGAAATCTCCGCCGGTGACGGAGTTCATGTCGTACCCAATTTCGTTGTACAAATCCGACCAACTTTTATCATCATTCAAACCCAGTGTATCAAAATCAAAACAAATTTCTATTAACGCCTGTTCGTATTCTTCAGGCCATTCTCTAGAAAAATCAACATTTCTGAATTTGTTGCCCATTTCTTTTTTAATAAAATTTGGAAATGTAGTAATTTAAAACAATGAATTTTGAAGAGGAGAGTAAGGAAATTTTATGTTTGAGAGTTGTGAATGTTGTAGTGTGTGATGAGGTTATTTATAGACATATAATTGGGGTGTACAAAATTCAAAATTTGAATTTGTCAACATGCAACGTCTCTAAAAATTGGTCAGAAAAGAGAACGGAATTGCAGAGTTAATCTCTTGAACTATTCATAGTCAAAAAAGAAAAAGTGAGAAAAAGACCAGACACTGTGAAAAACCTGGCAGTTGAGGACGGAAGTGACAATTCCGTCCTCGAAGTGTCACAAATATAATTAGGGTTTCGGATTTGTTAGGGTTTGGTATGGGGACGGAAGTGTCTCGGACAGAAATGTTGTCCCCTCTTTTGACACTGCCAAGTTTTGTACTTTCTGATAATCTGGTGTTAATCTAATGCAATCCCAAAAAAAAAAGATTCATTCGTCGCTGTCCAATTGGCGCAGCTTCACTTCTATTTGATTAAAAATCAATACAAACCGCATCAGCACTCAGCTCTCTATATGGACTGACCTACCAAAACCTCACTTCAGAAAAAGGAAAAAAATATCTCTTCCTTTTCCTTTTTCTTTTTCGTTTTCATCAAATTCATATAATATAATAATAAAAATACAATCAAATATCCCACTCTCGAATATCTTCTCATCCTTGTGGCGGCGAACTTCAGGTGGTGGTATTGGCGGTGCTTAATTTCTACTAGTTCAATTACAAATAGAGTAGTAGTAGGAAAATGGCTACACCGGCGACTGCTGGTGGTGGTGTGGCCGCCGTCGAAGGAGGAGGCGGCGGGGGACAGAGGCAGCAGCAGCAGCCGGGGATGGGGCAGATGCTAACCGGAATAATAAGAGTGGCGGTGTTTGGGTATTTCGCTTCCAAGTTTTTTGGTCCGAAACGTCCAGTGTCTCCCAATCAACCTTCTACTCAGATCTCCAATCTCTTCCACAAAGCCCAACTTTTGGTGTTTCTCTTTTTCTTTTTTTTTGAAGCAACTTTTGGTCTTTCTCACTCTCTCCTTTTCCGTATCTCTACTTTGCATATTTTTTATTTTTCTACGGTATATATATATATATAATTTTTGCTTGAGGTTTTCTTTTATTATTATTACTCAAGTAATTGAACAGAGAGCGAACTGGAGCTACAGAGTGATTCTGCTGCTAAAAGTTGTTTCTTTTTAGGAATCTGAAATTGAACTAGAAACTGAAAATAATTAGTAATACTATATGGATAGCATAATTGTGCGCAGCTTATTTGTTTGTTTAACTTTTGGTGGTATATGCTGTTAAATCTTTTATCATAGGGACAAACTTCCCGGAAACAAATTCCCGGTATATTTTATTATAGATAGTAAATTCCTTTTGGAAAAGTGGAGCAAGTGACTTGATGTCAAGTGACTTAGTTCGTAGAAATATTTCATACGGCTTGAGCATAGTTGTAGAGAAGGAAAGCCCTTAGATTGGACGAAAGACCTTGGTGCCAGGGTTCCGGAAAATCGTGAGCGTCCTTGGTGTTGAGGGGCCGAGATATGTTGGCACCATGTGAGCCGATAAACTTCTTTGTGCATGCCTTAGCCATGGTTCCTCCAGCCAGTTCCCCATCACCTTATCGTCGCCCCTTGTTAGCAAAGTTGACTAAAAGTCGGTCTCTTGTCTCGTCCATCGAGTCGATGCTCGAGTATGGCCATGAACCACCATCTATAGAATCAAGAAAGAAATGCCCGTAAACAAGTAAAATCTAGCAACTATAGGAGTCCTTGGTGTCGAGGGTCCGAGAAATCTCGGCCCATGTCAGCGGATAAACCTCTCTTTGTGTCCATGGTGTCCAATTCAACGCTTGGCTTGGAGCCGACTATTTTCTTGCTTTCTTTTTCATTCTTGATTCTATGGATGATGGTTTGTGGCCATGCCGAGGCACTCATCCCCGGCTCTAGGGTTCCAAGTCAACCGATGTTGATATGGCCTAATGTTGAGTTTGGTTTGGGGGAATGAGGATGGACGAATCAAATCAACAAAGAGCTGAATCTCAGAGGATCAAGGCAGTAAGGATACTCTGCCCCTTACAATACCGCGTCATGTATATATGTATCTTTTTCTTTAGGGTTTCTATTATTATTAATCAAGTGATTGAACAGGGAGTGAACTGAGCTACAGAGTGATTCTGCTGCTAAAAGTTATTTCTTTTTAGGAAATCTGAAATTGAACTGAAAATAATTAGTAATACTATATGGATAGCATAATCGTGCGCCAACTTATTTGTTTGTTTTAACTTTTGGTGGTGTATGCTACTATGTTGTTAAATCTTTTATCACATCGACAAACTTTCCGGAAACAAATTCCTGGTATATTTTATTGTAGATAGTAAATTCCTTTTTGGAAAAGTGAAGGAAAAGATGTAACTAATGGTATGAAAAGTGCAGCAAGTGACTTGATGTCAAGTGACTTAGTTTGTAGAAATATTCGTACAACTTGAGCATAGTTGTAGAGAAGGAAAGACCTTGGTGTCAGGTTCCGAAAAATCGTGGGTGTCCTTGGTGTTAAGGGGCCGAGATATCTCGGCACCATGTGAGGTGATAAACTTCTTTGTCTATCCACTGTGCCGGCGCTATCGTGCATGCCTTAGCCATGGTTCCTCCAACCGGTTCCCCATCACACTATTGTCTCCCCTTGTTTAACAATGTTGACTAAAAGTCGGTCTCTTGTCTAGTTGATACTCGAGTACAACCATGAACCACCATTCATTAAATCAAGAAAGAAATGCCCGTAAACAAGCAAAATCTAGCCACCATAGGAGTCCTTGGTGTCGAGGGTCCGAGAAATCTCGGCGGATAAACCTCTCTGTGTCCATGGTGGCCAACTCAACGCTTGGCTTGGAGAAGACTATTTTCTTGCTTTATTTTTCATTCTTGATTCTATGGATGAAGGTTTCTGGCCATACCGAGGCACTCGTCTCTGGTTATAGGGTTCCAGTCAACCGATGCTGAGATTGTCTAATGCTGAGTTTAGTTTTGGGGAATGAGGAGGGACGAATCAAAGCAGCAAAGGGTTGAATCTCAGAGAATCGTTACAATAAGGATATTTTGCCCCTTACAATACCTTGTTGCGTTTATGTTGTTTACATAAATTTTACCTGCCGCTCGATGGGAATTGTTATACAAGGCGGCACCACGACTCTTCTGCGGTTCTTGCCGCAACGACTTAATCAACAACATGGGCACTTAGGACCGAAGTCCTACTGCAGGCCGGCAAACGAACGACAGGGTATTGTATGAAAAGTGTTTATAATTTGATAAAAGATGTTGAAAATGAGTAGCAAAAGCTTTTTCAACATTTTATTGTTCACTTATCCTATGCATATCCACAGTCTAAGATGACTAGTTTTATGTGATATTATTAAAGGAGCACACAGATAAGCTCCAATATTACTTGAAAGGAACAGTAGTTCCACAAATTACTAGAAAGGTTGCATGGAAAAAAATAGAAACTATTTAAAGGGACCTTAGAAGTTTCATAATGATTTTGAAAAATGGCCATCCTTTTCAGTGGTTTCAAACTTTCACACTTTCCAGTACTTGTGTGTGCCCTCTCTAGCAACTAAAAATCTGTGCACTTCTTAATAATTTCTGTGTTCTTTTTAAAATATATTATTCCGAGTCAAAAGTGCAACTACATTAGTCTTTCTTGACAAAACTATCTAGTTATGAATAGAATGACAATGAAGCGCACTCCAAGTGGTAAAATGTTTCACTTTTAACCAGTAGGTCGGGAGTTCGAGTCATGCTAGAGAGGCTCTAGCGCTCCTCCCAATCTTGAACCTCGGCTTATGTCCGGGAAATTGAGAGAGGAACAGGAGTCGCAATTCATCAGGGAGAATTCTGTAGGGAAAACAGTAGAAACTCCATTCCTTTGTGGAAATTTAATTTAAACTGAGCCATCATGTTTTGTGGTAAATGTTGGTTCTGTTATCTGGATGGGTTTGGTTGTTTCAGCTATGTGTCTCTCAAAGCTAGTGATCCAAGAGGTGGGAATTAGGGTTTGCAGTTCCTCTCGTGGGATTTGTCTAGGGACAAAGGTGCAGTGAGGAGTCCGAGGAGAGTCAACTGACAGCAATGTGGATTCACCATTTTGTAACTGGGGTGGCAGAGGGAGATCGAAGGCATGATTTTGGATTTGATATGTCATCTGGTGGTGAAGGGTTGCCATATATGTTTTCTCTAATTCTGGATCAGAAACTTGTATCTGGACACGAAAAACAGTGGAAAGGGCCGGATAATCCAAAAGCATGGTGAAATTTGGGAACAAGGTTATGAAAATAGTTCCGACATTCAGGGTGGTTTGTACTATTCCGATAACAGCATGTTCATATTTTCGGAACCTAGAATCAAGTAGTACAATGCGGGAAACCATTGGGAGGCCTTTTTTGGTATGTAGGGTAAGGGCTAATCGGATTACTCCGAAGTGAATATGAGTGTAACCCTGCTTTAACCAAATTTGTGGAAACTGTTCCGGGAGTTGAAGGGTGACATACTGTTCTTCTTTGGTAGATGACAGTTTATGAGTAGAGAAATTAGATGCCTGGCAAAAATCTCTGACAGAAGTTGAAGTTGGATTTCTACCAAGGACCTGTTTAAAACGGATACCGACATTGTTTTTGGATTTTTGTTAAATAAAATAAGGATTAACTACTGGATATGAAGACAAATGATATTTACTATCTTCTAAAACATAATCTAATTCGTAAATATTAGAAATACGAGAATTAGAAATACGAGGTGGATCTGGAAGAGTTACTAAGCTAGAAGATGAATTAGAAGACATGATTGAAGTGAGGGGACCGAATCTGAGAGCCAGAGTATATTTATGACCATAAAATTCAATATTTCGCGAAATCCTTTTGAGAAAATCTGCGCAAACAAAAAAAAATCATTTTTATGCTACGGCCTACCTAATGCCCAACATCTCTAATAAATGCAACAACACCGGCCTCCGGCATAAACTTTGGTGTGGTGTGGTGTGGTGTGGTGTGGGGTGGGGTGGGGGGGGTTTCCATACCAGTAGAATTCTTCTAAAGTGTTCAGTTACTCAATTATGTCTTAGTTTTCTGATTAAAGTATTCAAAGAAAATCCAATATCAGACTGTCTTAGTTTTTTGATGAAAGTGTTCACAAAAGATCATATAATAAGCGCGAGTGATATAAATCAGAGCATACTAATCAAAGACTATTGAGCAGTGTTACTAATCATAAGAAAAATTAAACCAGTAATGTATAAAAAAAATATTGAAATAATAATAATAACTTTATCGTGTCATAAATTCCTCCTTTACTCAGATTCAGTCACTGAAAATTTAGCCGATCATGACTCTGATACCAAATATGAAATCCAGAAGTCATCTGGGAGGATATCAAGATTCATGACAGTAGCACCTGCACCGGTATCCATCAAGGCTATCACAGGAGTAGAAAGTTACTCATGATGGGAGAAGACCTGTATACAAACAAGAGGATAAGGATCTGTTATGGAGATGATGGAAGTACTAGGGTAAGTATCTGAGAACGCTATAGCGGGAACGGCGCTATTTGAAATTCTATGCAAATAATTAAAAATATATATTTTGATTTGAACCAGAAGATGTAATGTTGGATTGAGACGAAGTTTAAAAAAAAAAAAAGTGGCCGGTGACTGGTGGAGAAAATATATGAAGGATATGAGAATAGATGGAGATGAAGAGAAACAGAAGGGTTTTTTTTATTATTTTTTTTTTACAACATTGAATAGATGAGAAGAACAGGAGCAAAAGGTTTTTTATTTGCTTTAAGCAGTTGTAGTTATCAGCCATTAGGTTTAGGTTTTTTTTCGAGTTTGTTATTACTATTTTGCCCCTATTTTACTCTTTTTTTAAATGGGCAAAAAAGACTTTTCATTAATGATCCAAATTGCGTCGCTATTTCCGCTATTTGAGCCGCAATAATCCGCTCCACTATCCCGCCGCAATTGACAACACTGTGTCAGTTAATGTGTTCCTTTCAGAATTATAACTTTCTCCACACTTCTCTGTCACTTGATAATGAGCAAGTGATGCTTTTGTTTAAATTTGTTTGCAATATATTAGGCACTAAAAATATCTAAAAGAAAAAAAGTTATCCATTGGAGTATGTAAAGAGAAGCGATAAAGGATTTTCTTTGAGTGAAAACAGAAATAAAAAATCGAAAACAAGACCAAGTGGCAACTATTCTTGCAGATTGATCACTCATTCCATATTCATCGTAGTTATGGAAGCATGCTTGAAGGCGAGTCTGATGAACTTAAGGTACGCCTTTATCTCGCCTCCATCTATAGTGAGCCTTTTCTTTTCCTCTTCAACAAGCAGATTTGTAGCATGTGATTTCTAGAGCTTTGACTCAAATTCCTCCTCTAGCTCAACATGACTTTCCATTGGATCAGAGATACAAATATGTGATATTATGGATTAAAAAAATAAGGATTTCGTTTGAAGGGATTTAAACAAATGTGCTAGATACATGTTGGGATCATATGCTAAAAACAAGACAAAGGAGTTTGATGATCTTGCAATGAAGTATTTGTCTTATGTTCTCTTCCTTCTTGTTGGTTGCTTTACCATATACTCTTTAATGTATGAAGAACAGCACGAGAGCTGGTATTCTTGGATTCTGTCTTCCCTTACAACTTGTGTCTACATGTTTGGTAAGCACTGCTTTCTTATATCCTTTTTTTCTCACTTTTCCTTTTCCCTTCTACATTCTTGCTTTGCTTTTTCTTCCTTTTGCCTCCTTTTGTTTCACACGGGAAGCTTGACTTAATGAATGAGTTATTATTTAACATAAATATGTTAATATCCGAACAGTTATTTTTGTGATGAAACTCTTACTGGGATGGAAGGAATTGTTTTACGAATAGATAACAACGACAAGAAATTCCTGAATATTCAATTGAATCTAGAGAAAATAAAGAAGGAATAAATATTCATTCCGTCTTCTTACCTGTGAACTTGGCTCTTAAGTTTGAAAATTGACATCCTTGGCAATGTGGAGTTTACTGAGCAGGTATCATTCTGTATGCATTTTATTACACGAATTAAAATAATTGGCATTGACAAAGTTAAAATATTTCGGTGGAATGTTGTTTGATGCATGACAACATAGAAGCATATTTCAGTTCAAAGGACATGCTGGTTTTAGAATTTTAGGTTTCCATTAAGTTGCTTGGTTCCTTTGCCATATTATTGAGTTTCACAAAGTTGATATGATTTAGTTTTACCTGTCCATACTGATGCAATTAAACTTCATTAAAATCATTCTACTGTTTGAATTGAACCCCCGTGGAGAAAGGTTGCTTTTGCACTTGAAATAGCCGCAGATAACTTAGAATGCTTCAAATTTATGCTTGTTCTCGTTCTGGTCCTTACAATTTGAGATGATGCAACACAATTTGAGCTCTTGAAAGTTTACTTTACTATGAATAATTAATCCTTTTGGTCTTACCATGGCAATAAAATTGTTTTGTCCTTTGCAGGTTTCGTAATGATGTGCCCTCAGTTGTTCCTCAACTATAAGCTGAAATCAGTTGCTCATTTACCTTGGAGGCAGATGACTTACAAGTTTTGAATACAATTATCGATGAGCTTTTCGCATTCGTGATAAAAATGCCAATGCTACATCGTCTCTCTGTCTTCCGTGATGGTGAGTTACTGTAGACCTTCCTCTCATTTTCAATAATTGTATTTCCTGTTTGCCTTCAGCTTGAGACACCATTTGCAGACTAATGAAGTTCGGTTTAGCATATTTTTACAGTAGAGATAGTATTACTTCCTCCATCCCACTCTAGTCAACAGTGTCTCATCCACCATGCTATTTTATGCAAAAGTTGAAGTATATAAAACTATATGAAATGCGTGAGCCAGAAAGTATTTTATATCAAATTTAGAGATGTTAAAGAAGTATAACACGAGGGTGCTATTTTTTAAGATATCAAAATCTTTTGTTTGACAATTTACCATCCTTTTCAGTCTTGTTTTTTTTTTTCTTTATTTGGTAAGAAAAATTTATGCGGGTTCGGCTCCGGTCACCACCACGGGTCACGGCAGGCCCAAGGGACCATAGGTCGCTTACAAGGGTACTTACAAATCATCCACCAACACAGTCCTCACGGAGGCAGCGGGAATTGAATAATTGACCTTTGTAAGGACGTGCCAAATCTTTACCAACTGAGCCAACTTGTGTTGATATCCTTTTCAGTCTTTGTTTGCCTGTAAATGAGCTCAAGGCTAAGCTCCAACGTATTCATGCGTAAATGTTCCATAGTGTGATCCTAGCCATCAGACATTAGATTCTCTAGATGCTTGTCATTTATCCTAGCTATTGTCATTCTAGTTCTCTAGATGCTTTACCCATGAGGATAGATGTTGCGTAACCCTAATATAACAATTGTATGGGGGCATTACTTGTAGAATTACGACATTCTCCATTAAACCACTCTTAGTTGCTCATTTCTCTTTTTCACTCCCTCTGTGCTACTTTGTCATGCCACACATTTATGGATAATATGACATCTTTTTATCTTTGAAATGCATGCCCACCACTAGAGTTGGGTTATCCATATTCTACAACACAATCGGTTTGTTTCTATACAAATTATCAATAACAAAATTGTCATATCAGAAATCGGACCAACAATAATAGCTTTGATAATTACCTCATTCTACTGTTGTGTTGGATTGAATTGGAGGCTTATATAATTGCTCATCTGGAATGGCATCTGCCTCGGTGGATTGGATTGGAGGCTACCAGTACCTACTCTTCCGTAATTGCAAGTAACTTCATCATCCTCATGATCTTCCGTCTCTGCTTCACCATCTTCATCCTTTGATTTTGGTAGACCATCAATATCAGAAGTTGGACCTATAGAATAAATGATTGCACCCCCTTCAACATTTGGTGGGTCGAACAACACCAATCGGCTGACATTGGTGATATGCTCAATGGTGAGTTTCGGCCCAAGAACTATTAATGGGCCCCGGATTCAACCCGACCCGGTGGACCCGCGCCAATATTTGACATGTGCTAAATAAGACATGTCCGGTTTATGTCAATTACTATAAAGAATGTTGACTCCTTTCGGGATTGAGATTCCCTATTCCATATCCGACTACAACACTTATATGGTAAGTGTATTTCTAATAGGTAACTACTATATTTATGGGATTTATCTACTATAAATATCAGGTATCAATTACTGATTTCATTATTACGAGTTACTTTCTTATCAAACATTGAGTTCTTTCTATGTGTCTCTCTCTCAAAATCTAACTTTAGCATCGAAGAGTGGTTGGGATCATTGTAAGCCCTAAGGGCGAACGAACTCTGTTTTTGATATTGGACAAACATTTGATGTTGTGTCTAATGATCTTAATCTTTGTGATAGAATATTGGAAATCTTGTAGGAAGCTCTAAGTACTTCAATCAAGCCATGTTCAAGATTCAAAGTCATACTATTCAAGGCTCATCTATGAAGATTGAAGATTGAAGACTTAGTTTGGTTAGTTTAGCTTTGTCGTCTTTAGTCGTAATCTTTAAAGCTCTAACCAAAGCTCTTATGAACATAAGCTTCTCACTCTAGTCTTGCATACATGATTTCATAAACACGTTTTCTAAAGGCAAAAGTTTCAAATGTGTTCTTATCCAAAAAGCCTTTGATTTCAAGTATAAGTCTTTTAGAAAAGTTTTCCAAGTGTTCTTATGTGTTACCTTTTGGGAAAACCTTTTAGACTTCAAATGATTTGAAAACAAGTGTTTAATCAACTTCTCTGAAAGCCCAGAAAGTCGGTCGACCGAGATTTTCTCGGATCAACCGAACAAAGTACTGAGAGTTGAGCTGGCTTGGTTCGGTCGACCAAGAGTTGGTTCGGTCGACCGAGATGACCAAGGTCGGTCGACCGAGGTCCCAAGTCGGTCGACCGAGTTTTCCTTCGGTCCCACCGAGAGCTGTGTTCGGTCAACCGAGGTGCATCTGCTACTAGCCGTTATTTGACCGTTCCAGAGTCGTTTTTCAGCGAGATTTCAAATGGTATAAATACTCCAAAGCTTTAGAATGACTCTAATACTTACAATAGACTTTGAAAAACATTCTCATTGAAATCTTATCAAGTCTAAACACTTTCAAAGGAAAAACACTTCATTGACAAAGATCAAAATCTTAAAAAGGTGTTCTTTCAAAAGCAAGACAAAGAGTGAACTTCATATGTTCAAAGAGCTATAAATTGTTGTGCTTCAAAGGTATTAATCTTTCACTTAGAAGAGTGAACTTAATTGTATTGTTCTTAAACCTTTTCATTCCCTTTCTTAGTGATAGGGTAATCTTGTAAAAGACCTACTTAGTGTGGGCAAGCTCTTAGTGAGTTTTCTTGTATAGTGGTTGTGTGTAAAACTCTTTGTGAGTTAGCCACTAGTGTAAAGTCCTACTTTGTGTGGGCATCTTCTTAGTGAAGTGTTTGAAATCCTTGGGTGCGGCTCAAGGTAGTGGAGGTAGATTCTAAGTGAATCGAACCACTATAAATCCTTTGTCTTGTTGATTGGGTTTTGATTTAGCCTTTGTTCATCTTGCTTATACTTTCACTTGCATTGCAAAGATTCGAAAAAGTTACCAAGATTAGTTAAAACCCAATTCACCCCCCCTCTTGTGTTTTACAATTGGTATCAGAGCTTCGTCTTCAATTTTAGTTTAACCACTAGAAGCAAAGATCATGGCCGGTATTTCCGCTTTAGCCTACCAAGAGGGTTCTTCTACAAATAGACCACCACTCTTTGATGGAAACAACTATAATGCTTGGAAAAACCCGATTCAAGATATATGTGTGCTCCATTGATTATTCTCTATGGCATATATTTGAAGAAGGTCCTTTTATTCCATTGAAGATTGTTGATGGTACCTTTAATGTCAAAACCGGATAATGAGCTAAATGAAGTTGAGTCCAAGAAAATGACTCGAAATTATATGGCAATGAACATTCTAAGTTGTGCCTTGAATCCGGGATGAGTACAACCGTGTTCGTGGAAGCAAATCGGCTCATGCTATGTGGAAAATGCTTGAAGTTACTCATGAAGGCACAAATCAAGTGAAAGAGTCAAAGTTGAATTTGCTAGTTAGAGAGTTTGAGCTATTCACCATGGAGCCAAATGAATCAATCAATGAGATGAATACAAGATTCACCAATGTGGTAAATGGTTTGAAGTCATATGGTAAAGATTACACTTTGGGTGAAATAAATAGGAAGATTCTCAACTCTCTTCCCAAAAGTTGGGAAGGAAAAGCTCTAGTCATTGAAGAAGCCAAGGACTTGAAAACATATCCTACGGAGGAGCTTATTGGTTCTCTTCTCACATATGAGCTAACTCACAAAAAGGAAGAGCGTATTGACAAGTCCAAGATGAATATTGCTCTAAAATCTTTTCTTGATCTAGAGGAATCAAATTGCTCAAGTGACGAGGAAGACATCAACCTAGATGATGAGACTATGGATTTAATGGTAAAACGAATGAAAAAGATGTTTTCCCGGAAAGGAAGAAAATTCCATCAAAATAGAAGAGAACTAAATCCTAATGGGATGGAATGCTATGAGTGTGGAAGCAATCAACATCTCTTAGGAAATTGCCCAACCGCCAAAGCAAAGGGCCTCGAGGAAGACAAAAAGAAAAAATTCTTCAAATCAAAGAATGCAAAGGGCATGCTATGCACATGGGATCAAGATGAGAGAGAAAATGAAGAAGGAGAGGAAAACTCAAATGTTTGCTTCATGGCTTTTGGTAATGAGGTACATCTTTCTCCCTCCCTTCATATTCTAATGATGATGATGATGAGGAAGATCCTAATGAGCTTTTATATGATATGTATGAGCAAATGAAAAAATGTGCAAAGCAAAACAAAGAGATGAAGCTTAAAATTGAATCCTTGCTTGATGGAAGATCAATTTTGACTAATGAAAATGAAAAATTGTGTGATGATGTTAAATGCTTGAAATGTGAAAATGAAAATCTTATTATCTCTTGCAAAACATCTTCATTACAATACAAAGAAGCATGTGATAAAATGTCATCTCTTGAATGTCAACTTGTTGAATTTGATAGTTTGAAAATCAAAGTTGTTGAGCTTACATCACTTGTTGACAAGTTCTCCAAAGGAACAAAAAAGCTTGATCATATTCTTGATATGCAACGTGCTTCAAATGTTAAACATGGTCTTGGGTATAATGCTAATCACATTAATCATGCTAGCTCTTCTAAGTTGCCTAAGAATCACTTTGTGCATGCTAGTTCCTCACATAGGCAAAATAGATATCATGAGCATGTTCACAAATCTTCTAAGCCACACATTTGTTGCACATATTGTGGAAAACATGGTCATACTAATGCTAGATGCCATGTTAAGAAGAAGATTGAAAAAGGGGTAAAAACTATTTGGAAAGTTAAGCGTATTTTAACTAATCCCCATGGACCCAAACAAAAGTGGGTACCAAAAGCTACTCTTCCCTTGATCTCATAGGTTCTTATAAGTTAGATGTATGCCACAAAGCTTGAATGTTATAGATTCAAAGAGAAGTGGCATTGGGAAGAAATCAAAGGAGATGTGTAAATGGAAGAAATTCAAAAGCACTCCTTAACACTTGGATTCTCAAAGCTCAAATGGTAATCAAATTGGAGAACCAAGTTGGTTAAGTACTTAGAGCAAAGCATCAAGTGATGACAAGAGCCAAAGTGTCAATCAATATCTTCATCACTTGGTAAGAAAGCAAATGTATCAAAACCACCTTCTCATAACACTTTGATTAATGAGTTAAGTGTTTTTGATATATATACATGCTTGCTCTTATATAAATGTTGCATCTCACATGCTTGAATTCAATAATTATATAGATGACCTTTAGCATGCTCTTGTTTATTCATGTCTATTGAGCTAAGGTATCTATGAGATGTAGCATATGCAACTTGATTGATTCTTGTTTTGTTATGTCATATTCATTTAAGAATCTATCTAGTTGTTTTGGTTTTTGATAACCATGATCCTTAAGCATATATGTGTTACTTGATGATATTGAGCTAATCATGAAGGACCTTTAAAAAGGTACCAAATTTGTCATCAAGAATTCCTTGTAGGTAACAAAGAGTTCTATCCTTCAAGAAGAAGATATGAACTACAAGGAATGGCACAAGTGAGCTAAGACTCCAAGAAAAGAGTCAAATGTTAAGGATTGCAAAATTGTGATGATCAATGAAAGTGATCACACAAAAGGCCTCAATGGACTTGTTGATAAATAAGATCTACCAAAATGGTAAGAAGTCCAAGCTCAAAGAGCGTTGAGGTACAAAGCTTAACTCATCCTTTGATTAGTGATCATTATGTTGTTTTTTGATCCTCATGAGCTATAACATTCCTATATGATGAGTTTAGTTAAATGGCTAAGAAGTATTTGCTCATTCAATTTTCAACTTGCATGATCACTTTGTGGATTGTTAGTGCAAGTAGTTTAGGATATACTTCTAGTCTTTGTAAGTCAAAGAGAGTTTGTGCATTTTTGCTTATGGTTTATGTACATCATATTTTGCTTGTCAATATGCTTATTGTTCATTCCAAACTTGTCAAGAATGATGATTTAAAAGCATAAACTTGAAACTCTCTGTTTTTATGTGCATGGGTTCTTTTATCTTGATAATGTGTCTTGTGTTCTTCTTATAAGATCTTAATTGCTTAAAGTACAAACACAATCACAATTGGTTTCAATATCTTCAAGAATGCACATACCATATCTCTTTGGTGCTTGATCCTCATTTACATATGTTTAACATGATGTGCTTGATCTTTATCATCCTTGATCATCATGTTAAAATGTTGCATCATTTAGAGATATTAACACTTTGTGGCTTGGTTTTTCTTCTATCATATCCTTTAGCCAATATGTGTTAGTTATTTTGGGAGTTACACATGTTATTCATGTTCATACTCTAACATGTGTTCTTCTTAAATAAACATGAGATCATATTCTTTACAATTGGTATTCATATCCTTTGTGATCTCATTAGAGTTTTTGGTTAGTCTAGCTTCTAGAGTTGTAATACTCATTTAGCTAACCATTAACTTATTAGAGGGATGTACTTGAAGTGTCATCTTATACTTCCTCTAAATCTTTTGGTTGCAATACATATGTTTAACTTATGTATTTAAGGTATTGCCACCAACTCGTGTTAGCTATATTTTCAAATGTATTTCACAATTGGTATCAATGTGTTTATGACTATTACAATTGGTATTCAACTTGTTTCCATCTCAAATAGCTAACATGGTATGTTTGATAAAAGGGGAGATTGTTCTTTTAAGTTTTATTCCTTATCTCCTTTTGTCTTAGCTTCACAACAAGCATGTGTATCCCTTTTCCACCACCAAAGCGGACTTTAAAGTCGCCGGTAGTTGTTGTGCTAGAATTTTATGGTTATTACATACTCTTGTTGTTGGATGAATTCAAGCTTTGCTTATTAGCATGTTCCCATGTTCTTAACTGTTATATTTTATTTGGTGTTTGAAATCTTTTTGATTATGCCAAAGGGGGAGAAATTAAGGGAGTTATCTTTACATGCTTCTAGCTTGAATGTAAAAAAAAAAGGGGAAAAGATATCTAGGGAGCCTTCTTAACATGTTTCTATCTATATTGTATCTTTTCACCCGGCATGTTTTGAGGGGGAGCTTGTATATGTTTGTATATATCTTATGTCTCAAAACTTGCCTTTTGATGGAAGGAAGGAGGCAAGGAGGATGGTTGGGAAATAGGGCTCTTCTATGAGTCCCTAGTTTATATGGCAAAAGAACTTATAATACTAGTGCTCATGTCTTTGCATATATTTGTCTTTACAATTGGTATCGTATACAATTGGTATCTTCTAAGCATTAGTCTTTGTACTTATTTGTTCTTAGATCCTTTTGCCATGTTTCCATGTACTTACATTGTCCATATTCTATCTTATTACATCAAAGTTTGTCATAATCAAAAAGGGGAGATTGTAAGCCCCTAAGGGCGAACGAACTCTGTTTTGATATTGGACAAACATTTGATGTTGTGTCTAATGATCTTAATCTTTGTGATAGAATATTGGAAATCTTGTAGGAAGCTCTAAGTACTTCAATCAAGCCATGTTCAAGATTCAAAGTCATACTATTCAAGGCTCATCTATGAAGATTGAAGATTGAAGACTTAGTTTGGTTAGTTTAGCTTTGTCGTCTTTAGTCGTAATCTTTAAAGCTCTAACCAAAGCTCTTATGAACATAAGCTTCTCACTCTAGTCTTGCATACATGATTTCATAAACACGTTTTCTAAAGGCAAAAGTTTCAAATGTGTTCTTATCCAAAAAGCCTTTGATTTCAAGTATAAGTCTTTTAGAAAAGTTTTCCAAGTGTTCTTATGTGTTACCTTTTGGGAAAACCTTTTAGACTTCAAATGATTTGAAAACAAGTGTTTAATCAACTTCTCGAAAGCCCCTGAGAAAGTCGGTCGACCGAGATTTTCTGGGATCAACCGAACAAAGTACTCGAGAGTTGAGTCGGCTTGGTTCGGTCGACCAAGAGTTGGTTCGGTCGACCGAGATGACCAAGGTCGGTCGACCGAGGTCCCAAGTCGGTCGACCAGAGTTTTCCTTCGGTCCCACTGAGGCACTGTGTTCGGTCAACCGAGGTGCACTCATTACTAGCCGTTATTTGACCGCTTTCGAGTCGTTTTTCAGCGAGATTTCAAATGGTATAAATACTCCAAAGCTTTAGAATGACTCTAATACTTACAATAGACTTTGAAAAACATTCTCATTGAAATCTTATCAAGTCTAAACACTTTCAAAGGAAAAACACTTCATTGACAAAGATCAAAATCTTTCAAAGGTGTTCTTTCAAAAGCAAGACAAAGAGTGAACTTCATATGTTCAAAGAGCTATAAATTGTTGTGCTTCAAAGGTATTAATCTTTCACTTAGAAGAGTGAACTTAATTGTATTGTTCTTAAACCTTTTCATTCCCTTTCTTAGTGATAGGGTAATCTTGTAAAAGACCTACTTAGTGTGGGCAAGCTCTTAGTGAGTTTTCTTGTATAGTGGTTGTGTGTAAAACTCTTTGTGAGTTAGCCACTAGTGTAAAGTCCTACTTTGTGTGGGCATCTTCTTAGTGAAGTGTTTGAAATCCT
Organism: Vinca minor; assembly: GCA_026122235.1. Classification (NCBI taxonomy): domain Eukaryota; kingdom Viridiplantae; phylum Streptophyta; class Magnoliopsida; order Gentianales; family Apocynaceae; genus Vinca; species Vinca minor. The sequence continues at coordinate 837,363 of JAOCZM010000239.1, forward strand.
TGGGTGCAGCTCAAGGTAGTGGAGGTAGATTCTAAATGAATCGAACCACTATAAATCCTTTGTCTTGTTGATTGGGTTTTGATTTAGCCTTTGTTCATCTTGCTTATAATTTCACTTGCATTGCAAAGATTCGAAAAAGTTACCAAGATTAGTTAAAACCCAATTCACCCCCCCCCCTCTTGTGTTTTACAATCATCTCCACCACCCTTTGACTGTTTCTTGTCTTACATGTTACTATCTTTCTTGTGAGATTCGTTTGCTTACTTAGAAGGAGGAGCTCCGAGATTCGAACCCGTTTCTCTGGTACGCATCACTCAACATTTGGCAAGCCATATGTTGAAGGGAATGTCTAGGTTGCGTGGCTAGTGATGGCTGCAGAATCGTGATTATAACCTACAAGGCAAAAAATAACTCAGATTAATAGATATAACTATCGAAAATTTAGGAAAATGTACAAAATACTAGATTACCATACCTTGTCGTGGGTACTTCAACATGCACCTTCTGGTGGAAAGTGTCTTCTGTATTTCCGTAATATGGTGTTGAAAATGGTTGGTTCATCTCCATCTGGTAAAAATGGATAAGTGGTGTCGGGTGTGGCTGTATTTGTTCGAACACAACTCCTATATGTATCCCGGCAATTTTGAAGTCATCATGGAGATTCCACAGATGCTCTAAATCTTCGAATGAGTTAATCGTACTACATCTTAAACGACCATTCCAAAACATGGCAAAAAATAAGGTTTGATCATTCTAAGTTTGTCATTCACTATTGAACGATCAACCCCCCTTTTTCGACATATCCGACTAACCAGTTTTTATAAGATATTCTCTTATCTACAACAAAATATTTTTGGCTAATGTCGGAAAAGAAAGAAATTCCGTTAATCCCATGTTGTATTTCTTGATCAAAATGTAAGAAAAAATTGATGCAGGTTTCTGTCATTTTTTTTTAAAAAACTAAGTAAGATCTAAAATGATGCAAATAAAATGTTTATGGATTTTAGAGCAAGGGTTGCTAATGAGTTCTATAAATAATAGGGTGAGGATTAAGATAAGGAGGATTCTAGGAATCCATTTTTAAGATTTTCGGAATTCGTCAGGATAAGATGGATTCCTGGAATCCGTCTTCTAAGATTTCATATCAAATTTTCTGACCCAAATAGTACAAGTGATAAGCTTTTAGGATTTCGTTAGGATAAGACGAATTTCAGGAATCTGTCAATACCACCGGTGGTGAAGCAGTTGTTACACAAGTACGAATATGTCATGCCGGAAGAACTCCCTCGGCAACTGCCGCCAAAGAGAGACATCGATCATGAAATTGAGTTGCTCCCAGGCACGAAACCTCCTGCTCGGGCCCCTTATTGTATGTCTCAACCCAAACTTGCGGAGCTTCGAAAACAACTAACGGAAATGCTGGAGGCCGGTATCATCGTTCCTGCAAGGTCTCCTTATGGTGCCCCAGTAATGTTCCAAAAGAAGCCTGCTGGTTCTCTTCGCATGTGCGTGGACTATCGGGCACTCAACAAGATCACAATCAAGAACAAGTATCCAATACCTCTGCCGGCTGATTGCTTTGATCAACTGAGTCGGGCGAAGTATTACTCCAAAATTGATCTTCGCTCAGGCTACTGGCAAGTACGCGTGAAGGAGGGAGATGAAATGAAGACCACTTGTGTGACGAGATATGGGGCATTTGAATTCCTGGTGATGCCCTTTGGGCTAACCAATGCTCCTGCAACTTTTTGCATGATGAATCAAGTTTTGAGGGACTTTTTGGACCAATTTTTGGTCGTATACTTGGATGACATTGTAATCTATAGCAACAGCTTGGAGGAGCATGTAGCACACCTGGAGATGGTGCTCGCTCGCCTCAGAGAAAACAAGTTGTATGCTAAGTTGTCCAAGTGCGCTTTTGCCCAACAGAGGATTGCATTCTTGGGTCACATCATTGAACCAGGATGTATTCGTATGGATGTGAAGAAGATACAAGCTATTGAGGAATGGCAGCCTCCAAAGAATGTGTACGAGTTGAGATCATTTCTTGGGCTGGCCAACTACTATCGGCGTTTTGTAAAGGACTATTCCAAGATAGCCTTACATTTGACCGAGCTCCTCAAGAAGAAGACGGTGTGGAATTGGGACTCGAATTGTCAATTAGCCTTTGAGAGCCTAAAGAGACAAATTTACACTGACCCGGTGCTAGGCCTACCAGACATGACTAAGCCATTTGAGGTGCATACTGATGCTTCAGATTTTGCCCTCGGAGGGGTGCTTATACAAGATGGCCACCCGGTAGCTTTTGAGAGTAGAAAGCTGAGCGAAGCTGAAAGAAGGTACATTACCTATTGAGGGTATGGAGACATTACCTATTGGGAGCTGTTTTCCTTGTGAAGACGGACAACTCTGCGGTGAGGCACTTCATGACTCAGCCGAGACTAACGGGACGACATGCCCGTTGGCAAGAACTTCTAGCGGAATTCGACTTCACGCTAGAGTACAGAACTGGTGCAACAAATGTGGTCGCTGATGCTCTAAGCTGAAGGGGCGAACTAGCTCCATCAAGCCAACTCTCAGCTTTGGCTAGTAGCGAATTCTCCATGGGCATAAAAGAGGCAATTCGTGGATTTTTACCAAATGACCCCAACGGACAACAACTTACCCCGATGGTAAGAGAAGGAAAGACTCGAAGATTTTGGGTCGATGATAGACTTTTGATGACACAGGGCCATCGTCTCTATGTTCCGAAGGGTGGACACTTGAGGAAAAGAATTATTGAGGAATGCCATAGTACACTCGTAGGGGCTGGACACGAGGAGAAGACCGCACGATGGCCTTGGTGGAAAGGGCATACTATTGGCCCCAGATGCGGGATGAGATTTCAGATTTTGTGAAGACTTGCTATACGTGTCAGAAGGACAAGGTCGATAGACAAAAGAAATGAGGACAGCTCGAGCCTCTATCCGTACCAGCAAAACCTTGTGAAAGTGTGTCCCTGGACTTCATCACTGGACTGCCGAAGATAGGAGACAATGCCACCATTCTAGTTGTGATTGATCGTTTCTCTAAGTATGCCACATTCATTCCAGCACCGAAATATGTGACGGCCGAGGAGACGGCTAAGTTATTCTTCCAGAATGTGGTGAAGTTTTGGGGAGTGCCCCGGGAGATCATCAGTGATCGGGATGGGAGATTCACAGGGAAATTTTGGTCCGAACTCTTTTTGCGGCTTGACACTAAACTATGCATGAGTTCAGCATTCCACCCCGAGTCAGATGGGCAGACTGAAAGATATAATGGGATGCTAGAAGAATACTTGAGGCACTTCGTGTGGATTAATCAAAAAAATTGGGTCGAACTTCTGGATGTGGCGCAGCTCTGCTTCAATGCACAGAAGAGTTCGGCTACTAGCAATAGCCCCTTTGGGATTGTATCTGGCCAACAACCTCTGCTACCTCACACTGCAGACATGCCAGTCGGAGCCAAGTCTTCGCCGGCACAGGACTTCTCCGGAGAATGGAAAAAGAATGTGGAACTTACGAAGATGTGCCTTGAAAAGACAGCGAAGAGGATGAAAAAGTATGCCGATCAAAAGCGGCGATTTGTGGAGTTTCAGGTCGGAGCTCAAGTAATGGTAAAAAGGCATCTGAAAAGAGAGCCTCAAAGAAATAAAGGGTTGGATACGAGACTGATGCCCAAATACATTGGACCCGTACCTATATTGAAAAGGATTGGGGGGAGTTGCTTACAAAGTGGAACTTCCGCCTGACATGAAGATCCATCCAGTCTTTCATGTAAGTCTTTTGAAACCTTATCATGTGAATATACAAGAGCAGGTTGACACGACCCTACGGTATCCGCCCTCCTCAACAACATTGAGCAAGAAAGTAGCCGAGGCAATCCTGGATGCTCGGACAACCAGGAGGGGTAAGAGGCACTATATGGAATTCTTGGTGCATTGGCAAGGTCGGGGCACCGAAGAAGAAACTTAGGAAAGAGAATCAGATATGAGAGCCTTTAAACCGCTGATAGAGGACTATAGGCAGTTACGGCGACGAGGGCGTCGCCAAATCAAGTGGATGAGGATGTCACGGGTTGCACGAATATAGCATCGCTCAGCGACCGTGACGATGCTCGGCACACTAAGTCATCGCATGAAGTTACCATGTGGTGCACGACGTCGGCTAACCTCGGTGGGCCCCAACGGCGTGCACGTCGCATGGCAGCCATGCCCCAACCAGCGTGCAGCAGTGCCCAGGCCAGCGCCCCAACCAGCTGCCCAGCAGTGCCCAGGCCAACCGCCCAGCAGCGTGCAGCAGCGCCCAGGCCAACCTCCCAGCAGCATGCAGCAGCGGCACTGTAGCTGCGCCCCAGCCAGCCGCCCAGTGTGCAGCAGAATGCTGCGGCAGTGCACATTAGGCCAACAATTTGGCACTCGCCGTTTTGCGTCCTAATGAATTCCAAAGGGGCCCAAACTTTGCAGGTCATCCTTATACAACATTTTGAAGATAATGCACGAGCTAGATTGTGATTATCATGTGTATAGCATAGGTAGATAGTTTTCCCACCTCCTCGGAAAAAAGTCCTACACTCCTAGCATTTGGGCAAATGCTTTTTAAGCACCTATAGGGGGGAATAAAAATCTACACACAAGCAAGCAAGCAATTGTAATCTCATGCAAACGACTCCTCCCCCTCGTCGTATTGTACATTCAAACTCTGTAAATCTGCATTCAATTCAATGAAGTGATTTTCGTGCAATTTGTCCCGTGCCATTTATTTTGCGTTTATTTACGAATTTGCCATTGTGAAGCGTTTGTCCCTTTTCGATTATTTCAAAAGCCGGGAGTGACTTGGGGCTAGGATCCAAGGTTACTCGGCATCACAATGCGTCTAAGAACCTCAAGAGACGACCCGTGACACGTCCCTATCTATTTTGTTAGCTTCAAAGTGCCTGCTTAAGCGCAGTACCTCCAAGTAGCCTATGGTTGTTGCTTCAAAAATCAATAGGCTCATCTCACGATGGCCTTGGGGGCCATAAGAGTGCCTAGCTTTAACAGCTGGATATGAACCGAAATAATCAAGAAGCTCTTGATTTCCCATTCCAGGCCACTGCAAAACGAATTTCAATGTTTAATATAATTAGAGCAATGAGTAATATACTACTCAAAAGTATGGCAATACCTTTTCATTTTCATTTTTGTCAAGTCTCGTATTCATACTAACAACCATTGGGGGCCATACAATTTCCTTCTCAGTACTTCCAGCCAATCCCTCCCATATACCATAAGTTTCACCAGCTAGAATGGCTGAAGTACCCCTCATACGAACCTCCTCCTCCAAAAGATTTGCAAGCTCTCTTTGAAGTTTCACCCTGTTTGAACCTTTAGTTTTGGCATGAGTGATAAGTGACAGTAAGCAACTATACCAATCTATCGCACTTGGACCACCTTTGCATACAGGACAATTCCACTGTCTTTCAACATAACTGATTTGTTCAACACTTAAACTGTCCATACATTCAAAAAGTTCCCTGAACCAGTGGTTCTTCTTCCGTGTCTCATAACTCTTTTCACTACAGTTAGAGTCAAATTCATCGCTTGGCATATCATCATCAGAATCATGATCACCATCAACATCTTGACTTTTGGGACTGACAACATCTTGATTTCCTACAAGAACCTGCTCCGAGGACCGAGTAGATCCAGCTCTACCAGACCAGTTCCAACCATGCTACAGAGGAGGAGGAACTGCAGAAGCTGATGTCAAATTAAGAAATCATCACTTCTCAGAAAGAAAATTAAAACTTCAAAAATGAGGCCCATAAACAGCTATTCCAACACAAATTCCCTGAAACATAACAGCGAGGAAAAGCAGAGCACACAAACATAAAAATAAAAAAAAAAAAAAAAAAGGGCAAACCAATATGTATCCTCCAGACTACAAAATCTGTAACATCTAAAATAAAATATAAAACAAACCAACAAACAGAAGAAAAACAAAACAAATGCACGGCTGTTTATCAGTAAGAATCATGGAGAGGGAACCATGAGGTGTGACGTGGTGGTGGAAGTTCATCGATTATTGTCCATAAGAACGGAGTGCATTTCATTATCAGCCATATAACTCTCAGGGGAGATCACTTGGCGAGATTAGTCACTGCTTCCGGTCTCGACAAAAACAAAATAATCATGGAAAGGGTTTCTACTGACTACAGAATTCTCAAACAATAAAAATAAATAAAAATCCAACAAAATGTACTGCTCTTGAATACAACCGAAAATTATGTAAAAACACACATGCAAATAGAGAAATCAATTAAAAAATCATGGATCATACGTAGATGTTAAGGGGCAAACAGATTTTGGAGAAAAACAAACCTTTCTTGGAAATTAATTTTGTGAGTGAGCTACAAATAAAAAATGAAGCAAAAAATAAAAGAAATAAAAAGAAAAGCACCTACAACAGAAGAGAAGAGAAGGAAAATTTAGAGGATGTAAAAATAAGAGAACAGACGACGAGGTCGAGCACACCGGAGAGAGTATGAGTGAGGGAGAGAAGTGAGAGTGAGAATATGTTTTTGGAAAATTCCGACCGCGGCTACAGTGCTGAAGAAGGGGGTTTTCAGCACAGCCAGCACGCCTTACTGGCCGCTGGATCTGCGTCTTCTAGATCTAGCAGATCTAGCGGCCAGCAAGCTTTCTGTTGTCCAAGGTGCGCGCCACACTGAATTATTTTTTGAATTTCCATCATTTTCGCGCCTGTGCTGTTACATCGCGATTTCAACATGATTTCTTCCTACAATCACAGAAGATTGGATTAATTTCGGAAAACATTCTTTTTCATCCTCTCAATCATGATAATCATGAGTTTTAATACACAAAACAAACCTTAATTCCTCTTGTTCATCTTTTTTCTTCTCTGTTTTCTTTCTTTTTTTCTGATTCCTTCATTGGATAATCCATTATCAATAGTTTGAATCTACCAATTTTCTTCGCCGAATTGTTTGTTAGCCAATCAATTACTGTTTCTGATTCCATTGTAATTTCGTTGATAAATCACAATGGTTTTGATTCAATTCCAAGATCTAATGACGATGTTAATGTTATCGCGGTATAATAATTATTGTGATTGTAATTATATTACATTGTTTTAATATTTAATATGTTTTTTTGATTTTGTGTTTGTCTTTTTAATTTAGGGTAGAACATAGTGATGAAGTACATCATATTTGTGTTCCATGTTAAGTATATAGTTATTTTTTGGTAAACTATATTTTTTGTTTATTATGAATATCTGTCAGATCGTTACTGCTATTATGTATGTGTAACATAGCTATTATGTTCTTGTCTAATAGCTATTTATAAGAGTTTTAGTAGATTATATCTAATATTTCATGTTTTGAACAGATTTTGAAGGATTTTCTGGTGAGAGAGACGAATCCGGCTTATTAGGATTTGCTAGTATTATAGCTATGTGTTCTAATTCTGAATATTTATTATTCATTAGTTTTATATCTTTATCTATGTTGTTTATTAGTCTTTTGTTGACAAATATTGCATATTAATTTTACAGATAATTAAGGATTTTCTTGGTGTGGCATCAGAAAATTACCATTCTGGGGATGATGTTTTTTATAAGAAGCTGGATTTCTCTACTGTAAGATACCCCATCTGAATAGACTCAGAGGGCGAAGTCCAATATTATTCGAAGACGTTTCATAGTTGATTGCTTCTTGTCTAATGTAATAAAATTTTAACAATGGCATTCTTTTCAGTTTATAGTTTTAATAAGTATTTTTGAATTATATTTGTAACAATTGTAATTAATTTTCGATTTTAGATAATAGCTATTGTGTACACATAGCTATAATACTAGCAATTGTATTGGATTATACACAATAGTTATAATAGTTATAAGGTAAAAAATATTATGGCTATTCCCTTATGTTTTTATGGGTTCACCTTCCTCAACTGCAGAATCAATATATCTAATATAATATAGAACTAAATTTTGGTACAAACAAATAAGTATACAAAAGACAGATTTCCAAATTAATATATCAACTGGTGTTAATAACTATTTCCATAGTGAGATGAAGAAAATTAAGGAATTTGAAAAACAAAAAATCCCCATCTAAGATGAAGAAAATTAGTGAATTTGAAAAAAAAAAATCCTAATATGAGATGGAGAAAATTAAGGAAAATGAAAAAAAATTCTCAATCTGAGATGAACTAAAGGAAATATAACGATAATTCCGAACAAAAAACACTATTGTGATGGAGAAAATCAAGGGAAATCTCAATCTGAGACGAAATTAAGAAAATATAACGATAATTCCGGAAATAATCACGATTGTGATGGAGAAAAACAAGGGAAATCTCAATCTGAGATGGAATTAAGAAAATATAAAGATAATTTTGGACAAAAATCAAATCCTCAAATCGTATTTGGGATTGATCAAATCCTGCAAAATCAATCACCAATTGCTTTCTGAGCGGATTGGTTAATGGTGTATATCGTGTGAGTCGTTTCCTTGTTAATAGTTATTAATGAAGGTGAATGGTTGATTTCGCGGTGAACGTGGTTAATCGCCATTAAAGGAGAAGGAGATCGTGGAGGAAGACGATGTAGAGAGGGGTTTGGTGGATTTTTGGTATTCTGACTGGGTGTTACACGACTGTTTTTTGTTTTTGCAAAACGCGCCTTTCCTGGCCGTTGGATCTCAAGAGAATACATCAGCTGGCTTCTGTTGTGTTCTGCAGGTGCTGAAGCTCAGCACCATAGCTGGGCCGAAAAATGCCTAGGTCCTAAAAAACATTGCCAAGAATGTCTAAAAATCCAAATTGAGAAATTTGACATACTATATTTTCTTTTAAGATTGAGAAACTATAACAGAAGTACTTGTGATTGTTCATAAGTTAAAGACAAAATGTCATATGTTTGTTGTAGAAGACGATGAACAGTAACTTCGGTAGGGAACTCTCGGCTATGCTTTTATATTTGTACTAATAAATGTTAAGGACAAATACCAATAATGTAATACATTTGGTATAAAAATTGGGAAGACGAGACTTAGAAAAACTAGATCTAGGCGACTTGGGAAGAGATAGGTGTGCGTCTTAGACAAGTCCTAGGTAAAAATCCTGTATCAACTTCTGTCAAGCCTCTCATTTTTCCACCCACAAACTGCCCTCCACCAAAAAGGGACTCGTTTACAGAGGACAGATTCTCCCTTGGACTAAGTGTTCTAACCTCTTCCAATTCCCCGAGTCATGTCAGTCTAGTCTCCTGAAGTCAGTCGAAACAGATTTAATCAGTCAGTCCTGTGCACAGTTTCATTCGGAATTCTTAACCAAATGTCCAAATCTTTTGTGGAAAAACTCTGAATTTTACATAACACTTCCTTTCAATACTTCTGTACACGTTTGGCTGCTTGGTTTGGTATAGGTTTTTGAATCCTTTTATTGATTATGAGTTCGATTCTTTCCTTCCACCAGTAGTGATAATTTTGTTTCGGGTTTTGTTTCGTATAGATGTACTAAATTAATCTCAGAAAAATTACAATAACGTAATGCATCTTGCATAATTGGCTACTTGGTTTGGTATAAGTTATCATCACCTTTCATTACTCTTCATCATTCTCATCACCTTTCATATTACGGGTTGCACTTCATAAAAAAAAAAACACTTTTCATTTTCTATTCCCTGCATTCCTTTTCTATTCCCCTTTCCGTTTCCCTTGAAAAACAACAATGGTTACCACAAGTATTACGAAACAAAAGAACTTGCTTCCGGCATCTCTATTATCACTCCCTCAAGAAATCATTATCAAAATAATTGTTGATGTTGATGCCTCCTCGCATATGGATTTTTTTAATAATCAAATCCATGTATGTTATTTGAATTAATTTATTTTTATTTCTTTGCATTGTTCTATTTTTAAAATTCTTTTGATGTTCATCGTTTGTAGTTGTAAGAAGTTTTAGAAAGTTACGTTTATCGATGAGTGTCTCTGAAAATATTTCCAATCGGTGCATGGCGTGATTTGGAGAAACATGAACACTTATTTAGGAAGTGCATTGAAAATAAAAATTCGAAAACACTTTATAGAGAATGAGTGGTACGTAAAGTTTTTTAATTATTTCTAGGGATTCCCCCCTCTTTTTGTTTTTTTCTTCTGAAATTCTCTGGATCAATTCCATCCGGATTGCATGATTGCAGACAAACACACATGAGCCTAAATTAATTGCACGGACAAATGCCAACAATGTAATGCATCAGGCATTAATTGGCTACTTGGTTTGGTATTGGTTATTAAATCATTGTTTATTGATATGAGTTCAATTCTAACCTTCAACATTTTTTTAGTGCCAATATTTTTTGTGTTTTTCCTTTCATATTTGCTTCACTCTATTAATCATCCTCACCTTGTCTATTTTTTAGTCATATTTCAATCACTTGTTTCAAATACAATCACTCCTAACAGTCCATATTTTACAGCCCCACAGATCAATTCAATGCTTAAGAGTTCTTTCAGGGATGAAGTGCAATTCAGCATGCAAAAAGAAAAAGAAAAAATCCATAGAATTAAAGATGAAAATTTAATGTAGAAAAGTAAGAAATAATACATTAAAGCCACTAATGATCCGTACTACATATCATTAAAAAAGGAAGAAAAATAAGAAATATTGCAACTACTATTCTCCACCGAGACACGCCCCCATGCACCTCATCCAGCTTCTCACCAACATCCTCAAAACCAGTTTCTTAGGCAGAGAAAGAGTGAGAGGGTACCCAATAATTCCTCTCACTATCATCTGGCTCATAGATGATAGGGTTAAGTAGCGACCCCGTAGGAGCCAGAGGAATGTTTGAACCTTCACCTCAAAAATGATTTCGAAGGACATTTGGACCATCAGATGGTTCAAAGAAAAAACGTGGGTTTTCCCTTTGTGAAGGTGGAGTACTGACTGATAAAGGGGAAGTAGGTGAATGTGTTAGGCCCAGGGCCAGTCCATTTACTTCAAATTCACGCTCGACAGTTGTGGGGCTATCCAATTCCCTCTGGGCCGGTGCACACCCAAATAAATTTTGTGTAGACTGAGCCCTATGTGGATAGGATCTCCGACGGTGTGCACCGTTATTTAGGAATCACATCGGCAGACCTCTCCTAAAAGGAAAGATGGGGCATTGAAGTTTTAATGGTGGTGAAATTGATGGTCGGTTTGGCATTGATGTAAAGACGCGTCTAGAGGTTATGTTCATCTTGTGTAATGGTATTACCATGCGGAGTTCGTACCGGTCAAAGTCATAATCGATATCAGGGAGAACACTGGTAGAAGTTTCGTTAGTGTTCCGTCGGCGACGGTTGTTTGTCGCTGACGGGCTTACCATGGGCGGTTTTCCATTCCTATTTTTCATTTGAATAATCTAAGTGTAAATTATAAGTTAGGTTTTTTTGCTAGAAATAAGTGGTTTAGCTTGTGATTTGCTACTAAACTTTTATCCCCATTTGTGTGATATGTGAATTTATTTCTTTTGTACTTAGTTGATTTGTATCTATTACCATAATTGCTTTGTGAATTCCCATAGGATCATTTGCATCTAGTGAGAGAGTGCTAGTATCTTTGTCTTGTAGGGAGTGCAAGTTTCTAGGATGAAACTTCGGTAATGGGGGAAGGATTTGATACCCAGGACTTTTTTGCTTACGTGTCTATATGATGTGTTTATACTTTGGTGTCAATTATATGTCTAAACATGTTTATGTGTTAAGTTTGGGTTTTTTATAGTTGAGGGGCGTAATGGATGTGTTGGTTAGTCGAGGGACTTGAGTGTTGTTAATAGGAAGTTGAGGGATGGTTTTTGGAAGAGGGAGCTATGGGAGTTGATTGGAGAGTTAATGCCGGATTTTTAGTATGGAGGTTACAAAGAAAAAGAAAAAATAAGAGAGAAAAGAAAAACTGGTAGTTTTACAGTTTGTGGGAGATTGAGCATTTGGAGGGGCAAACGGTTTGGGATTTAGGCGTACAATATATCGATTTTGTAAAGAATTGAAAGAGTTACGAGTGAGCGCTGACGGATGGAGATTTTAAGGTCTATACAGAAAGTTATAGTGCTCGGAAGTAGACTGTTTTCTGGATTTCGAAGATGTTGTGGATTCTTTGTGGATTTGTTAAGCTTTTGAGGTAAAGATCTTCCCCCTTGTTATTTTCAGTCCTAAAAGCATATAACCAGTAGTTTAAAGATGTTGAATTTTGTATTAAATGTTTATTCATGTTTTCAATTGCATAAAATGGATGAAGCGTTCGGTTATTGTTGTTATATGTGATTATTCACTGGAATTGTTATGTTGTCGTTTTGAGTCTTGAATTGTTGTTAAGGCTGCCCATATTTGTAATTGTTTGTTTTTTCTGAATTTATTATATGATTTATGTCGTCTATTTGGTGTCGTCTCCATGGCTATTGTTGGTTGTGTCGCCCCAATCTAGAGCTCTTGTTTATGAACGACTCTATTGTAGGATATGTCCTGAAGTCTGATTTCTGATCTCTGTTATGGTCTTATAGTGTATTTGATATGTACTGTACATCTGACCCCGTCTCTAGGTGGGGGTTAAAAGTTAGGGCTACTAACAGTTTAAAATGGCGGTATATCTTCGGGGGGGGGTTATATAACTGGACCCATGAATTCATTGGCCTTGCGTAACAGGTTAATAGTTGGGGGCTGCTAGTAGTTCGATTTATGGCCGGGATTGGATAATTGAGCTCGGTTGTGTGGAATCGTATGTGTCTTGCATGAACCATATTCGTAAGGTCCGATGAACTGTATATCCGTCTATACTGTTATGAGTGATTCATGGTGCTTGTATCACGATTTCGATGTTTAAGTATTGGATTTGGAGAGTATGATTCATTGCATTTGTTGTTCTTGTTTTGGTCTTATTTGATATGTGCAAGTGTGTCATAATGTGTCATTTTGGGGCTGGGAAAAAGGGAAATTCAAAATTGATGTTTTCCTTCACAATTTTGCACTGTTTTTGTTTGCACTGTATCTCGGTCGACCGCGGACCTGTTAGTAGTGCCCTAGGACCATTAGCACATGTTGTGCGTTTTATTATCTTTTGAGCATGTAATTGAATAGTTAATTTTGCTTTTGATTATCAAATGTGTGATTTGATAGTAAAACTCATTAGCTTATGTAATTACTATTCTAGAAGTCCCTAGTTTTATGTAATGCTTAATTACTATGAAATAAAACTAGTATGATTGTTGATTGATGATCTTGTTTTACTCGATCATGTGTAATGGATACAAATCACATCATAGATGCAATATATAGGGATACATTGTATTGGGACGTGATCCGTCGAGAAGTAATACTTCATGGTCTTAAGTCATAAGTATTACTTCCTCAATACTATTTTAGAATCCTTAGACCTTATGTCTTCATTGATTCTAGTATGAATGGAGCCACGCTTTTGACTCGATCGGACGTTACTTGTAACGAGTAATCAATACGATCGATGATCGGATGTAGTGTCCTATCATAGCTTGAATGTGAGAGACATTGTAAGGAATTTGTCCCTCTCTATTATTAGAGAGATATCCATGGGGCCCCTCGATAGGGAAAGAGCTGTTTAAATGCATGGCCGTCATTTGAAATGTATTTGATAAAGTGGTTATCAAATGCTATTTGTCGAAACTGACTCTACCCGGAGATCGAGCATAAATACAATTAAGCTTAATAAGGGTGGCGACCACCATGCCTTATGCTTAATTAGGGATATCGTGAGACAAAGGGATTAAATAGTGGATTGATATTAGGTTCCGTTGTATATTCATTCACTTTGGGTAGTCACAATGTCCCTGCTAGGGACCGCTTGCGATTTATGAACTCACACTACTACTAAGTGTGTTTTCATTGCCATTGTGAGATGAACCTACAGGGGTCACACGCATAGACAAGCTAACGAAGCTTCATGTCCAGATTCAATGAATCTAGAATGTGTCTAGGTTCATTGTATCGACATTCACTTTACGAGAATAATAAAGTGTTATTATTCGAATTAGAGATAAGGGGCATTTTCGGTATAGTCTGGAATTACGTGGGAGTTATTATCCGATAAAGACTCCCACTACCGACGAGAGTCTAGGGGGCGTGGGAGTTGAGGGACTCCCAGCTGCCGAGAGGAGTTGAGGATGTGAGAGTTAGTTGTGGGAACAAACTCTCATACCTTATATAATGCTCTCTTGGCCGAAACCCTAGCCTATGTATTTTCAGCCGAAAAATCACCAACTCTCTGAAATTGGATTTCATTTTTGGTCTCTCTTTTCTCTCATAATTCCGAAACTCAGAAAGACGAAGAGCTAGCAATCGCTGCCCGTTTCAGTCGCGTGGATACCGGTAGAGGGACATTCGCATGAGGAATTCCGTTGGTGGCGATAAAGAATCCAAGAAACGTCATCCTCCATTCAAGAAGTAGCTTCTTGAATCCAAGAAAGTAAGTTCTTTATTACTGTTTTTCAAATTGTTTCATATGAGCGGATCCTTCAGGGGAGGATCCATGGGTGTTTGGAATGAGTTTCCACCCATGAATCCCTTCAGGACCTTGTGTCAGTCTTCCGAAGAAAACTACTGAGACCCTTCAGACGAGAGAAAGTCTTACCTCGGTAGACCATGTGTAGGTCATCCGGGTTTTATGATTTAGCTACTGTCTCGATTTGGGTAGACCGTCTGGCTCTGTTGGTCGACCGGACCTTGGATAATATCTTTGCTTGGATTCTGGGTAACCTCTTCGGTCGACTGGGTTGCTTGGTTAGTCGACCGGAGTTCTGTTTTCATTTAGTCTGGTCTTCTGTTTTGTTTCGTTTTCAAAGTTCAATCTGTCTTAAGTTCTGAGTATGTTACAAATGTATTTCTGAATGTTTTTAAAGTATGTCAAGTCAAGTCATGCATTTATTTCACACGTTTTAGGAAAGTCGAGAATTGTTTTGAGTTTTGTTCGATGCTTCATCCCAAGGGGTGTTGATGCTTTCTAGGATGGTTAAATAGCTCAGTCCTTTCTATTTTTCTCTTTTGCAGATGTTCAGATTGAAGGTAACGATGATGGGGATTTGATCGAGGATAGTTATTGAGGCTTTGTAATATTTAGATTTGTTCTTTTCTTTTCACTTATGTTTTGTTCCCTTTTGTAAGAACATCGTTCCATTTGGAGTATTTCATTTATGTAAAACCGTTCAGTTTCTTTTTAAGATTGATATTCATTTGGGATCTTAGCATTTTCGTTTGAGGGTTCGGTTTCCATCGACGTATGTGGCACTACCCTGTCACCCTTAGGTTACGGAGTGTTACAAAGTCGGATTTCCAAAATCTGTCTTTGTCTTACATGACAGATTTTTGAAACCCTAAGCCACGTTGGGCAAAGAAGGATTTGAAATCTGTTGATGCAAAAAAAAATAATAATAATAACTTTTCCCAAAAACAATGTCATGTTATTCCCTTTCTCCTAAAACAGTCATTCTGATATATATATATATATATATATAAAACCTTTGGATATTTGTAAAACACAAGAGGGGGGTTAATTGGGTTTTAACTAATCTTGTAAACTTTTTCAATTCTTTGCAAAGCTATTGGAAGTTTGAGCAAGAAGAATAAAAGCAATGCAAAACCCAATCAACAAGACAAAGGATTTAGAGTGGTTCGATTCACTTAGAATCTACATCCACTACCTTGAGCCGCACCCAAGGATTTCAAGCAACTTCACTAAGAAGAATGTTTACAAATGTGGCTAACTCACTAAGAGTTTTACAACACAACCACACAACAAAGAAACTCACTAAGAGTTTTACAACACAACCACACAACAAAGAAACTCACTAAGAGCTTGCCCTCACTAAGAGCTTGCCCACACTAAGTAGGACTTTTACAAGAATTACCCAATCACTTAGAGAGGGAATTGAATGTTTAATGAACAAGATAAATCACTCTTCTAAGTGAGAATATATACCTTTGAAGCACAAACAATTTTAGCTCTTGAACATATGAAGTTCACTCTTTGTCTTGCTTTTTGAAAGAACACCTTTGAATGATTTAGATCACGAAGTGTTTTTGCTTTGAAGGTGTTTAGACTTGATAAGAAATCAATGTCAAATGTATTTTCAAGTCATAGAATGTTTCTCTAGCTTTGGAGTATAAATACATTTCAAAAAAGGCTGAAAATCGAGTCTCCAACGGTCAAATAACGGCTAGTAGAAACAGAATTCGGTTGACCGTTCAACAGACTTCGGATGACCGAACCAAGGTCGGTTGAGCCGAACCAAGGTCGGTCGACCGAACTTCCAAAAGGTCGACCGAAGCTTAACAGTCAAACCTCTCAGTATCTCTTCGGTTGATCCGAGCTTGAGCTCGGTTGACCGAACTTCCAAGCTGATTTTTCACACGTTTTGAAATCTTTTGAAGCCTTTTGAAGTCTAAAATGCTTTCCTAAAAAGGTAACAAGTAAGAACACTTGGAAAACTTTTCTAAAAGACTTATCTATGAAATCAAAGGCTTTTTGGATAAGAACACATGTAAAGATCATTTTGAAACTTAAGCCTTTTGAAAACGTGTTTGTGTGAATGCAAGACTCGAGTGTAGAGCTTATGTTCATGAGAGCTTTGGTTAGAGCTATATAAGATAAAGACTTATAACGACAAAGCTAATCTAACCAAACCTAAGTCTTCAATCTTCAATCTTGAAAGATGAGCCTTGAATAATACGACTTTGAATCTCGATCATGGCTTGATTGAAGTATTTAGAGCTTCCAATATAAGTTCCAATATTCTATCACAAAGATATAAACATTAGACACAACATCAAGTGTTTGTCCATTATCAAAAACCGAGTTCGATCGCCCTTAGGGCTAACAATCTCCCCCTTTTTGATTATGACAAACTTTGATGTAATTAGATAGGATATGGACAATTATAAGTACAAAGAAGCATGGCAAAAGGATATAAGAACAAATAAGTGTAAAGCTAAGTGCTTATAAGATAAACCAAGATAGAACGAGAAACATAAGCACTAGCATGTTAAGTTCTTATGCCATATACATTAGGGACTCTTTGAAGAGCCCTATTTCCCAACCAACCTCCTTGCCTCCTTCCTTCCATATAATAGCATTCTTGTGTGTAAAATACATACCTTTGTTTACACAAGAAGCTAACTTACCATTTTCATCAATGTTGATGTGAGTGCTAAGGATCCTATTAAGAAGAACATGCTCACACAAACATTAGAACAATCAATGGTTTGTTGTCATCAAAACAACATAGGATATTTTACCCTTCGGGCTAACAGTATTTGACTGATATTGTCACGTTTACTCATGCAGTATGATGTCAAGGAAAAACGACGTGTGTCAATAGGTTACGAGTTCAACACCCCTGTCGGGATATTAATAAAATATTTTATTTTTAAAAAAACACATTTAGTATGATAGTGCATTGAGGCTGTGAATTATTTTTTCCATTTTTTTTTTTTGGGAAACTATTCAAAATCTTTAACCATTTGCATAGTATTAAATGGCACATTTTTCTTTTTTAAGATGTCTGTAATTCAGTGTTACATTTTCTAAAATAAAATTTTAATATAAATACCACTATTAACCCTCCTTTAATCTAATTCACCACAAAAAAAGTGAAAACCTCATTCGGTCAAAGGTTTAATTTGAGGAATTTAAGCCACACCATATAATAAGTGACCTATAAATCATATCATAAAATAAAATTGGAGTATATGATATGATTCACTTATAAATCATATCATATACTACAATAATATAAGAAAAATTTATAAAAATAGTCTTACAAGTTTTTCAAAAGATAATCACGCAACAAAGTTCATAATAAAGAACTTACAAGTCTTTCAAAAGATAAAAAACACAACAAAGTGTAATTCTTAACTTACAAGTCTTCCAAAGGATACGAATAAAACAAAGCACATAATAAGTTTATAATCTAATCAAGCAAATCATTCAAATATTTGAATTTTGAACCACTATCACTATTATCATCCTCCATATCATTTTTGCCTTCATCAAACATATCATCGCCATGAGGAAGCTCTGAACCATTTAAGGACGCATCGATAGCACTAGTAGTATCATCATCTCCAAATTCAACATCTGTCTTCTTCATCCAAGTCCAACTCAGAATTCTCATACACAATCCAATCATTATACGAGGAAATATCATTAAGGTTATATTCATTTGGGTTTCGAGTTCACTTATTCTTACCCAATTTTGCATTAGCCATCACGTAAACAACAATATTCATTGCCTTTTGCTTCAAATGATTTCTTCTCTTAGTGTGAACCTAAACAAAAGAATTAAAAAATTTATTAGCAAATGAATTAAGTTCATAATGAAATACAATTCATTTTAATGAAATTGTAGGCTCGGTAGAAACGTCTGATTTTACAATCGATTCAGCGTTTCTACTAGGTCGCGATTCAACACGTTTTGGTTCCGTAGAATCGTACTATTCTACGAGTTAACCCGCATTTTTTACAACATTGCCACCCAACATATCTTTTTAGTATTTCATCATTTTGAAACTTAATTTAAAAGAATTAAACTCTACTGACACATAATTTTACTATTAACTTGTTTATTTCTATTAACTCATAGCCTCACTAATTTTCTTAATTAATAAATGTAAAATAGTAACTACTCTCTCCATCCCAAATTATCTGATCACTTTGTGTTTTGCACGGGAATTAAGATTTCATCAAATTCTATAGTAGGATATTGTAAAATATCAAACATGAACCTATTTAATTTGACATCAAATTTAATTCCACATTATGTTCTCTCTCCAACACTCAATCTAAGAAGTATGGTTAAAAAAATCATCATTAATGAATAATTTATTTAGAAAGTGGACAATTAACTTGAGACATGAAAAAAGAAATGTCAATAGATAATTTGGGACGGAAAGAGTATATACAAGGTCAAGTAGAGTAACTTCTTTACTTTTGTATCAAAATTAAAATAAAACATTTAATTTTGGAGGGAGAGAGAAGGGCATTAATAGAGCACATCTTGCATTTTAGTGATCGAGAAATGAATTTCCAAGGGCTCAATGAAAAAGTAAAAATTCCAGGGTCAAACTTCACATGACCCTCCCAAAGTATGAGGTTAATTTTGCATGCACCCTTTCGGCAGCAAATAATTATTTGTACCCGTCTGTTTACTCATTTTTGTGTTGTAAATTGGTCATTATTATCCCTAGATAATTTTTGATAAGGTCCTTCTGTCTAAAAAGTGACAGGTCAATATAATTTTTGATAAAAAAAAAAAACGAGTCAATGCAAAAACTTGTGGGGGTATAATTGGTAATGTGCTTTTAGCACCCCCCACCCCCCAGTGGTATCCCTCTATCCCTTCCCCCCACCACCCCAAGCGGGTTTCCCCTTAGGTAAGATGAATGGCAAAGATGGTTTCATGGATTCTTGAAAAGATTCAACAGGCCTAGGTCAGATGAAATCACCAAAGTAGTAAAGATGATTTCATGGATTCTTGAAAAGATTCTTTAAATTTTTATGTATTCCTTCTTTGTTTTTAGTGTTTTTGGTAATTTAATTTATTGGGGGTTTTTGAAATAGCAATAATTATGATGTGTAGTTTGTGAATCATTATTTCAAGTATGCAATGAATGTTCTTTGCTTAAAATTTAATATTTCAAGAATGAATTTTGTGGGTGGTTTGTGAGGTGACCGGAGATGAAGAAGAATGAAGGAGATGGTGGTTTGTGAGGTGACCGTAGATGAAGGGAAAGGTGCTGGAGCGGGGGTGGGGGTGGATGGCTGTTTAGCACAGGGAGAAGAAGAGATGACGGGGACGGATGTTTGTGATGGTTGCCGGAGATGGTGGCCGAAGATGAAGGGAAAGGGTGGGGGATGGTTGGGGGGTGGGTTGGGGTATGGTGGTAATGGTGATGTAAGAATTGTGATATACCAATTATACCCCTAATATGTTTCCGTTGACCCAGTAAACAAATTAAATTAACAGTTGACTAACAATTTTTTTGACAAAAGGATCTTGTATACCAATCGTAAATTGTTTGAGGATTTTAATGTGCAGAAATAATGTTTTGGGACCTTACACCTTAGTTATAAATTGTTTAGGGACAATAATGACCAACTTGCCTTCTTGTGCCCAACCAATCACAATTCGCCATGTATATATATAATTAAAAATAATAATTACATGGCGAATTCTTATTGGTTGGGCACAAAAATAGGTACACAGACGGGTACATATGATTTTCACCCCCTTTCGGCCCCCAAGTCCCTCAAGTTATATACTATATTAAAGTCATTCACAAACAAACGTACATATAAATTAACATATAGTAACCATGTACCACATAAAATTCAATAGATGTTCGGGTTATCACACATTTAATTATGGAGGGAGAGAGAAGGGCATTAATAGAGCACATCTTGCATTCTAGTGATCGAAAAATGAACTCCCAAGGGCTCAATGAAAAATTAAAAAAATCAAGGGATCAACTTCACATGACCCTGCCAAAGTATGAGGTTACTTTTGCATGCACCCTTTCGGCCCCAAAACATATCATCATATTATGCATAGCAATATCACATACAAACTGCCGCCAAAAAGATGGAGAAAAACAAGGGCAAAAGGCAACAATTTAAGGGCTTTTGTCATCGAATTCTCATGTGATTACATTTAAAAAAAAGAAGTGAAAAATCTCTAATTTCTCATTATATTTTGAACTCAAAAGGTCGTAGCTACAAATTAAGTGTAAAAATGAGGACTAAGGATGATCGTCCGTGCTCGCTTAACGCGGCGTTACTGATGAGCATAGGGTTGATTGTTGTTTCATCATTAAACGGAAGATTACTAATTATGGGAAATCCACATTTCTCAGCAATGTATGCATTTGGTGATTCATTGACAGATCATGGAAACAACAATTACCTTGCTTCTTTGGCAAAGGCTAATTATTCGCCTTATGGTATCGATTTCCCCGATGGACCTTCGGGGAGGTTCTGTAATGGAAGAACCAGCATAGATTTCCTAGGTACAAAACTCTTTCTATATATCAACTCTAATTTTCTCTTTTTGGTTCTTTAAGGGTTTTTTTTTATTTATTTAATTAATGTTTTTTTTTCCTACTTGAAATTTCCATAGGAGAGTTGATAGAACTTCCAGTTCTTCTACCATACACAAACCCTTTGGCCACTGGGACAAACATTCTTAAAGGTGTGAATTATGCTTCTGCTGGAGGTGGAATTCTTGAAGAGACTGGAGGCAATCTTGTAAATTTCTTTCTTTCTTTGCTTTTCTTTTTTTCCTTTTTTTTTTTGGGTGCCTTTTGGGTTTTAAACTTAATTAAGGTTTTATATATTTTGGATGACAAATAATCGTCTGTACCGTGTATGTACTTATTCCTGTGTCCAACCACTCACGATTCACCATGTGTACAGGGACTAGGGGTGTTAATTGAGTCTATTGAGCTCATTATATTGGGTCTAGACCCAAACTCACCAAAAAATTGTTTGGATCCAAATTCTAATATGTTGGATCTAGATCTTTTCACTTAAGGTCCAGATCCAACTATGTTTTGCAATATATATATATATATATATATATATATATATATATATATATATATATATATATATATATATATATATAATGGCAATGTTGTTTTTCTTATATTGCGGTATTCATATCTACCCAAAGTCCCCCACGGAAGGATCTTAAGTCAAATGGTATGTTCTATTTTTCTCACATTTTCTGTTTCGCCAATAAAACTTGTACAATGTTAGTTTCTCTTTTAAAAATTTTTATAATCTAAAAATAATTAATGGTGAAATAATTTTGGTATTCGATATTTGGTTTTCATATAATTTCGAAAAAAAATTCAGTATTCGGTATTTAGTTTGCATATAAAACATTATAAAAGCGAATCGAATACTGAAATTTTGTTTCGGAAAATCGGACCGTATACCAAATGCACACACCTACATAAAATAATACAATTTTTTTCTCCTTTTGAACAAAGGGCAGAAAACGAGCCTAACATCAGCCCAACTCTTTTTTTTTCTTTGGTAGGATTAGCCCAAATCTTATTATTGGAGAGGGGAGGAAAGGAGGGGTTGTATGTATATGTGGGTTTGATGGATCTCTTGAGTCTATTGCATCCAATGTGGATCTTATTATATTCATATTAATTTTTTTTTATTTTGTTTTGGACCCAAATCTAATTAGGGTTGGATCCAAAAAATATTATCTCATATCTGATTTGAGTCTAGTAATGTGAGTCTAGATTTGGGTCTTTGGATCATATTGACAGCCCTAACAAGGACAAAGCCGAAATTGTATGTTGGGGCGAAAAACTGTAACAGTACGTCGGTCTTCCTATAAAAACTGCAAATACAAATATTGGAGGGCGAACTTAATAAAAAAATTTGAACTACACATAAAAATTATTATATGTTACTATATCTACTAGCATTTTTAAAAATCTCGGGGACAGTAGAATCGTTCTTGCATGTGTATATATAATTAGAAAAAATATCAACATGGTAAATTCTGAATGGTTGAACACATTAATGAAAATATATACATGTACAGACGATTTTCACATTTTTTGGATAGACTTTAATTTTGTAAATTTTCTAACTTTTCTCAATTGTCAACTATTAATTTTAAATGTCAAGAAGGCCGTGGCCCAGTGGGGCAAGCCTTGACCTGCGACTTGGAGGTCCCAGGTTCGACACCCGCCTCCTACGTGAGGCAAATAAAATTCCTAGAAATTAAGGTGCTGACCCAAAAAAAAAAAATATATTAATTTTAAATAATCTTCTGCAACAATTAAGCCCGTATTTCAAAAAAACTTAAATAAACTTTGGACTTCACATTTTCTTTGCTATGATTTGTCTTTTTTTTTCTTTTCTAAATACAAAGTGTTTAAGTTACGCA
Source organism: Vinca minor (assembly GCA_026122235.1). Taxonomy (NCBI): domain Eukaryota; kingdom Viridiplantae; phylum Streptophyta; class Magnoliopsida; order Gentianales; family Apocynaceae; genus Vinca; species Vinca minor. The sequence continues at coordinate 860,366 of JAOCZM010000239.1, forward strand.
TTTGCACATTGTACAGCTCATGTTAGTTCCTTTCAGGAAAAAAAAAAGGAAAATTATCTGAATCATCCTCAAATTATTTAGTAAGACACGATAAGATTTTACAAAAACAATTTACTCCTGGTAGGTCTCAGAACAAATTTCGCTGCTGTTAAGTCGTTCCATCATCATTGTCCGTGGCGGTTTCCGGTAAAAATTAGCCGGAGTGTGGCTACTTTTGGCCGGAAACCGCGCGCATAATGGTGGTGTGACGATTTAACAGACACGAAATTTGTTTTGGGACTTATCAGGAAGTATAACCACATGAAGAATCTTATCGTATCTTGGTAATACTTTGAGGATGATGGAAGTCATTTAATTTGATGTTAGTTTTTCTTTTATTTATTAGGGGGAAATCAAATGATTTCATTAATTACGTGCTTGCATAGCAGAAGCAATTGCAAGACGAAAATCGTAAATTCAGACATTGAAAGAATATTTATTAACTGAGAATTCTTCTAGCAAAATTAAAGAAACTTGTAACTCAACAAGGATATCTCGAATAGACTCTAAAATATGGACAATTCTTATATATATATATATATATATATATATATATATATATATATATATATCTTATTTTACCTTTTTATCGTTAATACATCTCTTTTTGGTTTTTCCTGTGATTAATTAATCAGGGAGAACGTTTCAGCTTGAGTGAACAAGTGGAGAACTTTGAGAAGACAGTGAATGAAATGAGGAGTTTAATGGGAGAAGAGGAATTGAGATATCATTTGGAAAAGGCATTAGTAGTAATGACTCTGGGGAGCAACGACTATATCAACAACTATTTGCAGCCATCATTTTACTCAACCAGCTTTATTTACAACCCTCAAGATTACGCCGATCTTCTCATTAATCGCTATACTAGACAAATCTTGGTAAGACCTCTTGAAATTCTTTTTTTTTTCTCTCCCAAATCAAGAGGCGGCTAATAAGGAGTTCGAGATGCTCGACCGCACAGAGCTCCGAAAATTTCGGGGTCCCAAAAGTTTTTGTTATTTATATATATTTGGACATCTCTGATTTATAGTATTTACTTTTCAACTAAATCAGAATAATATCAGACAATTCATCTTATTTACTTAATTATTTCCTCCTATTTCCACGTCAATTTTATTTCATCATCTTTTCACTTGGTTACCACCAGTCAAATAACGTTAATTTCTTCTCCTTGTTCATATTTCAAAACGTTTTAGTACATTTTGAATAACAAAAACTATTATACAATTGTAATGCTTTATTTATTTATATTTTATGAAAGTTCATATTTTTGGGTTATATATAGGTCCTTTATATTAAGTTCAGCACAGGGCCTCAAAATAATTGAGACGGCGCTGCTCCAAATAACAACAAAATAAAAATATTGACAACTAAAATGTTTTTCCTCTAATCAAGTGATAGTAAATTTATTTTTCATGATTATTTTTTTCAGGCTCTTCACAATTTAGGACTGAGAAAGTTCCTTTTAGGTGGAATTGGACCCCTTGGATGCATTCCTAATCAGTTGGCCAGTGGTCTTGTACCCTCAGGAAAGTGTTTGGAAAATGTGAATGAAATGGTTGGAATGTTCAACACAAGGCTTATACAGCTTGTTGATCAGCTCAACTCACAGCATCAAGGATCTGTATTTGGTTATGGCAACACTTTTGGTGCTTTCATGGACATTGTTCAGAATGCTTCAGCATATGGTAAGACAAAGTCTTTTCTTTCTTTCTTTCTTTGTTTTATTTTTTTATTTATTTTTTGTGAGTGGGGATATCTCTTAATATTAACCATCGTTATTATTATGGGCGAATTTTGATTGGGTTTGTCTTAAATTGATTTGGGGTAAAGCCCAAACTTTTCATTTGTAAGACAGGGCGACAGTCTGTCACAATTATTTTTTACTTTTGTGCAACTCAAACAGATCTACCTTAATAGCAGGGCGCCGAGGCCCTCACAATTTTAAATTCACTAATTTTTTACTTGAATATTTTTAGTATCCCTAAATTTTATTAAAATTTTATTTTTGAAATATACCCTTCAAAGTATACTAGCATTCTTTCTGCGTCTGCCCCGAACTCGAAGTATCTGAATATAAACTAAACTCAAACTAGATCCAATTCAATTACGCCATAAATTCATTCTTAATGTTCTAAAATATTGAGGCTGGTTCTTTTACACACTCCCAGAGCCTAGAGAACTGTTGAAGTCTTCCCCTCCAATTTTCGCATGACAAAGTTTTCTAAAGTTTTACTTGATTATGTTAGATTTAAATTTTTTTTTCGTTCGCTTCTATATACACGACCAAACACGCTTCAAGATTGAGGTAAAATCTCTAGTAACACCATAATGTATTTAGATCTTTTACCATGTAGTAGGTTATTTTTCTTGAAATATTGAAATTGTTATAGGCAAGTGATGCCTAAACTAAAATTAGCTAGGGAAAATTAAAAACAAGTATAGAAAATAAAAAAAGATGTCAAATAAATCTTACTCCCTCCACTCCTTAACATAAGACTTCTATTACATATTGCGAAAATTAAAGAAGAAAAAAAAAGATACGTTGTTAGTCAAAATATAAATATCATTATCTTAAATATGATTTGTATACCACTAATTTTATTTAAGAGAGTAATATTGATATTTGGATTAAAAAAAACTTAATTTTTGCTTCCTTAATTATCGCAACATGTAATAGAAGTCTTATACTCCCTCCGTCCCAAATTAACTGTCCACATTTTCTTTTTTGTTTGTCCCAAATTAACTATCCACTTTCTAAATAAAGTATGTATTAATGACAATTTTTTCAATTTTACCCTTCTTCCAACTCCTTATTGAATACTCTTAGTTAATTAAAATGACCACTTTCTGATACATATTTGAGAGGGTTATTGTGTGAGAGGAATGAGAGACAGAAATAAATTTTACATGAGATTACTAAAATTAATGAGGGGCATTTTAGACTTTTACTTATATTTTACCATCAAAATCACCAAATTTTTAATACCCATATATTTGTCAAAGTGGACAGATAATTTAGAATGGAATGAGTATTAAAGATTGGAGGTGGTATTTAATTTAATACTTAGTAAAAAACTTGTAAAGGAGTATTAATTGTTGCATACTCTTGTAGGACTTGCTGTGGTTGATACAGGGTGCTGTGGGATTGGGAGAAATCAAGGGCAGATAACTTGCCTTCCATTTTCATTGCCATGCACAAATAGGAATCAATATGCATTTTGGGATGCTTTCCATCCAACACAGACCATAAACAAAGAGCTTGCCAAGAGAGCTTATAATGGTCCAACTTCTGATTGCTATCCCGTCAATGTACAACAAATGGCTCTAATGTAAACTATTCTTATTATCTCTAATTTAATATTATGCTCATTATAAATTATAAATTACAAGGTAGGAACATATTACATTAATTAATGTACTAACTCTTATTGTCCTCATGAATAATGTGCTTTGTGTTAATTTCTTGTTGTACAATTAATCACTCACTATGTAATGAAGAAACGGAAAATCCAACTTTTTGTCCTTCTGATAAGATATCATGCTCAGACTGCTTGTAATAAATTGGTCAAACCCTTCATAATAACATATAACTCTTGCTAAAAATGAAAAAAATAAAAAAGTTGTAGGACTCTCTTAATTAAGATGTTAATGGGTTCAGACTGGTTCAAACATGACATAAGTTCAATTTCTAAGCCTCATTCTTATGAGTTTTGAGCTTAAGCAAAGCTTCGATCAACCCGAATGAGACTCATAACTAAATAAAATTAAATGATATGGGATGCTTGCCCCAGTGTAAATGGTAAGCATGACCCTGGGCTTCGGCCCAAGATCGAATCCTGTATACCCCACTTCCCCCCAGTAAAATAAAAAAAATAAAAAATAAAAAAAAATTAAAAAAAATTAAAATTAAATAAAATTAAATGATATATATATATATATATATATATATATATATATATATATATATATATATACACACTATTATTCATTCTAACAAAAAAAATCTGAAATATAGTCTTTCTTGAAAAAAGGAAAACTCATGAGACAAAGATTTGTTATAATTTTTTATGTAATCTAAAATTGAGAAATCCCCAATATTTAACACCAATAATATACCTAACTAGGATAAATAGTAAAAAAAATTATTAAGCTCTTTTTGGCATCAATTATTTACAGCGACTATAATTGACCAATTAACTAATCCGACGAGTTTTCACGCAAAAAAAGTAACGTGACCAGCACATGTGTCTAGTAAAAAAGGTAAAAATGTCACTTTTTATCCTATTCTTCTACCTCTACCCCTCTTCCTTCTTCCCTGACTACCCCACGCTAATTACCCCCACGCCACCCTCACTGTAGCGCAAGCACCACCACCCCGCAACCCATTCCACTCTTCATCCCAAACTCCCTGTGGCGCCCCCACCACCCCACAGCCCACTCCACCCTTCACAATTCATCTCCATCTCTGAAGGCCACACCACCCCCACCCCCTTCGACGGCCATCACCCCCTGCAGCTAACTCCACCACTCCCCCTTCATCTCTATCTCCGATGTAGTCACCGCCTCGAAGTAAAAATGTTTAGAACTCGGGTTACTGGATTCAATTCTATGAGGATCTGAAATTGGTTTCACCTAATTCTCCTCTTTTTTAACCAAGTTGGGGGAAAGCACCCAATAATGTCTCAACACCCTCTATTTGGCAAAGAACATATAAATTATTTCCAACCTATATTATCAATTGAATGGATGAGTAAATCCTTCCGTAAAAGTGGGAGAGGTGCAATGGGGGAAAACAGAGGGTAGAAGATGGGTTGTAAAATGACATTTTTGCCCTTTTCACCGGCCGCATGTGCTGATCACAGGGTCTTTTTTTACCTGAGAAATCGCCGGATTCTTTAATTGATCAATTATAGTTGCTCGTAAATAGTTGATACTAAAAAGAGCCTAATAAAAAAGTTTTTACTATTTATCTTAATTAGATATATTGTTGGTGCTAAATATTGGGGATTTCTCTTCTAAAATTTGCATATTATACTCGTGAGGTTCATAGCTAAGTCACAACTCACAATTAAAATGTGAGCTCAACGCGAGAATAATGTTTGTGAGCTTATACGGATTTAGAATTCTACTGTTTAAGTGAGATGAGTGCGAACTATACTAAACTCTGATTATATAACTCGATTAACACCCCTCATTACATTAAAGGAGATTTTTTTTTCCCAAGTAAAAGGAGACCTTAATTAGTTGAAGAGTAGTGATAAACGACATAACAATATGGCAGTAAAACTTGGTGTAATGCGATAAAATTGAATCTGCAACAGAAACACGAAAATAACGCAACAAAGTAATCTTTATTAATCAAATCAATAGTGAGTTACAATCTCTGGAAGGACTCCAATTTAGCTGGAATGATCCTCCGATTCTCCTCTTCTGAATTTGTTTTGTCCTAGTGTTGGAAGACTTGATCTTAATTAAATACGATTTGATTCCAAGCGCTGAACCTTCGATTCCACAAAGCCGTTATGCCTTCCCGGGTTTTTGTCGCGAAGAACGCCTTTGAAGACTGTTGAAGATTTCCTGAGAGCTTTTGTCAGTTTGAAGTCTGTCTGTAGCTTCCAAATGATCTCTCTCTCTCTCTCCTTCCTTTCTTTAAGCCTTGGGGAAGACCCCTATTTATAGGCATAAATGAGGGCTAGGGTTTTACTTATTGGGTTAAGCAGCCCATTCACTTATGTTGGGTTGACCCAGTCTTTATTTGGGGCGGCCCAATGTTTAATCCATTATCTTAATGGATCTCTATTTAACTTAATATTTTGGGCTTGCATTTCATTAGCCCAATTGAGTTTGATTCACTATTTATCTTTGGACTTTATTTCAAGTGGATCTGGGTTTGTTTAAAATGATTTATTTAATATGGCCTAGTTGTAGTGGTCCAATATTTAATCATTATTTATTAAATTCAAGTAGCCCAGACGAATAATATTTATTTATTAGTCTGGATTAAATAAATTTAATTACTTGAAAATTCACTTGTCTACACTTGGCACAAAGGATTATGACAATTAAAATTTACCATAAAGGCCAATAGTAAAATAGGAGGGAAAATAGAGACAAAAATCCAATAATATTTCCCTTCATTTTTTTATTCCTTTGACCAATTCTTTAACTACTCCAATTCCAACGAATTTGCCCATTGATAGCTGACATCTATATGCAGTAAATGAAATCATTGGAATGGAAGTAAAAAAATGTTTTAGTCCTTTATAAAATTAGAAGGATATGATTCATTTTTTGCAAAGATAGATGATCCAATTTTTTCCTTCTTCGCTCATAATCTAATTTGCAATTCATTCATTACATTATAGTGGTCCCATCATTCTTTTTTTATTTTAAACCCGATTGGGCGGTTGCCCCATATAGGGGAGATAGAACTGCCTCAGACGCGGAGAAGATAGCCCTAGAAAGGGAGATTAAAGCTTGACGCACGCATGCGGAGGGTATCGAACCCAAGACCTCAAGGTGCGCCTGCCCACTGGGGTAGGACACCTTTTGATGCAGTCCCATCATGGTTGTCAAAATCGCGAGTTGGATCGTAAAATAGGGGGTATAAATCGAATTAAATCGCACTAAAAATCGTATCAGGGTTGGATCGTAAAAGATCGTAGGATCCAGATCGTAAGATCGTAGGATCGTACAATCCAATACGATCCAATATTGTCTCTTTTCCAAATTTTTTATTTTTTTTAGATTCTGCCCCGACAACATAATACAAATTTGTTTTAATGTGAGAAATCCCTCTCGACTTTTTCTTTTGCTTGTGATTTAATTAGTTAGTGAATCATGAAGTTACTAATTATTGATTTAATCATTTGTTATGGTTTTTACTGTAAAAAAAAATTCTATAATACATTTGAGAAAATAAAATCTTACTATTAATAATTGTTATAGGTGCAAGATTAATAAGAACTAAGGAAAAATAAGATGCCGGGAGCGTCCGGATCGGATAGTGGAAGTGTGGGCAATGATTCTAGCGCTGAAGGTGGCCAATTAAATCTCCGAAAGAAAGCAGTCGGGAATAGGAGCGATCCGGGGTGGAAGCATGAAAATATGGTTAAAAGACCTTATGCATTGTTGGTTTGATTTTGAAGTTTATCACTTGTTAGTTTGTGTTTTAATTTTAACTTTTTAGTTCTATTGGTTTAAATTTATTATAAAATATTATTTTAATAGTTTTTTCGGATCTTCCGATCCGTGCTACGATCCTCGTGTTTACGATTTTTGAGACCCTTTTCGTTCCGAGTCAAAATTACAATCTTGACAACCTTGAGTCCCATCATTCTTTATTCCAATCTTCAACAAAATTTTGTCAAAGCAATATTCAAAAACCAGTGCATTTCATAACAGATTTCTTAATGGTTTCTGTATACTGCTACAGCTCAAATGATAAAGTTCTTGTTTTTTATGAAGGATTAAATGTCTAATATGGTAATGAGAATGAAGGTCACAACAATTTTATTCAATTAGATGAAAAAAATATAATAATATTAATATTCTTGATTGTGATAAACTGAACTTTTTGGCATTTACTAATAACATATTTAATTGACCTTATGTGTTAAGTTTTTATTATATGTTAATTTGATGTACAATTGTTAAGGGTGGCTTTAATAACATGCATAACTTGGAGGACTTACGTGTAGGCTTGTGAGAATTTGTGGGAGTGGTTTGACACCTTTTAAAAAGGTGTGTCCCTTGGTATTTAGTGCAGGATTTTCTTGGTGGTTAGAAGGGATGAGAGGTTAGAGAAAGAAAAGACAAGAAAATGGAAGAAGAGGAAAATCTGGAAAAATAGTGAGTTGAGAGTAAAAATCCTAATTGAAGTAGTAATCGGACTCCGAATTGAGTGATTCTTATTTCTATACGAAGCTAACTGACAAGGCTACGAGTGAGAAGTTACGGGGTGGATTTTGAGTTCCCACAAATGGAATTTTTCTTTTTAAGTTGCTGCATTTTCTCTGATTTTTGGTATTGTGATTTGCTTGCTTTAATTGCAAGTAAGACTCTTCACCCTTGTAATTTATGTCCTAAAACTCATTAAATGTGTACTTTTATACTTATGAAACTGCGTGTTGGAAGTATTTAAAAGTCATGATTTTCTACATAGGATGAAACGTTTAATTGTCATACATATATGTTGATCATTGATCTTGTTTGCGCATGTTGGTTGTCATCATAATTCATTATCATTAGTGTCGACTTGTTACTTCTTTTGAAGTCCTAAATGATATGTGTACTATAGAGTCGTCACTGGTTGAGCTATTGTCTAGAATCGATCTCATTGCAGGATTCTTTATAGTGCATTGTGAGAGAGTGATAGTCGTTGAACTCGGGAGTTCTCGACGCTGTGTGATAAGTGACCCCGTTCCTAACTGGGAGAGATGTTAGGTACTACGTCGGTCTTTGTGGAGTCCACAGTGGTAGACAATGACACAATATGAAGGAATCTTTAAAGATTGATCCCTTCGTTCGGGGAGAAACTGAACCCATGTATGCATGTGAAAGCCTTCCCTTCTAGGCTTAAAGGGGTGAAAATCCTCTGTACCCATTCCTGTCCCCAGTTAGTAGTGCCCTAGGATCATTAGCATATGTTGTACGTTTTATATCTTTTGGGCATGTAATTGAATAGCTAATTTTGCTTATGAACATCAAATGCGTGATTTGATAGTAAAACTCATTAGCTTATGTAATTACTATTCTAGTTGTCCCTAGTTTAATGTAATGTTCTTTACAATGAAATAAAACTAGTATGATGTTTGATTCATGATTATGTTTTACTAATCATGTGTAATGAATACAAATCATATCATAGATGCAATATATTGGGATAAATTGTATCGGACGTGATCCGTTAGAGAAGTAATACTTCATGGTCCTTAGTCATAAGTATTACTTCCTCAATACTATTTTGAAATCCTTATACCTTAATCGAGTATACTTTTAATCGAGTCGGACGTTACTTTAATCGAGTAATCAATATGACTGAAATCCTATTGATCATGAATGGAGCCACGTTTTGACTCAGTCGGACGTTACTTTTCATCGAGTAATCAATATGACTGATGATCGGATGTAGTGTCCTATCATGGCTTGAATGTGAGAGGCATTGTAAGGAATTTGTCCCGCTCTATTATTAGAGAGAGATATCCATGGGCCCCTAGATAGGGAAGCTTGTCTAAATGCATGGTCGTTCTCAAATGTATTTGATAAAGTAGTTATTAAATACTATTTGTTGGAATGGTCTACCCGGAGATCGAGCATAAACACAATTAAGCTTAATAAGGGTGACGACTACCATGCCTTATGCTTAATTAGGATATCGCGAGACAAAGGGATTAAATAGTGGATTGATATTAGGTTCCACCATAAATTCATTCACTTTGGGTAGTCACAATGTCCTGCTAGGGACCACTTGTGATTTATGAACACATAATACTACTAAGTATGTTTTCATTGCCATTGTGATATGAACCTATAGGGTCACACGCATAGACGAGCTAACGAGCTTCATGTCCAGATTCAATGAATCTAGAATTTGTCTAGGTTCATTGTATCTGACATTTATTTTTCTGAGAATAATAAAGCGTTATTATTCGAATTAGAGATAAGGGGCATTTTCGATATAGCTGGGATTACGTGGGAGTTATTATCCGATAAAGACTCCCACTACCAGCATAAGTCTAGAGGACGTGGGAGTTATAGACTCCCACTGCCAAAAGAGGTGGATAGAACGTGGGAGTTCTCCTTGGAACAAACTCGCACTCCCTATATAAACCTCTGTTGGCCGAAACCTTTGAGACTAATGCTTGAGCCGCAATAATACCATAACCTAGAAATCTGATTTCTTGATTTCGGCCTCCTTTTCTCTCTAGACAATTCGTAACCCAGAAAAACTGAAGAGCTAGCACTCGCTGCTTGTTTCGTCGCGTGGATACCGGTAGGGTGTAATTCCGTAATGGAGGACTCAAGGTGGTTGCTGCTGAGAGCCGAAACATACAATCTTTAGCCGAAAAACGTAAGTCCTTTTCGGTTTTTTGATTCGCTTTTGTATGAATGGATCCTTCAGGGGAGGACTCATGGGTGTTTAGAACGAGTTTCTGCCCATGAATCCCTCCATCCCCATCCCTGTCCCCAACCAATCAGAATTTACTATATAAACATTTTTTCCAATTATATATACACAGGGTGAATTGTGATTGGATGGGGACAGGAACGAGGACAGATAATTTTTTGCCGTCTTAAAATTGGGGATCGTTGTAGTAATTGTTTTAGGGTTGTGAATAGACAATTGAGCTATACCTTGTGAATTGTTGTGTCATAGCATAAGTCATTTTCGAAGGATCTGGGATAAGGAACACATAGTGCTTGTGTCACATTTTCGAGGTGGTTGCTGCAGAGAGCCAAAAGATACCATCTTTAGCCGAAAAACGTAAGTCCTTTTCGGTTTTTTGATTCGTTTTTGTATGAGTGGATCCTTCAGGGGAGGACTCATGGGTGTTTAGAACGAGTTTCTGCCCATGAATCTCCTTTCATCTCATCTCCCGTCCCCCAACCAATCAGAATTTACTATATAAACATTTTTTCCAATTATATATACACATGGTGAATTGTGATTGGATGGGGACAGGAATGAGGACAGATAATTTTTTGCCGTCTTAAAGTTGGGGATCGTTGTAGTAATTGTTTTAGGGTTGTGAATAGACAATTGAACTATACCTTGTGAATTGTTGTGTCATAGCATAAGTCGTTTTCGAAGGATCCAATGTTGTGTATGTATGTATGTTGGGATAAGGAACACATGGTGCTTGTGTCACATTTTCGATTTGTAGATGTTGGATTTAACGAGTAGAGGTTATATCTTATTTAGTTTTTGTGATTATACTTGTCATCCATATCTACATATGCATCAAAACCTGTAATTTGGGGTTGGAATTCGAATTTTGACGAAATGCACTTTTCCTTCACAAATTTGCACTAAAAAAGTGACGGACTGGTTCTCGGTAGACTGCATCGACCGGAGCATCCATCCCTCGTCTCTAAGGAAAACTAATAGGACCAGAGGGACGAGTGGAAGGTTTATTTAGGTCAACCGGGTTAAGGAACCCATCGTCCGAAGAAAGAGTTGGTCAACTGGTGGGTGATGCTAGTCAATCGAACTTTGGACAGTGTGTTTTCCTGTTTTCAATGGACCATTGGGTCGACCGGTTCTTGTGTTCGGGTCGACCGAAGAGAGGTATCTTGGTGATATGGTTTTCTGTTTGTCCTGGTCCTTTCTAGTGTTTTCTTAAAAGTTGTTAGTAAGGTTTTCATGTGTAAAATGTGTCTTATGAAAGGACTTAAACTTACATGCTTTCACACTTGTTTTGGAAAGTCGGGAAAAGTGTTCTGAGTCTCATTTGATGTTTCATCTCAAGGTTGTTGATGCTTACTTGCTTTATAGCTCATGACTTTACTTTCTTTTATTTGCAGATGATGAGGTGCATGAAGAATGTGATTGTGTGGAGACTTGGGATGGGAAATTTTATGAGTGGTCCCTAATGAATCCATGTAATATATTAATTTCTTTTTTAAGTACTTTTAACCTTGTTATGTAATAAATGTAGTACAAATCCCTTTACTGTTCTGCTTTGGTTTTGTGCCTGATTGGCATATGAGGTACTATCAGGTCATCATCCGGCTTCAAGGTGTGACATAAGTGGTATCATAACCAGATTGAACCATAGGACTAAAAGCCTGGAATGAATATAGGATGAACTTGGTAGATAACATGTGAGGTGTGTGATGGGTAGAGACTCTAGAATAGGACGTACTTGTTTACTTACTGTTTTATACCTTGTTATTGATGATTATATGATAGTGTGGTTGTTATATATGTTATCTTGTTGTCTACTGTACCATGTTATGTTTTCAAAATGTTTAGCATACTATGTGAATTTATCGCTTTACCATATACTGTGGGTATTCGTGGGGAATGATGGACCGAAACCAAGACAACAACGACGATTTGAACATACCAATTGATGCATTGGGTCGTCAGGGTTCAAAGGGTAATCGACGTCAGTTTGTGGGGTTGTCAAGCCAACAACATGCTGGGGATAGTCAAGTTGGGACAAAGTTTATGCCACCACCACCACCGCTCAACCCAACCATGCAAACCGATTTTGGAGTAACTTTCAATCTAATGACTCAACTGATGCAGAACCAACAGAATTTGACCGAGGTATTACATAACCAACATCATCGGATTAATTAGAGTCTGTGGCAAGTCAGGGCACCAAGGGTGGGAGTATATCCGGGGAGTTATTATGAAATATTAAAGAAGATGATGATGGTATCATTTGATGGTACCATGACCCCAAATAAAGTTGAGGAATGACTAGAGGAAATAGAACATAACTTAAGAATCATGAGGGTACCCGAGGGTTCAAAAGCAGATGTGGTAGTTGCATCCCTCACAGCAGAGCAGCTGAGTGGTGGAGGGGTGTTTTCCCTATCTATCAAAATGGGGGACAACTCAGCAACTGGGTACAATTTAGGAATGCATTTATGGATCAATACTTTCCCCACACCTTCCGAATGGAAAGACAAAACCAGTTCTTCAAACTGGAGCAGGGTGAGAATATATCGGTGTCTGAATACGCGGGACATTTCAATACCTTGGGGAAGCATGCTGCAACAATAATCTAAGACCCGGTATGCAATCAGCGTGGTAAAAGACATCCGAGAGAATGTCGTTGTGTCAGCATGGCTTGTTTCAAATATGGGAAGACTGGGCATCTTGTCAGTCAGTGCACCATGCCTATTCCAACTACAGGACGGACTTCACCAGTGACACCAAGGTTGCTGATACAGCAGACAGAAACCAAATGCTCGGGTTTTCGCTCTAACTCAACAAGAAGCAGGGGATGCTTCTTATGTGGTCACATGTACGCTTCTAATCAACTTGGTACGTGCATTTGTACTCTTTGATTGTGGAGCTACCCATTCTTTTGTATCACATAGATTTTCTAAAGTACTTAAGATCTCACCTACTTGTTGTTTTGACACCTATAGGGTAATGGTACCTAATGGAAAATTTTAGAGTCTAATTTGATACATAAATGGTGCAAGGTAGAAATAGACTCTAAGGTACTAGAACCTGACCTTATACAGTTACCGATGGTAGATTTTGATGTAATTTTGGGTATGGACTGGTTGTACGCTCATCATGCCTTAGTAAATTACCGGGAAAGGAAGATTCAATTTACAGTTGGGGAATAATAAGTGGTAGAGTTTCTGTGTTCTTATAAAAAAAGAATAGTGGTTGTAGCATGCCTGTAATCTCAGCGATGAAAGTAGCATGAAAGTGAGAAAGTTTATCAAAAAGGTGCTGAAGGATGATAAGAAAAAAGTCCGACTTGAGGACGTTCTTGTAGTAAGGGAGTATCGAATTTCTTTCCCGACGATTTGTCGGGTGTTCCACTTGCTCGGGAAATTGACTTTGAGATTTTACTACAACCCGATGTGGAGCCAATCTTTAAGGCCCCGTATCGTATGGCACCAGCAGAGTTGATAGAGTTGAAGGATCAGCTCCAAGAAATTTTTGACAAAAAGTCGAGTGTTTCACCTTAGGGCGCTCCAGTTTTATTTGTGAAGAAAAATGATGGAAGTATGAGGATGTGCATAGACTACCGTGAGCTTAATAAGATAACAATTAAGAATTGATATCCCTCCCTCGCATCAACGACTTGTTTGATCAGTTGATAGGTGTGAAAGTCTTCTCAAAGATTGACCTAAGATCGGGTTATCATCAGCTTAATATCGAACCCGAAGACATTCCCAAAAGATCATTTCGAACCCTGTATGGGAACTATGAGTTCCTTGTTATGCCATTCGGTATGACTAATGCACCAGTGACTTTCATGGACATGATGAATCAGGTGTTTAGTGATTGTTTAGATTTGTTAGTAGTATAGTCTTCATCAACGATATTTTGATTTACTCACCGTCGGATGAAGCTCACGAAGAGAATCTTAAAGTGGCGTTGGAAATTTTGAGGAAGGAGAAGTTGTATGCCAAGTTTAGTAAGTTTGAATTTTGGTTGACTAAGTTGAAACAGAAACGGGGTGAAGTTTGAGTGAGGTTCAGATTGTGAAGAGAGTTTTCAGAAATTTAAGGAACGGCTGACAACTGCACCGATTTTGGCACTATCTAAAGAATCTAGGGGTTTTACTATCTACAGTGATGCATCGGGCATAGGGTTGGGGTGTGTTTTAATGCAGAATGGTAAGGTAATAGCCTATGCTTCAATACAATTGAAGCCATATGAAAAGGAACTACCCTACATATGATTTAGAGTTTGCAGCGGTAGTTTTGTCCTTTGGAGATATTACCTTTATGGAGAACCTTGTGAGGTGCTTACCGATCACAAATCCTAAAGTACCTTTTCACCCAAAAGGAACTTAACATAAGATAAAGGTGATGGTTGGATTTGCTTAAGGATTACAACCTCACTATTAGCTACCTCTCCGGGAAAGCTAATCAGGTAACCGATGCCTTAAGTCGAAAGAATTCGGGACATCTAGCATGTTTGATAGCAAATTTCGAGAAGCTTAGCTTAGAGGTCGTTAGTCAACCAATAACGTTTTGGAAGCCTTAGTAGCTCCACTGACACTCTTGGGTAGGATAAAAGAAGGGCAAAACCTCGATTCATATTTGGAAAGGGAATGGAATGTGGTGCAGTCGGGTGAACAGTCAGATTTTGGGGTTCATAAAGATGACAATTTGAGGTATAGGGGTAGATTGTGTATGCCTTCTGATTTGGGGTTGAGAATGGAAATTCTGCAAGAAGCTCACAGTTCCAAGTTGTCATTACATCCCAAGACTACAAAGATGTATCGAGATCTTCGAGGTAACTTTTTGTGGAAAGGCATGAAACGGGACATAGCAGATTTTATTGCTAAGTTTTTAGTGTGCCAACAAGTAAAGGCGGAACATCAAAGACCCATCGGTTTACTAAAACCCTTAGAAATACCCGTTTGGAAGTGAGAACATATCACCATTTATTTTTTGGTTGTTTTACCTTAGGACAAAACCGGAAAAGACATAATTTGGTAATCGTTGACCGACTCACAAAGTCTGCTCACTTCTTACCTATGAGAATCACAGCCTCCATGGATACGTTGGTGCAGATGTACATGAATGAAATAGTCAGACTTCACGGGGTACCGGTAAGTATAGTATCAGATAGGGATTCAAGATTTGTGCCACGGTTTTGGAGGAGTTTCAATGAAGCAATGGGAACAAAGTTGTCCTTAAACACTGCCTATCATCCTCAAACCGATGGGCAGTCGGAAAGGTCAATCCAAACATTGGATGACATGTTAATGATATGTGTGTTGGACTTCAAAGGAAGCCAGGTGGATCATCTAACATTCGTCGAGTTCGCCTACAATAACAGTTTCCAAGCAAGCATCAGTATGGCGCCGTATGAGACATTGTATGGCAGAAAGTGTCGTTCGCCGGTTTGTTGGGATGATATTGGGGAGAAGATGATAACAGGGCCAGAATTAGTACAAGTAACTATGGAAGTGGTGCCACTTATTCGGGAAAGGTTGAAGGCAGCTCAAGATAGGCAGAAAAGTTTGGCGGATAGCAAACGAAGACTAGTGAAACTTAAGGTAGGTGAGAAGGTATACTTACGAGTCTCACCAACGAAAGGGCTGATGCGGTTTGGTAAAACTGGAAAGCTAAGTCCGATATATGTAGGATCTTGCCTATCGTTTGGCATTACCTCCAACGCTGTCACGAATACACAATATATTCCATGTGTCATAACTAAGGCGTTATGTTCCAGATCCCAGTCATTTATTGGAAGTAGAACCATTAGAGCTTCGAGAAGACTTGTCCTATCAAGAAGTACCGGTAAGGATAGTGGATTGTAAATATCAGATTCTGAGGCGACGCACCATACATTACGTTAAGATACAATGGTCGAATCACAGTGAAAGAGAAGCTATTTGGGAACTTGAAGAATAAGCTCTCCAGAAGTACTCATAGCTATTTGAATCCCGAGGTAAGCAAGTTTCAGGGACGAAACTTCAGTAAGAGGGGAAGGATGCGATAACCTGAACTTTTTGGCATTTACTAATAACATGCTTAATTGAATTTATGTGTTAAGTGTTTATTATATGTTAATTTGATGTACAATTGTTAAGGGTGGCTTTAATAACATGCATAACTTGGAGGACTTAAGTGTAGGCTTGTGAGAACTCGTGGGAGTGATTTGACACCTTTTGAAAAGGTTTGTCCCTTTGTAGTTAGTGCATGATTTTCTTGGTGGTTATAAGGGATGAGAGGTTAGAGATATAAAAGAGAAGAAAAAGAGACAAAAGGAAGAAGAGGAAAATTTGGAAAAACAGTGAGTTGAGAGTAAATATCTTAATTGAAGTAGTAATCGGACTCCGAATTGAGTGATTCTTGTTGTTGTTCGAAGCTAACTGACAAGGCTACGGGTGAGAAATAACAGGGTGGATTTTGAGTGCCCATAGGACAGAATTCTTCATTTTTCAGTTGCATATCCAACAAAGGTCGCATCAATTGTTTTGGTGTGCCTGCCCGCCACATGAGATATTTAAGCTCCTTATTCTTCAAAGGACTGTGAAAATTAGACCGAAAATGTCGAATACAATACCGGTGAACCGCTAGGGGTGGTTGCCCGACCATCCACGTTTTGGACCGCATTGAGAATATCATTATGCCCATTAGTAATCAAAGAAATTTTAGCCATTTGTATGACGTACTTTCTGAGGTTCTCCATGAACCAAGACCATGCTAGTGTTGTCTTCGCTTCTACAAAGGCAACTGCAAGGATCGGTATTTGATTTTTAGCATCTTGAGTGCTAGCAATTAAAAGTACACCCTTCTGTGCACCCCTGAGATTCGTTCCGTCCAAGGAAACTACCACGCTACAATGTTTGAAGGCATCCCTCAACGGCTTGAAGGTCCAAAACATACTACTAAAGACTGGTAGGCTCCCTAGAGTCAGGGGGTGGGACAAAGTGTCTCCATTGAAAAATAGTCCAGGGTTTGAATCATTCAACACCAACATGTATTGGGGTAAAGCCTGCAATTTTGTAATCCAATTCCGAAACTGTCACACCCCGAAATCGAGTGATGACCTGGCAGTACCTCATATGCCAATAAGGCACAAAAACAAATGAGAAATGATAAAGTCCATTATACCATTAATAAAGGAGACTATCAACTCCTACATTAAATATCATAGTGCAACATAAAGTAAAGTCTGAGTTAACTATAAGTTATTACACATTTAGAATCCAAGGAAATAAAGTAAAATTTAACTATTACAAAATGTTCATTATGAATCTCTCATCGTAATCCCCATCCCAAGGCTCCACTTAAACACCATCATCAGTCACCTCATCATCTGCAAGTAAAACAAAGTTAAGAAATGAGCTGTGAAGCCCAGTAACCATCAACACCCTTGGGATGAAACATAAAATATGACTCAAATACATTTTCCCGACTTCTCAGATTAGAGTGTGAAAACATGCAAAGTTTAGGTTCCTTCGTACACCACATTTTACACATGAAAAACTTACCAAAAACCTTTAGAAATCACCAGAAGGAACTAGGACAAAACAGAAATCAAAATGACCAAAAGTCCGGTTGACCAGGCACTACACACCTGTCGACAGATTCAACCTTCGGTGATCAACATACAAGTATGATAATTTAACATTTCATCTTATGCAATAAATCATGTCTTTAAATACTTCCAACACAAAGTTCCATAAGTATAAAAGTAGACATTGCATGAGTTTTAGGACAGAAAATACAATGGTGAAGAGTCTTACTTGGAATTAGAGCAAGCAAAGCAAAATACCAAAAACTAGATAAACACAGCAACTTCAAATGTAAAATCCCGTCTACTGGAACTCAAAATGCATCCCCGTCACTTCTCAAGTGTAGCATTTTTAGTTAGCTTCAAAACGCACTAAAGAACGCGCCAAAAGGAGTTCGTTTATTACTTCAATTATGAAATTTGCTCACAACTCTCTATTTTTCCTCTAATTTCACCGACTTGTACTCCGAATTTCATATCTCTTAATATAGCCGTTAGAATAACATCTCCAGTGGTCAGAATCTAGTTTAAGAAGGCATCTAACTATGGTTTAAATCGGGAATGATCATAGAAGGTTTACTATGCAGGCAAAGGGTTTCAAACTTACTTCACCGGAAGGACAACCTAGAAATTCCAGAATCACCGAACGAAGTTCTAAGGAAGATTACTCTAAAACTAACCGTTGAAATCTGATCTCCACCATCCAGATTGTAGTCCTACAAGTCCTTTAACTTTTCAAAAAAGAATTGGGTTGATCAGACTCGGATTACTACTTCAATTATGGAATCTCCTCACAACACTCTATTGTTTCCCAGTTTCTCTCTTTCTTCATTTCTCTCTTTTCTTTCTCTCTTCTTTTTCTTCTTCCTCTTTTTGTAACTTCCCTCTTTATTTTTCCATCAATAACCCCCCCCATCAGCCTCTCAACTCCCTAACAAAATAATCCCTTAATCTCCTAACATCCACACTCAAGTCCCCCTCCAATAACCAAAACGTCAAATACGCCCCTTAAACACTTATATAACTAACGTACAACATATTAAACATGTAATTACAAATACGTCATACAAAATTAATTACAAGGAAATAAAACACGTAAGAAAAAAGTTCCAAGTCTCACAGAAACAGAGTTTCGATGGCAATTCTCCGCGCATTACAAGCCTTCCGGTAAGTACAGTCTAATGATATTTTCCTTTCACATCAGACAACTATCAACTTGATAGAAATTTCGATCTACTTGGTTGTGTGGGATTATTTTACTGCTATGTAAGCATAGGACATGTTTCTTTAGTGGTTGTTGGGCAATCTACACCAATAGTCCTCACATAGTTTTGTACACTTCTACCTCCCATCCACCTTGTTGCGAATAACCCTAATATACCAACTACATAGGGCCTTACTTGTGGAATTACGACATTCCCCATTAAATCACGATTTGTTGCTCTTTTCTCTTTTCCACTCCCTCTGGGCTAATTTGTCATGCCACACATTTATGCCTAATATGACCTCTTTTTTATCTTTGAAATGCATGCCCACCGCTACAATTGGGTTATCCCTATTCCACAACACAATCGGTTTTTTATATACAAATTATAAACAACATGATTGTCAAATTCGAAAATCGGACCAACAATAATAGCTTTGATAATTATCGTATTCTACTGTTGTGTTGGATTGAATTTGAGGCTCCAATAATTGCTCATCTGGAATAGGGACCTGCCTCGGTGGATTGGGTTGGAGGCTCTGGTACATGCTCTTCCATAACAACATCAACTTCATCATCCTCATGATCTCCCATCTCTTCTTCACCGGCCTCGTCCTCTGATTCTAATCGACCATCAATATCAGAACTTGGACCCATAGAATCCATGACTGCATCCCCCTAAACATTTGGTGGGTCGGACAACATTAATCGGCTGGCATTGGTGATATGCTCAATATTTGGCACGCCATATGTTGAAGGGAATGTATATGTTGCGTAGCTAGTGGTGATGAGGAACCTTGATAACTTGTATCAAGATTCAACAACAAAAGGGTTGAACGGATCTTTCTCCTCTTGAAATAGTTTCAAAAAGGAATATAATCAACGTAACTCTAAGAAGGTTAATTATCAATGGGGGCTAAAACACCACAACAAGTGAAACTAGCTTGTTGATATAGTAACTCAAGAATGAATGAAAATCTAAATAGAATTTCAATTCACAAGTATCTAAGGAATAACCTTACCAAATATCATATATCTAATGTCTAAATAATAAGGTGGTTGAATTCCCTCTTAAATAGAGTGGAATTTCGGCTCAAAAGAACCCACAAAGGAAGAGTCCTATTCGACTTAGGGCTCTTCAATCTCTAGCATAACAAACTTGCTATAAAAGAAACATTAACTAAACACATGGACAATATGCACTAGTATTACTCGGCTATAACTAAAAATAATAAATAACTAATTAAAGTTTCTAGACTTTAATGTACAAAGTTTCTAAAATGCCCTTTTGCCATTTTCCTTCCAATTGTGTACTTTTCCTTCAAACGAGATTAAATGGATTTGATCTTTATGTCTTTCATTCTTTGAAGGTTTCTTTGTCCCATGAACCTTTAGACTAAATGCTTTTAGAACTTGACTCTTAGGCTTTCTTCAGGAACTTGGACTTGGAATGAATGAGTTAAGAACTTGATCATTTGGATGAATGACCTTGGGTAGCTTTAGATATGAGTCTTTTAGCTTCATGGATGGATCCTCATCATTATCCCCTTCTTTAAAGAGATTCGTCCTCGAATCTTCAAAGTCTTATAATGCAAGTGTAAGATCACTCTTGTTTTTCAACTCGTCACTCATTAATCCTTCTTTAGCTACATTGCTAGCGGCTTCTTGCTTTTCTTCTTGACCAACATCTTGTATTATTATCATACTTTTATTTGGGCAGTCCATATCAAGATGGCCTTGTTCGTGACACTTAGAGCCTTCCGTTGGAATTGAAGATGAACAATTTATTTTCCAAGTTGAAGATGAATTCGTGGCTGTTTGGCAGCCTCAAGTTGAACCGTGGCTATTTTGGCAGCCCCTAATGGCTCATTATTCTCTATTTTGCTCAGCCAAAAAGATGACTTAGAAGAAGGGGGCTGATTTGGTCTTTTCCAAGTGGAAAAGTTAGCTGAATTGTACCTTTTCCTTTTCTCTTTGAGTTGTCTCTCAATTTGTTCCGCATAGTTCACCATCTCTATAATATCAACATGATTAGCTCTTTCCACTTTTGGTCTAATATCATCATTCAAACCCGCCAAGAATCGATTCAACGTAGCTTCCAACTATCAATAGGTCGTTGACCAGCTCTTCTCCTAAGTATACTATCTTGTTCCCACCACTTTGATGCATAACTATAGAATCCCATGTCTGCCATTTTTACCTTTTACCCTCCGAATAATCATGAATAGAAAACATATGATTAAAGTTTATGTATCCATTCAAAAAAAGATTCAGGATCATTCGTACCTTCAAAAGATGGGATCTTGATTGTACCAATATAGTTGTCAAATTTTTGAAAATTCCCTCCCATTCTCTGCCTCATAGATTCAAAAGCACAATTATCATCCAACCTTTGAAATTGTTCCCTTTCTCTCGGCCTCTCTTGCTAATGATCATATTCGTGTCTTTGATGTGCTCTTCTTGAGTTTGTTGCATGTTGAGAGCCATACACTTTATCATCATAATCAAAGTTGCCATCTTCTTCAACAAGAGTCAATCTTTCGGTTACCTCCTCCAACTTTTGAATACTTTGGCGCAACACTTGTGGTGTGTCTTCCCGAAAGAGTTTATCATCCATATAAAGCTTTCATCTTGTCTTGATGTATAGACTCCCTGTTGAGACATGATTACTAAACACTCAAATTTGTTAGATAGAATAAAAATTCATTCTTTATTCCAACAATACTCGTAAAAGAACTTCAACTTTAGACGAATTAAAGGTTCCTAAATTTGTTGCGTTGAGACAAAGCTAAAAATTAAAAGAATAGAAATCCTAGGCTTACACAAATAGTTTAAAGAAAGAATTACAGAGTAATCTTGAAAATCCTAGACCTAATCAAGAAAAAAAAGATACTTTTTGGGTATCCTTTTGTGTTTAGGAAAAGGAAGATCTCAATCTTTACGCTTATTGATTCTTTTTATCGGATCTTTTCTGATTTCTTATGATTTCTCATTGTCCAAAAGATTCATAATTGCAAATGTTTCTTGGTGCTTCTTTAAGGACTCTTTCTTAGCTTTTAGGACTGTTGTAATAATAATCATTTATATTTCTTGTTCATGAGAAAAGCTGAATAATGATAATGCAATTCTTTTTATGTTTTATCATTTGGTTCGTGATTCTCTTGGTGCATATTTTCTGGTGTAAAAAAATTTGATTTTTCAGAGTTTTAGATATTCTGGAGGTTATTTGTTTGTGCCAAATTCGGTATGGTTCTGGCAAAATGTTCGTTTGTTCGTTTTGGTGGGAAAGTTGGAACTTTTGGTTCCCTCAAAAAAAAAAAGTTAGGTTTTTTGGTATTTTTGCATACTTTCATAGTCTGCTGCAGTTTGGAGTGATTTAACTTTTTAAGGTTTTTTCTCCTGAATTTTTGTTTTTTAAATATACCAAAATCAGCAGCAGTGGCGGAGCAAAAAATTAGTCATTAGGATGAATTCTTTATTGAAATTTTCACTTTTTAGGCAGAATATAATATGTATAAGAAAATTCATTATTTCTGAAAAATATTAGGGGTGGTCGTCTCCTCCACTACTTCTGACCCTGCCACTGATCGGTAGCTTTTTTAATACATGCTGAAGTCCCTATTTGCACTCCACGTGCTGACAGCCCTTGGCGGTCCACACTTGCTAATCTTGTATCAGTATGGAAGAGAATTTACTAATGTTTTCTATCCAAAAAGAAATTTACTAATCTTGTATGTAAGAGATTAAACAAAATGTACTTGAATTCAGAATTTCTTTAGAGAGAAGTACTCTGACGAAGGGTCGAGAGAGAGATAAAATGGGAAAAGTAATATTGTATTTGGTAAAACTGAAGTTGAATTTAGTAAATACGCCAGACGACATCTACCAAAAAGAACAAAAAAAGGACCAAACATGCTTTCACTACAATCTTAGCAACCAAATTGATCTACACAGTAGCAACTCAGAAAGAATCAAACATATTACCAAATAATAAATTACAGAATTCTAAGTCTTAAAATCAAATTCAAAGCTTGATAAATTACTATTCGAGTTATTAGGCTCTTATTTGTACAAATAAAAAAGAAACATCATGTTTGGAATTTCAGTAGCCGTAGGATGTTCTTCTCATCATCCTCATGAACTCCTCAATGTTAACCTCGCCATCACCTGAAACATTCCAAAGCAATGAAATTCCTCCACTGTGATCAACTTCTAGAAAAGTATAAAGATGAGAGGGGAGATAAATTATAGTAATATAAGATGAGGCCAAATGTTTTGGCGATAAATTAATCATTTTCCTCCAGCATATTTGAGTTATGTATTTAGGTTAAAATATATTTAAAATTTGTTGAGAAAAAGAGGGAGCGAGATATTTAAAAACAAAAGTTGAGGGGAGTGATATTATCCAAAATATCAAAGGAGCTTTGTGATGTTAACCTAAAATTTATTTCTCCCCTGGTTTTCAGTAGGCAATTTAGAGAATCATCTCGCGAAGGATTAAGGACCAGATTAAATGACAGTGCCTATGTAGCAAAGATCCAACAACAAAACATGCAGGGACTACTTATTTTTGTAATGCCAGCTATAGTCCTTCAAAAGCGAAAGCAGTTCAACACAAATAGTTTTATGTAAATGGATCTCTCCCCTATTATCTACCACAGGGCTTATAGGAGTGCAAATCAGAATATGACATCTTTGTTAGTTGGCCCAGAAAAGGCTTCCTCAGCCAAATACCCTACTTCCAAGGCAAACCTACCTAGTCTAGTTAATCTTTCCCTATGCTGCAGCAGACCATCTCAATACAAGGTTCGAGTCCGGGCCAAAGATCTGTGCACATGGTTAAGAATATAGACAGCTTGTGGTGCATGAGGGAATTCTTCTTTTGATTTTTTTAAAATTGAGAGAGAGAGAGAGAGAGTATTTGGATTGGTTCTTGGCTTGGAAATTTGTCTTAGGATTGCAAAAGTGAATTGTTTGTGAGAGGAGATGTGAGACCCAAAGTGAAAAAATTGCACGGAAGATTGTAAGTTTAGTACTAGCAGAACTACAGAGCAGACTGTAGTAACTTTGGATAACAAAAATATTACAATGAGTGATTATTTTCGATATCTTGGTTCTATTATTCAAATGGGCAGAGAGCTTGATGCAGGTGTGACGCATCTAGTTAAAGCTTGTTTGGTGAAATGGAAGAGTGCAACTGGTGTTTTGTGTGACCGTAATGTAACGTTGAGATTGAAGGGAACGTTTTACATAACCGTTATAAGACATGCTTTGTTATATGGTGAAGAATTTTGGGCAACTAAGAGTTGTCATACTCAGAAGATGCATCTAGCCGAGATGCGTATGTTAAAATGGATATGTCGGCCTACGAGAATGGATAGAGTGAGGAATGAGACTATTCAGAATAAGGTTGGTGTAGCACATATTGAAGACAATATGAGAAAGAACCGTTTGTGTTGGTTTGAGCACATTAAAAGAATGTCAAGTGATGCTCCGGTTAGAAGAATTGCAGGATTGAGTAATAGTGAGGCTATAAGAGGTATGGGAGGCCGAAGAAGACTTGGACGGAAGCTATGTTACTCGGACTCTTTGTTTAGCCGTGCAGTACCGGTATCGACACGACAGGCCGTTGGTATGAGTATGTAATAGGTACCTGACATAGTCAACTGCGAATGGGTACTTTGACCAACTCTTGAAAGCTCATCGCTGGAACACCCATTGCTGTTGTCGCTGTGAAATCGAAGATATGACGATCGGAAATTTAAGCAATAAGTGAAGGGAAAATGGAATATAGAGGGGTATAAGAGTCGAACAAGGCATGAAATTGGCTGGTGATTTGAATATGTACTGGCTGCAAATTTATCAGGAGGAGAAAGAGAAGAAATTAGTGTTAGGGAGAGGGAAGAGACAATGGGGGATAGAATAATGGGAGACAGCTTGTATTTTTTAAACTATTAATTAGCACATAGGGAGAGAATAATGGGAGACGGTTGGAATTTATTGTTGTATCTCCGTACCCGTGTCCGAATTTGGGGAAGTGTCCCCGTATCCTTTATTTTGGATGTTTAAATAAATATAAACCCGTACCTACCCGAGTCCGAGTACCCGTATCCTTTATTTTGGATGTTTAAATACCCGACACCTAAATATAAACCCGTACCTACCCGAGTCCGAGTAACATAGGACGGAAGTGGTAAAGAAGATATGAATTGGCTAAATTTAGATGAAAGTTCTTCTGGATCGAAAGAAATGGAGATAATGCATTCATGTAGATGACCCTACGTAATTATTTCTTTGGTTCATGACCCTACGTAATTATTTCTTTGGTTCATGTACCCCTAACCACAATTTTTTTTGGGACTAAGGCTTGGTTGTTGTTGTAAGATTGTGCAAAAGTGATGTCCATTGGCACACTAAACATTCAAATGTGGTCACGACCACAAAGAGATTGCAAGATGAATAGAAATCCAAGTTATGCTGGAAAGCATAGTTAGCTCTGGGACAATCTTGGGAAATTTTGACCTCTATTGGTAAGCATCCTCAGGTAGTGGGTACTGCTTCCATCTATGGGTGCAATCGAGTCGAGCCAAATCCTAAGCTAATCGCGTCGGGCTCAATAAAAATTAGCAGCGCTTGTATTCGAGCTCGAACCGAGTCTGAAAATAAGGCTCGAGCTCGATATGATAGAACGCACTTAAAGCTTGAGAAAGCAAAATAATCATGTGTGAAATTGAAAATAAAATCTTAAACAAACCATAATAACAAAGCCCGTACGAGAATGGAGAACTATAACAGTTTGTTTCCGGGTCGGCTTCTAGGTCACTGGTGTCTGGGTCGCTAGTGGATGGAGAAGGAAGTCCGATGGAGATGAGAAAATGCAGTAGTACGATACATACGATACAGAGAAAATAGCGTTTACCTTTTTTGGTATCAAGTCGTTGAACGTATCTCAACAAATTAGGATTTTTTTGGGGTTTGAAATTCCGAATTTACCCATAAGATTTTGACTGTTGTTAAGGGCAAAACGGAGTTCTTAAACTCCTTTACCACATAGCGTCGCTATTGCACGCTATTTCCCGCTATTTAAGTCGCAATAGTGACTGCTAGTATATAATATTATAGTTAAATATAAACTGGAACATTTTCAAGCCGAACATCGAAGTATTCGAGCTTAGCTCATTTAAGAATCTTAGGGGGTGTATTCAATCTGGATTTTAAAAGATTTTAGTTGATTTTCATAAGTATATGGATTAGCTGACTTTATGGATTGTTTCAACTCTATGCAGACTCTACGCAGATTCTATTAGATTGATTTATCATGATTTCTTTTGTTTTATAAAGTCTATAAATTATTTGAATAACACCCAAATATTAAGAAAAGACTTATTCAGTGGTGTATTATACAGATCCAGCGGCGTTGAATTTCCAAAGTAAACATATGTTTGCTTTCTTTAATTTCTGGTTGAAGATGATCAGGAAGAAAATTGTTTGGATATTATGACAATATATATATTTTTTGGAAAATAAACATTTCATATTGAGTTTTCTAACGATATGAAAATTTTCCTCATTTCTTTTGAGTTGGGATATTTCTTTATTTTTCTTATAATTTTAAAGAAATGGGATCACTAAAATAATTGTAATCTAAGATAAAATTATCAAAGACATTTAATTTTAGGACCTTACTAGGCTACTAGAATTATTGGCTAAAAGATTGACTAAAATAGTTTTTGGGACCTTTTTGCCCTTATAGTTGGGTGAATCCCTTATACCAGCAGGGGGTAAGATAGTCATTTAACACCCTCAATTTTGGGGTTTAGGGTTTCTATACTCAAAATTCTAGGAGTAAATCATTTTCCTTAGTTTTAATATTAGTGAGAGAAAATCAAAATCTTGAGGAAAAATAAGAGATTTCTCAATACGCATTTAAGCCTAGGAAATCCATGAAAATCCTACCTTTAATGAAATCTATGAGAATCTATAGAGTTTTGAATACCTTTAGATTTTAATGGACTTTTTAAAATCTAAATTGAATACCTATAGACTTTAAAACTTCTAAAAATTACTATAGAATCTAGATTGAATACACTTCTCAAGATCATACTTTATTTCAAGCTCGAGCTCGAGAAATTTGAACTCAAACCCTTTAGCGAATCGAACCCGTACAGATCGTTATGGCTCGATTCAATCGCAGCCCTACTTCCATTAACAAGCTCATAACATGATAGAAAAGCGAATATCACTTGCCATTTGGTTATTCTTCTACTGCTCCTGGTCTTGGATAATTTGACAAGTCTAAGCCAGTTCAACAGTGTAATTCAATCAGAATAGGGTGGTCACATTCATGTCCCCACTCCACATGCAAGTTTTACTTCAATAATCAACTTGGATCAAGTACGAAGCCCATAAAGAGCATATATACCATCCTCTATCTATGGGAAGTACTGCCAACAACAACAGCCTTAATCCCAAATAATTGGGGTCGGCAATGGAAAGTACCACCACAACAACAATAACATAACTCATTAAGTCCCCTAATAATTGGGTATGTGCGGGTGATGGATAGGAGACATACCTAACCTTTGGCAATAAATGCACAAAGTGGCTGCTCAATGGGAAGTGCAGCCATTACCTCAAATTTCCCAACTTCTTTACTTTCTATACCTCGAACACCTTTCATCTTTAGACCTATTGCCACCTCTAACTCATCAACTTCATCATCCGTTTCTATGCATCTAAATCCTTTTGTTCCTAGCAAATTCATCACCAGTGCCTAAGCACACACCAAAACGTGTTTGTTCAGGACAGTGGCGGAGCTTCATGGAGGAAGGAGGGGCCCCGGCTCCCCAAAATTTTCAGAAACGACGAATTTTCTTTAGGAAAAAATTATTTTTGTGATATTTTCTTATAAATGTTGTATTTCTTATAAATTTTTGTGAAAAAATTTCAATAAGAAATTCGCCCCCCATGACAAATTCCT
The DNA here is from genome assembly GCA_026122235.1 of Vinca minor. Classification (NCBI taxonomy): domain Eukaryota; kingdom Viridiplantae; phylum Streptophyta; class Magnoliopsida; order Gentianales; family Apocynaceae; genus Vinca; species Vinca minor. The sequence goes on from JAOCZM010000239.1 coordinate 888,275, forward strand.
GACTCCGCCACTGGTTCAGGAACTAGCCTAGCATTCCTTGGTCACAGGAAAACATCCCAAGAATTTGAATCAAGTATACTTTGCCATAGAAGTTTGGTTAGTTTATGAACAGCAACCATATCACTTTTACAGGTCAAGTGATGCATCAAAGCAGCAAAGACAAAATGCAAATTGAAAGATAAACAGAAAAAACTTACGATCACGATCTGCTTCGTCTACCATCTCCTGGATTTCTCTATCAGAGAAATTTTCCCCCAATTCCCTGGAGATTCGCTGAATGTCTGCAACAGATATTTTTCCCTGTTCAAGGTTCCAAAAGGCCAGTTACTGAGGAGCAATTTGAAAAGTGATGTACCGAAAAAAAGTAAATTAGTAAAGTACATTTTTATCTTGGTCAATGATTTTAAAAGCTTTCGAGAGCTCCTCTTTGGTGTCTCTTTCTCCAATCTTGGCAGTCATCATGTGCAAAAACTCGGGGAAATCAATAGCACCACTGCCATCCTTATCTACTTCTGCAATCATTTGATTAATTTCCTGAATCAACAAATGTAAAAGATATCAGGAAATAAATCATTTGCACAAAGGAGTTCTGGTAGGAAATTTCCAGTGTAAGCATAGTTGAAAACAAACAAATATTTCAAAGAAAAGTAACATCAACGAAACCAGCAAATGGAAACTATCAAATTTAACAATAACCATTTTCCTTTCTCAGGTAAGAGAATTTCCTTTTAGGAAATGAAATCCTCCCAATTCTATCTCACAAACAAATGTGAAAAAGAAAAGCAATAGAGGGACACAATGATTTACGTGGTTCGGTAAACTGATCTACATCCACAGGTAAGGTGATCACATAATCTCATTATAATGGAGAAACAAGAATACAATGGAGATTCATCCAATCCATTAGCTCTCACTCGCCTTACTCCAAACAATATAGAATATATATATATATAGTAAACCTTTAGCTAGAAGGATTAAGAGTTCACATAATTAGTAATTCACATAATTACTAATTCTTAACATAATTAGTATTCAATTATGAGTCCACCTAATTAGTAATTTACCTAATTACTAATTATTATCTTAATTAATAACTAATTAGTAATCCTTAAACTATACTTTGAAATTGACAATTGGTCGCTCTATGAAGTTGACAATTTACCTAGGAAACGCAGCGCTGCTACACCAGAATTTAGTGTTACTCTTCAGTGAAAGATCGACCAATTGTCAACTCAGAGTTCTACGTAATTCTAGTCATCGTCACCAGAAACCGTTAACACAGGTGAAAAGATTTTTATGTATATCCTCCAAAGATGGAAGAGATTGCTGAAAGAGATAAAAATTTGGTGTGGTTGGTGTACAAGTCAAGTAAATTGAAAAAGGATTAAATCAAGACAGTTGAATGTGAAGGGTGGAGGATTTATTCGGTATGTTTTGGGTGCATGGACTCAAAGGTGCATCGAGTGTCCTAAACCAGAGTGGGTTTGGTGAACTTTGAACATTGAGCAGTTTGTTCCGTTATTGGTGTTGTCGTGTTTGACCGTTGATCAAAGTTGACTAAACCTAGCTTAGTCAATTCCCCTTAATTCAACGTGATGATTTGAAGGTTCAAGTACAGAGCAGTGGATTTGTGCGTATGGGCATATGAGACGTGGAGTATATGGGACGTGTAGTGTACAAGTTGGAGATTGGGTGAATACGTCACAGGGTGAAGATTGATGGGTTTTGTCCATTATTCACTGGATTACTAATTAGATATTAATTATGTTAGAATTAGTAATTAGGTAAATTACTAATTAGGTGCACTCTTAATTGGATACTAATTAGGTTATGATTAGTAATTAGGTGAATTACTAATTATGTGAACTCCTAATCCTTTTAGCTAAAGGTTTACTACTATATATATATATATATATATATATATATATATATATATATATATATATATATATATATATATATATATATATATATATATATACGTCTTCTATATTGTTTGGGGGTAATAAGGTGAGGGGGGGAAGCTAATGTATTGGAGGAATCTCCATTGTAACGAAAGTATGAGCTCTCCTTACCCATGGATGTAGGTCAGATTGACCAAACCACGTAAATCATTGTGTCCCTTTATCGCTTTCCTTGTTCATATTTACTTGTGGGCTAGAATTGAAAGAGGATTAATTTCCTAACATTTCCATCACGAGGCAACCAAAGAGTGCAACCAGCAGATATGAAAACAGTACAAGAAGTGAGTGCTTTATCCATTGGTAGCAGAAGGTCTTCTGATGTCTCTAATAAAGCACAACAATGTCTTTGGTAAATTTTGTTGTTTTTTTCTCAAAAACTGATTTCACAAAATTTGATTTCAACTACTTTTGTCCACACTAGTCAAGGAAAGCAGTTGGAGGTTCAGATTCCACCTAAAATCATTTAGAAATAACCTTTCAAGTCCATATCATCTATTTAATCTTATAGCAGAAATAGACGAAAATGAAGATAAAACTCAAGGAGAGCAGGCAACTACTGCAAAGGATAGTTTTTTGCTGAAAATCATTAGGCTTCTACTTACTCTAGGATGTTAATTTCTTTCCATTTTTCTTTTCTCTTCTATAACTTTCACAATTGTTGTTTAGTAAAAAAAAATGTTATTTATCATTATGTTAACCAAAAAACTTGTTATTTATAATTATGTGAACATAGAGTATGAATGGCTGAACTGATTTATAATAAGAACTGTGATGTCTGGCATGCTCAAGGCAACATGGTTTTCTTCTCAGAGAGAATATCCTTTGGTTAGCATGCTGGTGCTGTAAGTCCCTGAGGCCTAAACCTTTATTGCGTTCATATGAACAATGCGTGCAAATAGAAGCTTTCTTCAGCTGTTGCTCTAAAATCACTTCTGCTACTTCTTTCCTTCAACAAGGTTGAATAAAGACAAAACCCAACTGCCGGATATCTTTTTATAATTAAATCAAAAGAGCCTTATACTTTTCCTGGTTAAGGTTCGTGTTAAATCATGAAGCACATACAGCATATCCCGCAGGATTGACAACTGCAGAATGCAGGAGTAAGTGGTTAGGCTATTAATTTGTCATTCGCTCATGACATGCCACAATCAAGAAGGCGTTCTGAAACTGTCATCAGACAAATACTAACTAGAATCATGTTTCCCCATTCTCATTACGTAGATTTTCAATACTCACCAGTAATTGAGAAAAAAAATACTGTCATCCTTCCAGGTTATCACAAGTAATATGAGCTAAGATTCTAGCATCACAACCAAAATAGGAAACTCAGTTTGGGGGGGGGGGGGGGAGGAATGTCCTCAGAGTTACTCCCATAGGGATTGCTAGAATCTTTCCCAGCACTGGTTTTCTTTGGTTTCAGAATCTTATTTTAATTTGCAAAATATAACAAATATCAAGTCCACCCTCGAAGGGATCAACCCAAATTTCATCTCAGTTTGTATAAACTCCTGATACATAAATGTAGTTAAAAAAAATCCCCCCTTTCTTTCTCAGCCAAACAAAAAAATAAATAAATAATGTATGACTAAACAAACTCAGAATTCATATTAATTTACAGCCAGATATAGCTATCTCAAAAACCCATCAGCCAATTACGTCAAAACAAGAATATCTTGAGCATTCGAGCTGTTTCTTTCATATCAGTCGTGTAACCGATTCTTTTAAATGCTTCAGACATTATGATATCTGTGTTGAAGTTTGTAGGTATAATGGTGTAGAAAAAAGATACAGAGATACAGCTAGAATCAGCAAAAGCAGTTCTTGACGCAAAAGGTGGAAGAATTTTGGGGGGAACTAGAGGTTGACTTTATTCTATGGCAATTTGGATAGTTACTTTCCTATTATTTGGTGGGTATTCACATGTGGAGCTTGTGTTAGAATAAGTACAGAACACATAGATAATATAACAGCTATAACCATTCTTAAAACAGAAATCCGTTAAGATTCAAGCTGAAATGGCATGTCAATCATGTGTAGGAATTACTCAACTAGCTCACTTGGCCTAATAATATAAGAATATTATACTACTAATTTGATGGCTAGGCTAAAAATTATGAGCCAAATAAACAAAGGATGCTTCTAATTCAATTAGGTCCCTAAAAAAAAGAAGATAAAGGAATTATATTCTTCCTGCAACTATGCAACCACTACGATATAGTAAAACTTCCATTAAAATGCAAATGGCCAACATTCTGAGAAACGAAAACCTAGTTCATCATTTAAGAGCTATTAACCGAATTAGAAGTTATGTAATGTTCGCCTCTTTCCTTGAACAAAACCATGAAAATTTAATAACTTCTTAATAATCCATTGCCCGGCATATATCAGAAAGCTTAAATTAAAACCATAAATGTAAAAAACAAGAAATCATTGAATAGCATATGAATTAGGGTTTAGACATCACCTCTTCTGTTAATTCAAAACCAAGGGCCCTGTAACAAGAGAATATTGGAATCAGATTTATGCTCATAATCACTAAAACCTTTGAAATAAGAAGAGGAAAAAAACACTCAAGTACCTCATTGCAACATTTAGCTCCTTGGCATCAATAGTACCTACAATCAGTTAGAAAAATACACAATCAAGTAAGGTTTCAGGTCTTAAGTTCAAATAACATCACTTCGTCTAACCAAGTATATTTTTAGTTACCAGAATTATCAGTATCGAATAGCTCAAAAGCCTCTCTTATCTCCTGCTCTTTTTGTTGGCTTAACCCATGATGTCGGCCTCTGGGTTTGTCTTTCCGAGATTGCCCTCTGTAAAGGCTTGCCTACAAGATAGTTAACCAGTAATCAGAAAGAAAGTTCCCATCTCCAGCACTTGTCCTTGTGCAGATGTTTCAGAGAGGATATAGACCCACCACGAACAAGGAACTTAAAAGGAAAAATAAGACTGAGAGCAAATATAGATCAATAAGATTTCAATGAAAAATGCATATCATTAGACGCCGTCTGACACACAGGAAAATTAAATAGTGGGAGCAATGCAAACGCAATATGCTCGAATTCTAGCCATTATATTTGCAAATACAAGAGAAGCTAAGCAATACTGAGAATTGCTCAGAACTGCTAAGATTGTCTCAAGGAAGACAAAGGTCTCAAAATGTTTTGAACTATCATTGATGCATACTAAACTGGAAAATTTTACATACCTAAAAGAAGTATTTTGTCAGTAATTTAAAGGATTCTGCATGAACAAATATTTTTTCTCTGCTAAGTCAAATTCAAATCTTTGCTATCCATGATTCACAAATACAAATAGATACTTGTTCAATTCGGAAGAGAATATGCAGCTCGGAACTGAATTTTAGTATTATGCGCAGTAGTTATTACTACCTTTTCAAAATTGGAGGAAGCTAGATTTTTTCTTTTCTAGAAAAAGAACCCCGGACACAGTGGCGGAGCCACAGTGGGGCATGGTGGGGCAAGTGCCCCACCAGTTTTTTTTCCATTTTTTTTTAGTTTTAGTTTTGTTTTTGTAACACCTCGTCTCGTGAACATTGTTTATTGTACCCATTTTGAATCACTTTACGATTTAAAATTAAATTATTTAGTTTGTGAATTATAGGAATGAAACCATTTATATTTTAACAATTTTGGTTAAAATGGTAACAAATTTAAGTGTGTAAGAGACTAAAAAATAAAATTACTAATAAAATATCCACAATGGACTCTCTTGTAAACTATAAAAAGTCCACAATATGAAGCCAAATGACTTAGAGGTTTATGAAGCACTGATCAGTAGAGTGAAAAGGGTGAAAAAAATGTGAATAACTCTAATCTATAAGATTTCATCCAAAAAAATTTTTTGGCTCCGCCAATATTTATATACTTCTATAAATTTATTTTGTCAATGCTAATTGTGCCCCCCCAAGGAAAAATTCCTGGCTCCGCCACTGCCCGGACATATTGTTCCGATCGAGGAGTGATTAACCGACTAGGCTAGCCTTCAAAAAAATGGAGGAAAATAGATAAATAGTTCCTTTACGGCCTCAATTTTTGGCTATTAAATAAAGCTTAAATAATTGCAATTCATAGGCCTTTGATTACGTTTTAGCTGACTATTTCTAATCATTTGAAAATTTGAAAATTTCCAGATCATAACAGAACAACCTAAACCAACATAGAAACAAAAAAAAAAAAATTGCATTCTTGCATCTAGGCCATCCAAATTAAAGCAGAAAAAAAAGAAATTTATAAAATTGGAAAGAACCCTAATAATAATCTTGGATAATTCTAAGATCATCACAACAAAACATAAACGAATGGAAAGAAAACTGAAATTGGTGCAAGAATTAAAGAGAAAATTCAAAAATTAAAGAAATCAAGTATTTACCATTTTGATCTATTGGGAGCGATTTGGAGGCTGAAATAGATTCAGTATTGTCGATTCAAATACTCAAAGAGGGAGCCGTGTAGAGAGACGCGTTTGATGGCTTTCTGATTTTTCCTTTGGACACAATTTCTTGGCCTCTGGCGTTATTCCTTCCGTAATGAATTACTCCCTAACAACTTCATTACATATTGCGAAAATTATGAAAGTAAAATTTACAATATTTTTGTGGTCAAAATACCAATATTATTCTCTCAAATAATATTTGTATATCACTAATTTTATTTAAGTTAGCAATATTAATATTTTGATTATAAAAACATCTTTATTTATGCTTCCTTAATTTTCACAACATGTAATGAAAATCTTATATTTAGAAATGGAGGTAGTACTTATGAATAAATTATCGCGTATGAAGTCACCGATTACTTACTTTTGCAAATAAGCATTATAATTCCAAAAATAATTTATGTTTTGTGGTCTAGGTTAAAAAATATTGGTTTTATCATTCTCAGTACCGAAACAATTTATATTATGTGGCATAGATTTCGGTCTATATTTTCTTTAATCAACATTAATCCAAACTTTGGAGTAGTCAACAAAAATTATGCGGGTACTCTATGTTTAACTCAGGACGAAACCAAGAATTTTATATTGGGGGGCAAAACTATAACAGTATGTCGAACTACATATAAAAACGGCAAAATAAAATATTGGGGCGAAACTGAAAAAAAATTCTGAACTACATATAAAATTTACTATACCTACTAGTATTTTTAAAAATCTTGGGGATAGTCTTCGTCCCTGGTTTAACTCCTATTCACCTCTCTCCCCGTCCCCACCTACGACGCGCCCCACCTCCTCTAGCCCCTTTCCATCAGCTTTCGCACCACCCTGTAGCACCTAAATAAGTCAAACTCACGAGTTGACACGTAGGATCGTACGATCTTACGAGTTTAAAGGGTCTTACGAGTTAGATCCTGAGTATAATCGGTAATCTGGTAGGATCAATGTAAACTCGTAGGATCTGACTCGGGGACGTAGGTATCGGTTCGATCCTACGAGTCACTCATTCAACCCGACCCGAAAAAAAAACCGATCCTTTATTTTATACCAATGTGACAATGCCCTAAAATTTTCTTTATCTTCTTCTCAACTCAAAATTTTTCAACCTACACTTCGCAGGCTGCAATTTCTTGGGGATTCTTCAAATTCAATTTATCAACGACTACAAAATCCATTTTTGTATAAAAAAAAACTCGTCTCCAAGTTCCTCCCCTGCCATCGTCTAAAACAACAAAGTCGAAAAGGTAATTTAAATTGAAACACTAAACTCTAATTGTATAATGTAATCTTTAATTCATATCTTGGCCGATGCTATGAAGTCTAATAAGCCAGTTCAAGTACAATTATATAGCTTTTACCTGCATGATTTTTTTGGTTTCTGCTTGGCATTTCCATGCATGAAACATGGTTTTTGTTGTGATCTTCACATCTTTAGGGGGTTAGTGTGGCATAATTAGTTTGTTCATATTTGGGAGATGTAAGCTCTAAAGGTTAATATGATCAATCTTGTTTTGATGATAACTAGACATTATGAAGTTCTAATGTTTGTATGATAGAATATCATACACTCACACTTGCATGGTAGATAGCTTCTTGTGTTTGTATTTCAATGATAGAATATCATACACTAACACTTGCATTGATAGATAGCTTCTTGTGGACATCAAAGATCATTCTATAACAAGAAGAAGCTACATTTTGCAAGTTTCCATGGCACAAGCTTAAAGGTCATTAACAATGATAATGGAAGATATTGCAAAATCAAAGGAAGATAAACACGTGTTGAAGTCCAAGATGGTACAACTTGAGAAGACTACAAAGGACTTCATCACAAGAAGTAGGGATGACAATGGAACCGGTTAAATTGGAGATCCGGCCCGGCCCGGCCCAACCATTCCCCGGTTTAAGTTGGGAATGGGGATGAATTTGGACCCGCTTGGCGGGTGAAATAATATCCCTATCCCCATCCCGGCCCGGCCCGCATGACCCGTCTAAAATACTAAATAGAAAGTGCATAAAATATCTTTAAAAAAATGAAATAGATGTCAAGTTTGGAGAAGATCGCGTGAATCAAATTCTCTCCGGGACTCCTCCTTCTCCTAAACATTATTATAACACCATTGCTCGTCGCCTCTTCCATCCTATTATAGTCGCTCCTTATCGCAGCATGTACAATCATTATGTTTAGATATTTGTATTTGTGTTTGTGTTTGTCTTTTTTTTTAAAAAAAAATTCATTGAAATTAGAATTTAGATAATAGTGTTAGATCCACGATATAAGATGAGTTTAGTCAAATATATGTTTCCAAAATATATGGTGAAGTTGAATCTCCTAATAGGATTGAGAAAGTTAAAAAATCTTGCATTGATTTTTTTTAATGAGTACAAGTCAAAAAATGAGAAGCAACCAAATAGGCCAACAAATTCTTCGCCATCTCAATTTTCCAAAGTGATCTATATTATATTGTTGGTCAGCAAATGAGCGGTTTCTACAAACTAATATCGTTTAGTGAGCAAACTAGTATCAATTTAGATTATGCTATTTCGTTTTACAAACATTAAATATTTTATTTTACAATTCTATATTATTTTTTCAAGGTTCTATTTATGGATTTTTGTTAAAAATTCACTAATTTTTTTCTAGTCGAGGTTGAACCTCCACTGTGACGAAAGTGAGAATTTGGGGGGGAATGGGGCTGGGCCTCCACCAGAGCTGGGGATGGCATACCCATCCATCCCCAATGATGGGGCTGGGCCGGGGATGGGGATGAGATGGAAGAGGCGTGGAGCTGGAGATCATGGTATCCGCCCCCACCCGACCTCATTGACATCCCTAACAAGAAGATGTTGATCAAAGGTCTCAAGTCCAAGCATAAAGAATATTTCATCTTGAAGACAAAGAAGAAGATTAGTCAAGAAGCTACATAGGTATATCTTTGTGACTAATCTTATTTGATGAATGATAGGTTATAGTATGATGAAGCTCATACTATTGCATGTTTTCAAAACCATATTTCTTACTTTGTATAAATCTTTCAAAGGATTTGTAAAACATCTTTTAAGTATTGGTTAATGCCTAAGATTTTTAAAATATTTTAAATATCTTTCAAAAACACTTAGGCATGAGATTGAGAACGTTAGAAAGTTGACTAATTAGAAAAAAAAACCACTTATGGATTTAAGTATGGTCGAGACCGATATGTGTTGTCGGGTCAACCAGATTGCCTTTTGTACTTTGTCACTTTTTAATGTTCCAGGACTCTAACGGTTATATTCTCTCGAAAGACCATGTTATAGGTCGGTCGACCGTACCTTTCATTCGGAAGACCTGACAACCCATTGCGGTCGAACGAGATGAGAACAGAAACCTTTGTATTTAACTTCGGAAGCACTTCGGACGACATACCCTATGGTCCGGTCGACCGAAGTTGTCCTGTCAAGGCAAAAATATAGTCATTGTAACTCGATTTGCTTGCAATTTTTGGACCCTTTAAATAACATTTAAGGTTGATTTTTGTTCTTTGCTCAAGCCAATAGAGGGGCCTTAGTTTACACTTTTTAGACACGCAAATCAAACACTTTTATGAGCTTAATTCTTCCAATCATTCATCAAAAATTTATATTTGAGAAAGAGCTTCATCTACTTATTCTTTCATTTCTCAAATATGAATTAGAGCTTAAATTATAATACCCAATCCTTAGAGGGATTTCTTTTTCTTGAGCTTAAATATAAAATCTCATGTGTTGAGATTATCTTTATTTGTAAAGGGTTGAGTGACAAGGCTTGTTTGTGAGAGTGGTGGTTTTGGGCCTCCAATGTGTTGGAGTGGATATTTCTTATAATCTTAGGAACTAGAGTGAGTTGTGAACCCGAAATAGAAGTACGGTTGATGTGTTTGTAAAACCTCCTTATTTAGTAGACTAGGTTAGAGAAAGAGTTCCTATGGGTAGAGGGTTGCAGGTGTGCATAAAATGACCATTAGTTGGCCTTTCCCTTGGAAGGTTACATGAGTGTGTAAAAGACCATTAGTTGGTTGTCCTTCCTTGTAAGCTCTCTCAAGACAAGCTAGTGGAATTTTTCAAAATCCTTTGGTGTGTCCCAAGGTAGTGAATGTAGATCTTTGTGGTCGAACCACTCTACATCAAAATGTAACTTCAAACTAAACAAAAACTTACAACTATCTAAATACCATCTAGCAAGAAAACCAATAATCGAACTATGGCCCTTGAGAAGGAAATAAATAATTAATAAAATTACAAAAGAAAATAGAGGAAACTTACATCAACAATAGAGAAAAAATATCATAATCCACTTTGACTTGGTCTAATAAAAGGCTCGGGTTAAAGTGTGGAAGAAGTTGATGCATTTGTTGAACTCGATGAATATTGTTCCCACAATAGATCCAACTATGACAAGCTTGTCAGATTTTGTTTCGATAAGACTGATTTATAGAATATGTCTTCTACGATTTCGGATCATATTTTCTGACCATAACCGTACAAATGATAAGATTTTGCGGATTTCGTTGGGATATCCCAACGAAATCCGCAAAATCTTATCATTTGTGTGCTACCCGAGATCATTTGCTTGTATGTTTTGCATGATCTTATTTGATTATGAGTGCTTAATTATTTTTGTGTGTTATGTGTTAAGACTTTAGTTATTAGGGGCGCTTTGATGATGTTAGGAAGTAAAATAACTTAAGTGTGGATGTTAGTAAGTAGAGAGAGTATTTTGTAAGGGATTTAAAAGGTTTTGAAGAGGTGTAAGTATGTTAGTTATTGCTGGAAAATTAAGGCGGGGAGTTACAAATAGAAGGAGGGAAAAGAAAGATAAGAAAAGAGAGAAAAATAAGGAGAAAAGAAAATCTAAAAAAAACAGAGTGATGAGATTAGATTGCTATGTTGAGAGATAAGACAAAGTCCGATCATCCTCATTTTTGTTGTAAAATTTAGAAGATTCGTAGAACTTGATTTTGAACTGTGGAGATCGAAATCCAATGGTGCAGTTCAGGGTAATTGCTTCGAAAAATTAGGACCGAGAATTTGAAAAAAATAGAAATTTGAATTCTTTGAAGGTTTTGATTAAGCATCCGAGGTAAGATTCTTACACTCTTATTTTTCAGTCTTAAAAGAACAATGATGTTTTGTTAAAGTATGGAATGTGATGAAAGGATTTCCTACATTGTTTTATTGCATCAAATTGGATGAAGCATTGTAGTATATGAATTGTATGTTATTGTTTGAATTATCGTTTTGCAGTGTGTGATTCGTATGAAAAGTATGTAATTTTTTATTTACTGCAATTGATATGTGGTTATATATAGTCCATTTTCTCTATTTGGTAAAGTCTGAAAGTATGTAAGTCTAATTTTTAGTTCATGTCGTGCCCGCTATGGATGTTTATAAGGTCAAGACCTTGCATGATAAGTAAGTTATTGTTAGCCCTAAGGGCGATCGAACTCGGTTTTTGATAATGGACAAACACTTGATGTTGTGTCTAATGTTTATATCTTTGTGATAGAATATCGGAACTCATTATGGAAGCTCTAAGTACTTCAATCAAGCCATTGGTATCAAGATTCAAAGTTATTCAAGGCTTATCTTTCAAGATTGAAGATTGAAGACTTAGGTTTGGTTAGATTAGCTTTGCCGTTATTAGTCGTTATCTTTAAAGCTCTAACCAAAGCTCTTATGAACATAAGCTCTATACTCTAGTCTTGCATGTTTTCATAAACACGTTTTCAAAAGGCTTAAGTTTCAAAATGATCTTTACATGTGTTCGTATCCAAAAAGCCTTTGATTTCATAGATAAGTCTTTTAGAAAAGTTTTCCAAGTGTTCTTACTTGTTACCTTTTTGGGAAAACCTTTTAGACTTTAAAAGACTTCAAAAGATTTCAAAACGTGTGAAAAATCAGCTTGGAAGTTCGGTCAACCGAGCTCAAGCTCGGATCAACCGAGCAGAAACTGAGAGGGTTGAAAGTGTGCTTCGGTCGACCAAGAAGGGGTTCGGTCGACCGACCCCTGTTAAAGTGGACCCGAAGTGCCAATTTCGGTCAACCGAACTCTGCTTTTACTAGCCGTTTTTTGACCGTTGGAGACTCGATTTTCAGCCTATTTTGAAATGTATTTATACTCCAAAGCTAGAGAATCATTCCAAGGCTTGTATATCAAATATTCATTGATTTCTCATCAAGCCAAAACACTCACAAAGTAAAAGCTCTTCATTTCTATGATCTAAATCATTCAAGAGTATTCTTTCAAAAGCAAGACAAAGAGTGTGCTTCATATGTTCAAGAGCTGAAATTGTTTGTGCTTCAAAGGTATACATTCTCACTTCTAAGAGTGATCAATCTTTGTATTTAAACATTTCATTCCCTTTCTAAGTGATTGGGTAATTCTTGTAAAAGTCCTACTTTGTGTGGGCAATTTGTAAAGTCCTACTTTGTGTGGGCAAGCTCTTAGTGAGTTTTTCATTGTGTGGTTGTGTTGTAAAACTCTTAGTGAGTTAGCCACATTTGTAAACATTCTTCTTAGTGAAGTTGTTTGAAATCCTTGGGTGCGGCTCAAGGTAGTGGATGTAGATTCTAAGTGAATCGAACCACTCTAAATCCTTTGTCTTGTTGATTGGGTTTTGCATTGCTTTTATTCTTCTTGCTCAAACTTCCAATAACTTTGCAAAGAATCGAAAAAGTTAGCAAGTTAGATTAAAACCCAATTCACCCCCCCCCCCTCTTGTGTTTTACAGTTATGTATATACGATGGCCGAGGCCATGCGAGACGAACTAAGTTATGTATACTCATGAGGCCGAGGCATTGTGAGAAGAAGTGTTTTTGTAGAACCACCAGTTGATATTGGTGAGGAGAACAATATTATGTATACCTCCGCATTCCCGAGAGCAATGCGCGATGATGACTATATATAATATGTAGAACCACCGACCGAGGCTGAGGGATAGATTTGGCGAGGAAGACTATATCATGTAAAACTGCCAGTCGAGATTGGCTATGAGCAATATATTAAGTAAGACCACCAGCCAATGCTAGGTGAGGGCTGAGGCTTTGAGAAAGACTATGTTATGTATGCTCATGAGGTGAGGCCTTGTGAGAAGAATTATTTTGTATGATCACATAATCGAGGGTATGTTTAATTAACTACAAGTATGAATGTAGTGATATGTATGAGTTTTGTATGTATGAAAAGTAGTACGAAAATGAAGGTGCTCGGAGCACTGGTTTTGACATATGTTTGAAGTAATTGAAAGTGTTGAAGTTCAGTTGTGTCAATTATGTGATACGTATATTACGTGAATATATGTGTGTATGGGTAAAAAATGAAAGGTACTTGAAGTACCATTTATGAAAGTAAAGTGTTTTGATGTATATCGTTTTGAAAGAAAGAAGTATGATATGTTTTGAAAGTATTTTGATGTGGTATGAATGTGTTTACTTTTACATGTTTAAAGTGTCTATTTTGAGTTGTTAAATCTGTATTTTAGGTTGGGGTTGCTTCAAATTCAGAAATGCAATTGTACACTTAAAATACCCAGTTCTGAAGTCCGGACGACCTATCCGGTCGACTGGGCCAGCTTGGCCATCATCCGGACGAGATACTGAGGCTACTGCCCAAATTTCGAACGAGCCTTGCTCTACCAGACGAAGGGTTAGATCGTCAGGGGGGCTCTGTTTTGGGTTGTTTTGATTTTCGTTATGTTCCATTTTCAAGCCAAGTTTGTTATAAGTTCTGTAAAGCGTTTTCAAGTGTTATTCGTTCTTAAGTTATTTCAAATTTATTCAAGATCTCTTACGCATTTTCTAAAGATGTTTAAAGTCAAGTTGTGTTTCATGTTTTGAGGAAATAGGAAAATATTTTCGAGTGTACCGATGATTCATCCCAATGGTTATTGAACCTTACTGATCTACTATAGTAGCTCATCCCCTTATTATTTTGCAGATGCTAACGATGATGGTTTAGATGCAGCGGTTGGCGACAAAGTTAATGAATAGAGGTTTTATTTGATGTAATAGTACGTAATGTTATATTATGTTCCGTTAAGATTTGTACGATACACTAAGTTTAACTTTGTAGTACTTTAAGTTCTATAATAAGTGTTCAAATTTTTAGTATACGTTTTATGGGTTCGGTGTCTCATCGACGAATGAGGCGATGTCAGGTCACCTCCAAGTTACAAGGTGTGACAATATCTACGGTTATGGTCAGTAAATCTGATCCGAAATCGTAGAAGATGGATTCTATAAATTCGTCTTATCTCAATCCCAAGACTATTATATATACAACTAAATTCCGTCATAGGTCTAGTCCTTCTCTAATCATCTCACTTTCAACCTAAATCTAGCTACTATAAAAAAGACACATTGAACAACAACATGATACCAAAGATGGAAGAATATTTTGAACAACACTTTTAAAATTCTATTGTTGAACAAGTATATGAAAAAATGGTAACGATTGTTCAATTTTTTTTCCAGTTTTTTACTCAATTAATTATTAAAACTTGTCTAAATAAGGTTTTATTTATGATACCATCGAAGTTCATAAATTGGCTCCAAGACACTGAACTCGAAGTACCGGATAACTTTTATTTGAATGACCGCATTGGTAATCAATGGTGTGTTTACATTACCCAAGACGAAGATAAATTTTCCTTAGACCAAGGAATCATGGAATTATTGGTTGAAAACAAAATTAGAGTCAGTGAAGATGTTCATTTTGTACATTCGCCTGACAACGGTCTTGATACATGTATTAAAGATTTATGGAGGCATAGGACCGAGATCAGATACTTGAATGGGCCTTTATCTGAACATTCTTTTGGTGCTTATTATCTCCAAGTTTTCATTGACATTATTTGCACTCCTGACTACCGAGAACATAAAACGGTATGCTGATTTCTCCAAAGACATTAGTTAACCAATTTATTAAAATGGTTATATTCTAACTTTTTATAATATATACAATATGTAGATGAAGATTACATTAAGTGCCATGTTCAACAAGAGCTCGCTATACTCGATATACTACACTTGCGGGATAATCAAATGAATATTTTCTCACCTTCTCGTTGCGAAAGAAGAAAATTGGGGCGGGCCCTCAAAGATATATTTGGATGAATGTGATAAATTAGCCGTGGGAAAAAGGTTGGCTACCCGATGACACATTTGGCTTATTTCCTGCACCGACATATATCATTGATGTTAACATTAGGGTCGACCTGCTGGGGTTGAAAGATTAGTCTAATATTTGGTTGAATATGTTTATTGTACTGCTGCTTTTCATTTTCTGTTAGTAATAATCAATCTTTATTATCTATTTTCGGGGTTTTTACATTTTGAATGTTTACTTGAGTCATTTTTATTAATGGATTAAAAAAACCCTACAAACCCAAAAAAAACCTAAAATATCATAAAACCCCTAAACTTCCATAACATACCATAAAAAACCTAAATTACCATAAAACAAACCCTAAAAAGAAATGGGTTAAAAACGGATTCTAAGAATTCGTCTTTGATGAAAAACGGATTCTGAATCGGTCTTTGGTCTGACTTGGCAAAACATGCCACATCAGATCATAATCCGTCTTTCATTAAAGACATAATCCGAGAACCCATTGATGCAAAAACCTAAAAAATAATGCCATGTGATTCCCTTTTCCCCAAAACATAGCCATGTAAAAATTTAATGGATTCACGGCAGAGTTCACATGAATCAAGACGGTCAGCTGCACTTTTTGCCATATACTTGCGTGAACTCATTAATTTGTCAAAAATGTCATTGCGTAAATAGTTATTGAGTAGAAATGTTTTGAATAATATTTTTAGCTAAAAATGAAAATTTAAAAATAAATAATTTTTGAATAATTATAGGGAATCATCCTCTCTATAAATTGGGCCTGATCAGAAATGCAAATGGCAGTGATAATGCCAGAGCAAGAATCCTCCTGCAAGAGCGATTTACGTTTATGTGACAAAATTACCATTCTAACATATTAACTAAATCTTTTAATTATTTTTTCTATTTCTCTCCCAATATTTTCTCTCTATCCTGACCTGATCTTTCTCTCTCCCCTAGATTCTTTCCTTATTTTTCTCTTAATCTCTCTATTTTCATATGATTTTTTCGTATCTGTTGTTTTTTTTTCGTTTTTTCCTCTCTGTTTTTTTTTCTTCGTTTTTTCTTCTCTCCATCTCCAAGTGATTTTGTTTTCTTCTCTATTCTTCTCTTTCATTATCTCATCTTACTCTTTTGTCTAACTTTGATTATATATATATATATATATATATATATATATATATATATATATATATATATATATATATATATCCGTATAATTTTCAACTACTTTCGGTAAAAGAGGTAAATTTTATTATTTTTACTGTGCTTTCGATTTTATATTGTTGTTGAATGATTCAATCCAAGAAATGGTCTATTCAGTGAAGAAATTGAGAGAAGAAAAAATAATAAAAAACAGAGAAGAAAACAAAATCAATTGGAGATGGAGAGAAGTAAAAAAACGAAAAAAAACAGAGAGAGGAATAAACGGGAAAAAAAGAATAGACATAGAAACAAAAATCACGAGAGATTGAGAGAAAAATAAGGAAATAATCTATGGTAGAGAGAAAGATCAGGCCAGAATAGATAGAAAAAATAATTAAAAGATTTATTTAATATGTTAGATGGGTTAATTTTGTCACATGCACGTAAAATCGCTTTTGCAGGAGGATTCTTACTCTGGCATTAACACTACCCAAATGCAAAAAGTGGGTCAAGAGGGTAAAAAAAAAAAAAAGAAAGTCGCACGACGAGTGAAAAAGTTTATTTGCTTCAGAGTTAAGACTGTAATAAAAAGGTTAATCTTAAAGCAAACACTTGCTCTCCATTATTTTCATTCCTACCCGAAATTCTCATATCAGATTTCGAGAAGGCGGAGAAGAGAAAAAATGGAGAAAATGAATGTGGCTTTCGAGAAGATGAAAATGCTAGTTGGAATGGAAGTTGATGAGGAATCAGCAGCTGTTGAGGTTTCAGATTCTTCTTCCTCTTTTGCTTTCGTCGACGATTTCAATCGCAATTGTAGTTTGACTACTAAACAGGTATTATTAATTTCTTACTTCCCAAGAATGTTTTTAAGAATTTCGAGTTTTATTTGCTTTTTTTTTTCCGTGCTATAATATTTTTTTTTTATTATTAATTTTCTTTTGGTGCTATGATTTCCAGTTTTTCAGAGCAATCATGTAGTAAATCTCAATTGTGTTTGTACATTATGCAGAATAGTTTGTACAATTCATCATAATGATGAACTAATTGTGAAAATTAGCTCATGAACATAAATATCCTCTCAAAACCTATTGGAATTTAGAGGTGTTAACTCATGAGCTTATTAGTGAACCGGATCTTCATTAGGCAGTCGATATGAGACTTTATATTTCAATTCTCCCCTCACATAGAGGTGGGATCAATTTCAACACTAATGACATGACGTAACAATGATCAAAATGCCGCATTTATTTAAATGAATTTTGGCAGTAGGATGTGGTTTATATGAATGGCGGAAAGAACCACCATCCGGTTAATGGCTGCATTTTAGTTGAAAATGACTATCTACGAAAAAGAAGATCAAGTTAAAGGGGGCAAATCTACCAAAAAAGAAAGAAAAAATGGAAAAACAAAAAGAATTTGAAGATGCTAAACTGTTTGTTGGTTTATAATGACATTCATCCAATTTTGCAGTTGCTATTCTCAGAACTTTCACTTCTCATTGTAAAGAACCTTGAGCCCTTTTCCTGAAATTTGCCTTTCCATTTAGACCAGCCTTAAGTAAGTTGTGTCCAATCTTTTAGGCTGTGTTGTGTGCTAACATATTGGTTTTGCCTCTTTGTTTGTTCTTCTTAGATACCTATAGTACACATCGAATGATTTCAAGTTAATGGAGACTAACATGAATTTGGGAATTTATGTTGCATCTTTTCTCATGTCAAAGTTTTTCGAGTCTTCTAATACTTGATTTAAAAGATATATTAGATACATCTGTCGACATCATCTTCTGTACTTCTAGGTTTTGGTGGCTATTCCTGTAATTTGAAATACCCTTGCTTTTTATATTGTAAAATTGGAAATCATGCATATAATATAGGAGCAGTGCTTTGCTTGTTTAGAGTGTGCCGCAGAGTTTTGGAGATGACCTAAAAATTATGGATGTAGTAGCGTCAACATATTCAGGGGTATGATGTCAAAGGGGGAATTACTGCTTAGAGAATTGATTCCAATAGTTCTTTCCTTTGGCGATTAAAAAACTTCCCATCTTTGCAGTAGCCATAGAACATAGAGTGCAGAATATAAGGTTTTTTTGTAATAACTAATAACACATTCCTCAATAGTTACAATTCCAAACAGTAACAAATTGTAAGTTTCAGGTAGGGTTTCTTCACTTTTTTTACCCATATTTCGAACAAGTTTACTTGGTCCTATTATTTCATAGTAGTCCGTTTTAATGAAAGCATTTTATTTCGTCTCTCTCTCTCTCTCTTGGTTCATTATACTTTTGTTATATCTCTGTTAGTGCAGATTCTATAGAGCAAGTTGAAATCATTATCATTTATTGATCTGTAAGTGTCCTGTCTTTTTCTCTGTAAACAGAGGCTGTACGGCTTTGCCATATGCTTGACTGCCGGAGTAGCTTGTACACTCTTGGTATGCTTGAACTTGATAAGTATTTTCCATACATCTGCTTCCTTTCTTTAGCTTCCTTCCTGGATATCATTGTGCTTTTCTACTTGTATTGATGGCAATAACTACAGAATTTCCTTCTTAACTCCTCTACTGACATTGTGCCAAACATCCGAGAACTAATAATTGAGATTAATCTTTTACGAGCTGTGTCATTT
Source organism: Vinca minor (assembly GCA_026122235.1). NCBI lineage: Eukaryota > Viridiplantae > Streptophyta > Magnoliopsida > Gentianales > Apocynaceae > Vinca > Vinca minor. The sequence goes on from JAOCZM010000239.1 coordinate 907,601, forward strand.
CTTAAGTTATGATTACTTGTTAGAAGGAAATTAATTGGAAAAAAAGCTTGAGTACTTTTCATGTCCTTAAAAGTATTTTACATTATTCGTGGCGCATCTAGCCTTTATTACTTAAGGATGGCTAGTACTAGATCTCCATATCGAAACTCACCTATTATGTGCATATCTTTTCCCTCCTAGATCACATGGGTACATCTGGTCAATTAACACTATTAAGGTGATATGACCAGAATTATTGGACCTTAAGCTTTTTGAAGATAAAAGAAAAGTTAGTAATCATCTAGATATCACCAAAAAGACTTGTCTAGGACTACATATATGTGAGCATGTGTATTTGCATGATTTTTCACTTTCATGTATTGCGAGAACGGCTCTTTTGACCTACCACATGAAACAACTATTTTAATATCGTATTTGGTTACTGTATGTATTCATATGAATGTGAGAGTTCTGGAGTCTGGACTGTGATAAGCTTGTGTTGAAAGTTTGGTAATTAGTTGGTTGGACATTATAGTTATGAGAAGTAATTTATTGTTATCATATTCAAGGCTATTTTAAAATGTGATTACATTATATATGCATCCTAGTTTCTCTAGGTTTGCCTCTTTCTGTGTGAAGGATGGATTCTGGTTCCCGTGTACGTTTGAGCTTCTCACAATCATGAAGGATGGAGTTTGATCTCTTGAGTTCGCAGCTTACCATTTAAAAGTCTAAGTTTGTACAATCAATATTAAGAAGAAATTGCAAAATTGTTTGTTGGTATGTTGTAAAGTTGTCGAGATCCCCTTTCTTCCTTATTAAAGTTTATTCAGAATGTAGCTTGAACTGGTTTTTGGTTTCATCTTCGCTGAATTTTATCAGAAGATGAGGAAAGACGGAACAAAACTTTAACTACTGTACACTGACTGATCAAAATTTATGTTCCTTGATTAAATTTATTTTTTTATCTTTTGTCAATGCCAACGCTGAAATGACAAATTGTTTTTGAGGAAATGTCAACACTGCTTTCTGAGGCATAAAAGTACCTAGTCTCTTTGTGTTACAAAGGATGAGAAATATATATGATAATTTTATTAAATCTACAAGCTCCAAGTTTCTGTTCTTCTAGGCACGTGTAAAACTCTTAGGCGGCATTTCCTGAAGAAACTGAAAACCTGAGTAATCATGGTTTATGAAAAGTCTCAGATACCTAACTGGCATGCTTGTTTCTGTTTTGTAGTCAATGCTTGTTTTCTTCAATCCGGTTAAATTTGGAATCACATTCTCATTTGGCAACATGCTTGCTCTTGGAAGGTACGTTAAAGTTCGTATAATTTCATGGTGTTTTCATTATGGGGATTTTATAATGATGCTTTGAGTTTTGAAACTTTATTTAATATAATTGATAAAAATAATCTCTAATGTCCTGAGGATTGCTGGCTCTTCTTTTTTGGGTGGCTCAATTTTACAGTTGATGTTGCTTTGGCTAGGCTGTTGATATGGACTTGTTTACTTTTAGCTGTTTTGATTGGTGATTAAATGCTTAGGAATTAAATCCCTCATGCGTCATAATGTCACTCAATGTTGCAGAAGTCGCTAGTCTAGGTCGCCAGACATTGTCACTATTTTTCTAACGTTTTTTAGTACCTATTTTTTCTTTCTTCTTGGCAATGACTGCTATTACATAGAAATGCTTTCTCTTAGAAAAAGAATTCTTTGTGGAGTTAGAAGTGCTAATTCGAGAGGAACCATGGTTCTCTCGTTTCTGTAGAGAAAGAATTCTTTGTGGAGTTAGAAATGCTAATTCGAGAGGAACCATGGTTCTCTCATTTCTGTAGAGAAATAATTCTTTGTGGAGTTAGAAATGCTAATTCGAGAGGAACCGTGGTTCTCTCGTTCTGTATTTCCTTCTCCTACAGCTATAAGGATGGTGATGCATTTCATAGAACTTAAAGTGATCGAGTACATCTGCTTAGATTACCTACCCAAAAAGAAAAAGAAAAAGAAAAAAAGAAAGAGAGAATACATTTGTTAAGATGGATTTCACTTTGAAGAACATAGGTTCTGAAAATGTAGTTGCAGTATATTAAGAAGAGGAAAATGAAAAAGACAAGCTATCCTCAGTATTTCTTGCCTTTAATTTCCTAGCTTCAATATAACTATTGTGTAATTTAACACAAACTCATTGACTGGGGCTTCATTTTGACCCCTTAAACTATTGTAGTAATTCTATTTCAACTCTTAAAACTGATGGATCAATGTTTAGTGGCATGTTATTCAGGTAGCACATGAAAGCTAGCCAGTCAGGGCTTGAGAGTTAGAATTTTGGTCAAAAGGGTATTCAGATTAAATTCTTCCTGTACCTCGCTAATATATGTTCGTAGTTGTGCCAATCTTGGGCAATTAATTAGATAATTGTGATGGATAACTATATCTTTAAGGACCTGGAAAGCAAATTTTTAATATATTGGACCAATATGCACAGTATAATCAATTTCCTTCCACTTGATTAACATGAAGGAAAGGAAAACTACCTTTGTATTCCATTCATAAGTTTATGGTCTAAACACTGGTGATGGAACTGTCAAGACAGAATTGTGCGACTGTGAGATAGTCTTCATAAGATTCTTTGGTATTTTCTATTATCTCACCCTTCTCTCTGTCTTGCTTCGTTCCATTTCACACTAACATAGTTTAGGTTCTTGGTTTCAAGGTTTTAGAATTTACAAATAGCATCTCATGTTTATTTTGGGAGCTTAGCCATGAAGCCATTTATAGAAGATTTTATGCTCCACCCTTCTCTATAGCTGCTAATTTGGTTCTTTTGTATGGCAGCACAGCATTTCTAATAGGCCCCAAGCGACAAGTGACAATGATGCTTGACCCTGTCAGAATTTATGCAACTGCTATATATCTTGCCAGCATAATAATTGCTCTGTTTTGCGCTTTATATGTGAGTTACTTCGTACATTTCCATATTTTACATTTAGGTTCGAAATTCATAATATGTTTGGTATTGTGAAATTATTTCAAATAGGTGCGGAACAAGCTATTAACACTCCTGGCTATTCTGCTAGAGTTCGGCGCACTTGTTTGGTAAGTTAAATATTTTTGAGTTCTTTGTTTACCTAAACTCTGTCTCAATGGGGGGTGGAGCACTTCCGGTACTTGCTGGTGAATGCAGTTTTTCCTAAACTTGATGAGTTTCAAGAACCTAGTCTTTCGTAATGACTCAAAATGTGGTTCCCTGTCATTGCAGATAAAGTTACAATTAAAGTTGTTTCAATGATTGCTACACAAAAAATTTAACTGAATAATAATAGTTCAAGTTGGTTATCCTCATTTTGTCATATAATCTGTCAAACAAGTGCCTTAAGATCTCATTGATCTTCATATAGTGGGTACTACAAAATACATCATCAACTTTTGTCATATAATCTGTAATATTGTCTTGCATTTTTAAAAAGCTATGGTAACATTGCAGGAAATTCACTTATGTCCCTTGAAGTTTGGTAGTAAGTGTTAGAAGAAACCAGATCCAAAACACAGATAATAGCAACGGAATAGAATATGATCTGCTTCTACTAAGGATGCATACGAGTTAGAACCAATCATTTGGTTAAAGATTATACCTTTGTGCCGGAAAATTACTCGATCCTCAGAAAACCCTAAGTCTAATCCTGATGAATTCGTAGGCACAAACAAACTAGGAATCGTAGGCACAAACAGACTACGAATAACCACACGGATCCGTTCATACCATAAGAACTTAATGTATAGAGGATAAAAAAGGTCTTAACGATAAGAAATTTTTAATCCCGTCACAACAACCACCAAACGATCTCTGTGGAGCCGTCCTCTACCGGTATCCACGCGATGACAAGAGCAGCGAGTGCTAGCTCTATTTTCTAGTTTCAATGGTAGAGAGAAGGGATGGCGGAAAAACAGTAATTTCATTAGGTCTATTTTAGAAGTGAACTACTAACTTAATGTGGCTGAACTTTTTGTTCCTCACATTCTTCTTTGGCAGCAGAACATTTACTTTAGCTCACCTATAGAAATTAGGCCATTTTTCATTAGATTCTAAAATAAAAATTCTATTAATATCTAGATTTACACTTCATTTAAAGCTTTTGTGAGTAGGTCACCCAATTATTCTCCAGTCTTCACATAACCAGTAGAAATGAAATCATCTTCTATTTTGTCGCGTACAAAATGACAATCTAACTCAATGTGTTTCGTTCGCTCATGAAAAACTGGATTAGAAGCAATGTGAAGAGCAGCTTGATTATCACAATACAACTTTGCAGGAATAGAAACTTTAAGGCCAATTTCAACCAAGAGCTGGATATCCACATAATTTCACACGCCGATTGTGACATAGCCCTATGTTCTGCTTCTGCACTAGAACGAGAAACAACATGTTGCTTCTTACTCTTCCATGAAACCAAATTCCCAACCACAAAGACACAATAACCTGTCGTGGATTTTCTAGTCATCTTACAGCCTGCCCAGTCAGAATAAAAAAAGCACTTGATACGAGAGTGGTTGTGATTTTTATATAATATACCTCGTCTAGGTGCTCCTTTCAAGTAATATAAGATATGTTCCAAAGCAGAGGAAACACTGGAACACGCAATAGATTGCTCTGTTGATTTGTCAAGTATGCAGAGCCCCTAACAAACAATAAATTGAAAGGAAATTCTTGCAAATGTAAGACATTAGAGAGCGAAAACGCAGGAGTTAAGTTAATTGTGTCAGACCATTTTACACAAGATAGAAAACCATCTGCTAGAGTTACATTTGATAGGGTGTGAGATTGATATGTGGTGAAAGAGTTAGGATTACCCGACATATGATCTGTTGCACTGGAATCAATGACGATTTTGGATGATGAAGAAATGAGACATATATTTGGATTACCTGAATTGGCCATAGCAACAAAAGGGGTAGATGAAGCCTTCAATGAGTCTTGGTACACAGAGAATTTGGCGAACTCACCTGCAGCGATAAAAACTGATTGCCCAGAGGTATCTTGTGAGGAAGCAATATGGGCAGACAGAGACCTTTGATTTCTGTTTAGATGCTTTCTACAATCACGCTTCATGTGCCCTGGTTTATGACAGTAATGACATATAAGACCCCCTGAAGAAAATGATCGAGCAGACATCATTTCCCTGTTTAGTGTTACCAATTTGTGATTTACCAGCCTTGTTATTGTATCTACCAACCAAAGCACTAGTAAGTGGAGTCGGTAGAGTACTTTCGGTACGAAGTACCCTGTTAAACACATCTTGTAATGAAGAAAGGATTTGTGATTTGGCAGTTTCAAATTCGGAAGGAAGACCTGCAAGGAAACTCATAACTGTCATTTTCTCTCGTTCTTGCTAAACCTTCACATCAGCACTAAAAGGCAATAGACCGTTCAACTCCTCATATGTTCTCTTGAAATCCATAAAATAAGTTGTGATAGACTTATCCTGTTTCTCATCCCGATAAAAACTCTTACACACCTCATAGATCCGAGTTACATTACCTATTCTTGAATAAAGAAACTCCAAATAATCGATTAGTTCTTTAACAAACTCACAATGATTGATAAAACCGAGTACCTCATTGTCGATAGAGTTCCGTAATTGTAGAAATAGTCGAGCATCGTCCTAATACTCCTTAGATACAAACAGACAATTTTGCTCCAATCAGAAAAATTAGATTTCCCCACCAATTTATGATCAGTAATTTTCGATAGTATTGGAATCACATCTACGGTAGATTTTTCATCACCCATAATGTCGTCACCCTCAAAATAATCTCAATTAAAAAAAACAGTAACAAGCAGCAATCAAAATTTGAGGGGAGAAAAATAACAAAATGGACTAGAATGGAAAACCAGTTAGGTTTCGAAATACCAAATCGAGCACGTATATGTGCTTTTGAGTCGCCGAGAAAGTTGCAGCCGAAATTCCGAGGCCAATCTGAGTGATGGAATTCCGATGTCGAACAACTCTTAGCCCAAAGTAGAGATCCTTAACGAGACTCAAACTCTAATTTTTGACAATTTTCGGATTGCCCCAAACGAGTATCTCACTCAAACCCTAATTCACTATTGCTCTGATACCATGTTACAAAGTAATTAGGAAATGTGAATACTCAATTTGTATTTCATATAGAAGAAGTGTTACATATATATACACTCCTAGAAAAAACCGGATAGGAAAGTAAATAAATAAGGATCAATAAATTCCTAGAATCAATCTAATTTCTATAATTGTGCATATACACCTATATAACATGTGATATATGTGCTAATAACTGTTAAAAAATCTCAAGGAATCAAGTAACGGTTTCTAAAACTTTGACTGGTCTAAGAGATAACAGGAACATTAACATCACTAGTGAATTCTACCGCAGCTTCATCTATCATTGTATAAGATAAGTCTCTGCATATATCAAAGGTTTGCCTTTTCAGATATTTATTTCGATATTTCCAAGCCTTGTTTCCCAGGGAAATCTTGATCGAATTTCAAAAGCTCTTATTACCCTGGTCATCTTTAACCAATTCTCAGTCTTGATTCCATCAGGGATATTTATGTTAACGGTTAACACAATAAATGCAGAGTTTTCTATGTATAGATTACGATCTTACTAATTACAATCCGTATGTGATACAAGTTTATCGGTTAATTTTTTGGACTCACTATGTAAACGTCATGTCTATTGGAAAGATCGAATTTATACTCTTCACTAGCTCCTCCTTAGAGAAAGTACAGTACCTTTGCTATTTTTTGAATTCTCTCTGTACTGATTTGGGAGTTCTAGAAAGAAGCTGACAGTAAGTCAGCAGTTTTGGTTGGGGTTGCTTTTGTAGAAGTTATAACTCTTCTGGAAACTTCTAAGAATCACATATTACTTTATCATAGTATGGTCAAATATATTAGAAATATTTTGGTGATTGCCTTATTTGCTTAATAATCACATAAATGTGAATAATAATGTTTTCTTCTTTTAATCAAATTATGTTTGACTGCATGTATTGCCTTTAACTTCCTATATTACCATCATATCTAAATAATATGTAGTAGCCAATGCTGAAGCGATAGGTAGTAGACTTCCTGGCTTCAAATTCCGCCTGCTTTTTAAACCCTTATTTATTTTTTTATTTTTTTTGTAAAGATGGTTCCCCTCCCCAATGAAAACAAAGAGAGTATATGTTGTAAGACCAGTAATGCATGAACTTATTGCTTATGTAGGGGACTATTGTTTCAATGGTATTTTGTGAGTAGTCACTTTGTGCATTCATTGTCAAAGGTTAGACAAATCCCAATCTATCTGTTTTAGTGTTATTCAGGGAGCAACCACTGTGTGCATTTATTTCCGAGGTTATGTATGTCCTCTATTTATCTCCCGCCCATACTCACAATTATTGAGGACTTGATGAGTTATGTTATTGTTGTTGTTGATATGCTTATCTGACAGCGTGGTGAAACTTCCTGTTACTTCAGTTTTCTACACCTCTAGGCTTTGATATTTGCTTAAATATTTTATTTTGATCTTCTCTACAGGTATAGCTTGAGCTATATTCCATTTGCGAGGACTATGGTCTCGAAGATCATGGTTGCATGTTTTGACACTGAATTTTAATGTCTGCAATTACTGAGGTGTTCTGATATATCAACAGGGTTTAATTGTGGGCTATTTTGCCTGTGTTTACCAATTCAATCTGTTCTTAATTGATTTTAGAGCAGTTGAAGCTGTAGCATGGTTGTGTAAGGCCTTAGGCGACGGAGGCGGGCACACGAGAAGACCTCAAATATAATTTTGATGTATTAGAGTAAGAATAATTACCAATAATTTAGGGGTTGAGGCCCAAACTTGTAAATTTTTGGATTCAAGATCAAACTTTGCCAACCTCAAAAAACTTTAGTTATATATTCTTTTAGGGCTCAATGTTAAAAAACTATAAATAAATTAAAACATGGATCAATTATAAAATAATAACCAATTAACCTTTAAGGGTAAAAGATGTCAACACTTCCTGAACTTTTCTCGATTTTAGTTTTTGACTCAGAACTAAAAAAATGCAATGTCATCAACCTTGAACTTTTTTGAAGTATTAATGTTGCCTCTTCCATCAAATTTTGCTATTAAATCTGGACTGAATAAGTCAATGTGACCAAATTTGGGAGCATTTTGAAAAAAATATATGTTTCGACCCTTAATAAAAGGTGACAATAGGATAAAAAAGTAGTCTTCCACATACGTATCAGCTATTCTCTTTTCCTTATGTTTTTTCACATCCTTCCAATATGCAGTTTTTTTAAGGTCATAATATTGTTTTTCCAAAATTCCCCCGAGTTTGGTCATGTAATCTTATTCGGTCCAAATCTAACAGTGAAAATGTATGGAAGAGAGAACATTAATACTCCGGAAAAGTTTAGGGTAATAAACTTTAATTTTTTTTAATTAATGGTCAAAAACCAAAATTGAAAAAAGTTCAGGTATGAGCACATTTTACCCTAACACTTAGTTATGACATGTTAGAAAAGCAAATTTCGAAGTCATTTAATAATCATTTATCTTATAATTGTTTTTAATCCCAGTAATTCTTTCCAATCTCAAAGAAATCATCAAAACGGCTCCCCTCCCCTCCCCACACCTATCAATATTATTATTCTTTAATATTTCTTCTCCACAGTTCATTGCAAAAGAAAGTTTCAAAACAAAATTTTAAACTTGAACTGATTAGTGATTTCTACTGCTATAATCTATCAACCGTTTTCAAAGGGAAAAAAAAATTCTCTCGTGGAATCAAAGCAAAAGGGTCAACTTTATATTCATTTCGAAAAAAAAAAAAAACACTAAAAAAATTCAACTAGGCCCCCCTTTCGCCTAAGGCCTCCAAATGTCTAGACACGCCCTGAGCTGTAGATTGTATAGATTAGGTTTTTTTTCTCTCTTTCTGGTCAGTATTTTATTTTAGTAAAAGAAACTTTCATTACATCAAAACTTAAAGTTTGCACAAATTAAAGATGCATACCTTCTTAAACAAAATGTAGCAAGAAAAGGATAACGAAGTGCAGTTCAGGGGGTAAGATGCTTCACTTTCAAACCATAGGTCGGGAGTTCGAGTCATGTTGAAGGGGAAGTGGGGAACCACTATCGATCCTACTTTAAAAAAGAAAAAAAAAGAACTAATTAAAAAAAAATGTAGCAAGAAAAGGAGGGAAAAAGAAAAGAAAAGAGATGAAAGTTACAGACCGTTAGTATAAAATAACTACCAATTAAATGATACTTGACCCCAAAAAAAACTACCAATTAAATACAACATGTCTTGAATGAAAAATATTTGAAATACAATATTGTCTGGATCTATGTTCCTCGTACCTTCCATTTATGTCTGCCGTATCTATGTTTACACGATACGAGTATGAGTATGTAATACTTATTGTATCTGGTCAACAACAATTAGACACTTTGTTTAAAATGTTTAAGTACCCGACAGCTAAATACATACCCGTACCCGAGTCCAATAATATAGGTCTGGATTACAGTGGCAGAATCTCTTTTCGATGAATTGGACATTGTTAATAAATAGGAGATATTCTCTTAATTGGTAATGTGGTTTTCATAGATTCGGAATCTGTTTTGATTTTTACAGAAGCTTTCTTTACTATAAACGTAACTGTGCAGAGATTTCTTTCAGTCTTCCGATTATCCCTAAACTTCTGTTTGTCAATGCTTACATGCATTTATAGTTGGAATATGGCGCTGTTAGTTTAGAAAAGGCAGAAACTCTTTGAGTATTGAAATGGGTTTACAAGAAAGAATTACTTCTACCCAAAAAGGATGGTACGCAAAATCTATACTAACAAGTGTACTAGGTCAATATTGTAGTAGTAAAGGTCGATGCCCACAAAGAATAATGATTAATTAATTCCTAGATGAATAATTTTACGATGATCAAGACAATTAAAATAAATCCAAATAGTTGATGGTGATTGATTAATCTAATTTAATTAACTAAAAGAAAGCAAAATAACTTGAATAAGAAGTTTTGATATGATGAAGGTATAAGGCACATGAATTCACTAAATTAGTAAATATGTTATCCTAGCAATCTGTTATTCTAGAGTGTGTTTCATTAATCGATCGATTTCCAAAATATCTAATGACCTCTTTCAAGACTTATTAAACCTCTGTTAAAACTTATCAAACCTATTCTCATGAATAAACCAACTATATGTCTATGTTGATTTTAACCCATAAAAACGCATTGAACTTATGAAATCAAAGAGATCGCACAAACCATACAAGTATATGTATATCTTGCATGCAATTTATGTTTAGATTACTTAACCTAATTAACAAGGTCAGCTGTCGCAAATCTTCCAAGTTAATGTAAAGACAATTTAAACGGTGATCAATCATATAAACGCATTAAGAACAATAATCTAAAACTACTTCCACAACACCCATCGAATAACAAGATCACAAGAATAACATATAAAATTAGGACCTTGCTAGGCTACTAGAATTATTGGCTAAAAGATTGACTAAAATAGTTTTTTGGACCTTTTTGCCCTTATAGTTGGGTGAATCCCTTATACCAGCAGGAGGTAAGATAGTCATTTAACACCCTCAATTTGGGGGTTTAGGGTTTCTATCCCCAAAATTCTAGGAGTAAATCATTTTCCATAAAATTAATCTAGCTACATCATCACCTTAGAAGAAAATTTTAGTTCATGCTAGAGAAGAAAATAATAAACAAAGTAAAGAAGAGAGTATAAGAAAACATCACTATTTCAATTAATATCTCGAACTTTAAATTGTAACAATCTCCAGAAGCACAACAACAATGAAAGCTTGAATACTATCCTCAAATTGCGTAAATAAAGAACTCTCCAAACTAACTCTTGAAGAGAGCTTAATTAGAGAGAAAATAAAACCTAAAACAAAAACTAATAATGGCTGAATGACTTCTCCTAATACAAGTAAAGAGTATTTATAGCAATATAAACCTACTACCTTAAGGTAACTGACCTATATCAAAACTCTGCACACTCCTTTAAAGTAGTTGACATAAAATACAACTCTTCAAGATTCTTTAAAATTGTTGAAATACACCAAAACTCTTCTAGTCCATAAATGACATATCTTCAATTCCAGCAGGTTTTTCTTATTCTGCAAGTTCGGTTCACTTTTACCCTTCAAAAGACCATTTTGCCCCTACAAATGCAAACACAGAGAAGTGAGGATTATACCATTCTAACCAAAAAACTCGATATGTAAATACTTTTTGAAGCTCAAAATTACTATTAAAGTAGAAGAAAATATGGATAAATTTATGAGTTATCAAAGGAACATGTAACCTTAAGCTCCCAAGCAGTAGGGAGGAGCCTAGGGTTCTGGTCGCGTGCCTGTTGAAGAATGAGCATTATGGACTAGTATCAAGATCGAGCCCTAGATAGGCAGATCTAATTTTAACGTCCGGAACAGCTAAAGGTTCCAGTATTGGATTAGGTTGATGTATTCTTAGGACTATTTTGGATGTATAATCCAATTATGATTTGTATAGTTTTTTTCCCATTCCCTGAATAAGTCCAACTTGTAGAGTTTCTTCTTCTTATTTTTTTTTCCTGAATATTTCTGATTTGTAGAATTTGGGAAGGTCGTGCTTGTCGATTGTCAAGTGTTTACTTGCTATTCGTTAGGTTACAGGTTCGAAACTCAAAAACATCCCTCTTTATACAAAATAAAGATACGGCTCCGTACATCGGACCTCCTCAGACCTGCTGATGCGGGAGCCTTGTCCACGGGATACGATTTTTTTTTCTTTTCCGATTTGTAGAATTTGGCCCATAAAATGTGGATAACTAGTTTGAGCTTGGCCTTCAGAAAGAAATTATGCTCTGTGAGCAAGATGAGAATCGTCAACTGGAGATGTTAGATTAGATGGTGCAGAATCAGTGAATTAGGTTTGTAAGTTCAATGGCAAAAGAAAGGAAAAGAAGCCCGAGTACTTTGGAGAAGGGAGTTTTTAAGTTCTGATAATGCCCTTGCAACGTGGTAAAAAAAGGGGAAGTGTAGTTGATAGAACACTATGATTCTAAAGAATAGATTTTTGGTTTGACATTTTAGGAAATAAACAAAAATATTGGGAGAGAAAACGAGATCGAAAAAATAAATAAAGAAACAAGAAATTGTTAAGGTGACTACGTCTGGGCGCTACAAGTCAAGATATTTACTATGCTATAAGATACAATATTTAGGTTACATAGGTAGGGTATTTATGGGAATCACTAACTAAAAAGTATACAGTAGATGATGCAGGTGCTAAGAAGTTCATTACTGCTCGCTTCCACGACTTTAAAATGGTCGATGGAAAATCTGTCCTCGAACAGAGTGAAGAGCTACAGAAGATTTATTACGATCTTGCTACTGAGGGCATAGGGATCAACTATTCTCTGCAGGTGGCTTTGATGATTGAGAAATTACCCCCTTCTTGGGATGACTTCAAGCACTACATTAAGCATAAGAAGAAGGAAATGACACTTGAGGATCTGATTTTGAAGTTGAGAATTGAGCAGGATGTGAGGAAGGAATAAAAAAGGCCTTATACGTCCGTTTCAAAGGCAAATGTTGTCGAAATTGTTGGAAAGAGGAAGCGCCCGATTGAGTCGAAGGCATCGAACTCCAACAAGAAGTTCACGGGAAGCTGCTTTGTATGTGGTAAGAAAAACCACAAAGCAAATGACTGTCATAGTCATGTGGATGGTCAAGGTAATAACTATAACAAGAACAAGAGGTTCAATGGGAACGAGAACAAGAACAAGTGCCAAAGGGATGGCTAAGCTCATGTATCTGAGGCCATTAATCTGAGCTCTAGATTGGAGGACATGCATCTCGTTGCTGTTGTTTCAGAGGTGAATATGATAAGGGGAAATCTAAAGGAATGGTTTGTGGACATGGGGGATACTCGCCATATCTGTATCAACAAATGGATGTTCAAGACTTATCAAACTATAAAATATGAAGTCTGTTACATGGGGAGCTCTTCATTCTCCAAAGTTGAAGGAAAGGGCAATATTGTCCTAAAGATGACTTCTGGGAAGGAGCTGACTCTCACTGATGTGCTCCATGTGCTTGAAATTCGAAGGAATCTCATTTCTTGAATTGTGCTGAACAACATAGGATTCAGGCTTGTGTTTGAGGCAAACAAATTTATTCTGACAAAGAATGAAATGTATGTAAGAAATGGGTACTTAGCTGATACTCTCTTTAAAGTTAATGTAATGACTGTACATCCTCAGGAACTGAGACTACGGGCATGAATGTAACTGAGGCTTCTACTAGCTCAGCTGGAAACAATGTTGCCCAAGAGGCTAATGAATTCAAACAAGTTGCTTATTTGGCCGAGTCATTTAATTTATGGCATGATAGACTAGGTCATATGAATATTAAAAGCATACAAAAATTAATTTCACTAAACCTATTACCAAAATTTAATGTTGACAAAACCTACAAGTGTGAGACTTGTGTAGAAGCCAAGTTATCTAAGTCATCTTTCCGATCAATTGAGAGAAGTTCGGAACCATTAGTGGTAATACACATTGATGTATGTGATCTTAAATACGTACAATCAAGAGGCGGTAAAAAGTACTTCATTACTTTTATCGATGATTGCACGAGATTTGCTATGTCTACTTAATGGGAAGTAAAGACGAAGCAATAAACATGTTTGTTCATTATAAAAATGAAGTTGAAAACCAACATGGTAAGAAAATAAAAAGGTTAAGGAGCGACAGAGGTGGAGAATATGAATATCCATTCCCTCAATTGCATGTAGAAAGTGGCATTATACATGAAACAACTGCGCCCTATAATCCAGAACAAAATTGAATTGCGGAGCGAAAAAACAGAACATTAAAATAAATGATGAATGCCATGTTAATTTGTTCTGGAATTGCCGATTATTTTTTTTTGGGTAAATAAAGATATATATTACGGATAAAAGGTTTTACATATTACAACATAAAACACAAATACAGGAAAATGAAAAACCAAAAACAGAAATGAACTTAATATCCGAAATAGCTTAAACTAAACTTATAATACTAATCGACTTTCGATCTTGGGAAAAACTTCACTTCCTTGTCATCCAGCCAAGTTTTGTATGGCTCTAAAAATTTGACTTTCATTCCAAGGAAGAGAAGCTGCAAACTTTGCCATCTCATCAGCCATTCTGTTCCCCTCGCGATAAGTGTGCTCGTGAATGCATTGATGGAAATGAGATATCAGCGTTCTGCAATCGGAAATAAGGTTAGAAAATTTGATACTTGAATTATGGTTTAGCAAATCTAACACCAGTTGAGAATCAAGCCTAATAATAAGGTTTGAAATCCCCTCATCTTTAGCTAAGAGTAGCCCCATTCGTAGTGTGATCAGCTCAGCTTCGTTAGATGTAGTGATTGGTAATTGTTTACTGAAGCCAACAATCCAATTTCCTGAAGAATCCTTAATTAATCCACCTGCCCCTCCCTTACCAGTATTGTGGGAAAATGACCCATTAGTATTAAGACAGTAGGTTCCCTGAGGGGGAGAGACCCATTTAATCATTCTAGTACTAATTGTTAGGCCTTTAGTGAATAGATTATTTGCGAACACAAATTCCATACTATGAGTTATAGTATCCTTGACATTTATGAATCTAGAGTTTTTTTTTTTTGAAAACTCTAATATTTCTATTAAGCCAAATAGACCCAACAAGAAAAGGTGAAAGTTGTAGCCCATGGGATTCCACAATGATGATGTAGAAAACTTGTGCAATTAATTTTCAGGCAATTAGTAAAAGGACATTTATATGCAATTAAGGAAATCATATTAATATTAAGAACTTTGAAAAAGCATTTCCAGAAGGATCTTGCCTCAGGACAGACCCGAAGAATATGATTGGAATCCTCAATATGTTTCTGACAATAACTACATTGGTCAGTTGAAAGAATTTTGCGTTTATTAAAGAGTGAAGTATGTGAGATTCTATCATGGTAACTAAGCCGAATGAAGAACTTGATTTTAGGTTGAGTTTTAATATGCCATATCCATTTACCACTAAAAATTTCTATATCAAATTTGTTAAGTCGGACTGAGCGGTAAGCAGAGGACATAGAGAATAAAGCAGAATAGGTGAGGTTCCAAGTGATCAGGCCTTGGGTATTGGGGTCTAAATAAAAGGGGGTGGACCTAATGATGTCAAGGGCTGGGTAGAGAAAACTAAATGATAGATTATGTAAGGAGATAGAGTTATTTAAAATGATGTCTTTTGCAGTGAGTGTCTCCTCAGCTTCACTTAATGGCCCAATGATTAAATTTCTAAGTGGCCCAAGTGTTGACCAATTATCATAAAACACTGAGGTCATGCATCCATTACCAAGTCTCCATTTTAGATTCTAAGAACAGATATTCCACCCAGCCAAAATACTCTTCCACAGGGGAGAAGGAGAACAGTGGGGATTAATATGATGTCCTAAGCGAGAGTAGGAATATTTAGACTTAGTAACTTTAGCCCAAAGAGATTCAGCTTGAGAAATGATACATCTCCAGGCTAAACCTGCTAAAAGTGCAGTGTTATGATGGTTAGCCATTCTAAGCTGTAATCCACCCATATTAATGGGTTGACAAAGCTTATTCCAGGAAATAATGTGCAATTTCCTTTTTTCGATAGTGGTGCCCCACAAAAAATTACGGCAAATCTGGTCAATATTATAAGTTGTTTTAATGGGGAGTTTGTATAGTTGCATAACATTAGAAGGCACCGCGGCAAGAGTGGATTTAATTAAAGTACACATGCCAGGTAAGGTTAGGAATTTACTTTTCCAGTGGGTTAGACGATTATTCATCTTATCAAGAATATACTGAAAATTACAGTGCCCAAGTGATGAAGTAGTTGTTGGGAAACTCAAGTATTTACCAAAATCATTACTTCTAGACATTTGGAGTTTATTGCAAATGTTTTGTGCTACAGCAGAACTGGGGTATTAGCTGAGAAGACGACACGGGACTTGGAGTGATTAATTTTGTGGCCAACTAAAATGTATAAATTATCTAAAATGTCAATAATACAATCAGTGTTTTTGATAGTAGCATTACCTAGAAGAATAACATCATCCGCGAATAGTAAGTGAGTAAGCAAAAGACCATTGCGTGACAGCTTAATTGGAGTCCAAATTTTATTGTTCACTGCCTGATTAATTCTTAAAGATAGGTATTCCATGCTAAGTATGGAAAGGTAAGGGGACAAAGGATCCCCTTGTCTTAATCCCCTGGAAGGGCTAAAGAATTTGGTTGGGCATCCATTAATGAGTATGGCAGATGAGGAAGTTGTAATGCATGACATGATAAGTTTGATTAAGTGCAAAGGAAATTTATAAAAAAGAAGCATTTTATGGATAAACGACCATTCAAGCTTGTCGAATACTTTTTCTATATCAAGTTTAATAGCCATAGTTGAAGTTTTTCCCTTTTTCTTTTTGTTAAAGCTATGGAGCACCTCCTGAGCAATACTTGCATTATCAGATGCTCGTCGGTTAGGTAAAAAAACTGCTTTGGTTTGGGCTAATAATATCAGAAATAATACATATTATCCGGGACACAATGAGTTTCGTAATAGTTTTATAAATTGTATTGCATAAACTAATTGGCCTGTAATGAGTAATAAGTTATGGTTTTTTAACTTTTAGAATTAGGCAAATATAGGTTTGGTTAATTTCACTAGGCAAAATTCCAGTTAGAAAGAAATTATTAACCAAAGGCATAATTTTATTTTTAGTTTCACTCCAATTTTTTTGAAAGAAGATTGGGTGGAGTCCATCAGGTCCAGGAGACTTATAAGGTTTGAAACTAAGAATAACATTATAGACTTCTTGATCAGAGGGAGGTTGCACAAGGCTATCATTTAACAAATTAACATTATATGAAATATTAGTGGCAGGGAAATTAATTAGAGGGCATCTAGCCGAATGTGAATGCTCGGTTGTGAATAGGATGGAGTAATGATTAAAGATTTTCTTCTTAATACTAATAGGCTCAAAGTCCTAGTTACCCCCACTCAGTGTTGCAAAACTCGGCCTAGTCGGCCGATTAGCCGGCGACTAGTCGGTAGTCGGCCGATGGCCGCCTAGAAATCCAAAAAATGGGGCAAAAAATCGGGTCTTTGAAAAAAATTGGTCAAAAGTTCGACTAGCCGGTCAAAAGTCCGATCTAGTCGGTCAAAATTCCAACGAGAAGACAAAGAGAGAAAAACGTACCGTTCTCGGAGAAGAATCGGTGGCGGTGGCGGTGACGATTGGGTCAGTGAAGTCTGGGAGAAGAAGAAGAAGAAGAATCGGTGGCGGTGACGAGCTTCAACGGCGGGAGAAGAGGAAGGAGAGAGCGGAAACAGAGAGAAGAGAAGAAAAAAGAAGAAAAAAAAAAAGGCCGGCAGTGGTGGCTACTCGCCGGAGAAGGAGAAGAAGGGGGAGGGGCGCCGACTTCGGCTGAGGAGAAGAAGAAGAAAGATGAAATTTAGGGTTAGGGTTCTCTTAGGAGACATTATATACCCAGCACTAAAGGTGCAATTAAAGTATTAGCACATAAGATCCCATAAGAATAATTATGTTACAAACAAGTCCTAAATGACCTAAATTTAGAAATAAATTGTATTTAAAGTCCGAAATTACTTTTAAAAATTATATTTTAGACCTCAAACTTTATATTTTATATTACAAACAAGTCCTAAATGACATACTTTATATTTTTAATATTTAATTAGATCAAAAATATAAAAGAAAACATTTTCGAAAATGATTAAAAAAAAATATATTTAATATTTAGGGTCGCCGACTACTCCCCGACTAGGCCGACTAGTCGCTAGTCCTCTGTCTGCCGACCGACTAGCGACTAGTGACTTTTGCAACACTGCCCCCACTATCTTTAAGAGCTAGTATTTTGTTCTTTCTCCTTCTATTAATTGTTGATATAAGAAAAAAAAAGAAGTATTTGCATCTCCATCTTGAAGCCAGTTAATTCTGGATTTCAGTTGCCAAAATTCCTTTTCGTGTCTTAGGATATCAAAGTATTTAGATTGAAACTCAGATTGCAATTGATTAAGAAAGGGGCTAAATTTAGTACTAAGATATCTTTGGATGCCATCTAATCTGGCTAGAATGGTTTTTTTTCCTATAGAAAAATATTTCCAAAGTTATGCTGATTCTAATACCTAACTTCTTGCTGAAAATTATTTAAAGTATGATTATAATCAATATTATCCTTTGTTTTCCAAGTTCTATAAACAAGGCTAGGAAAATTAGGATCAGACAACCACATGGTTTCAAACCTAAAAGGTTTTCTAACAGGGGGATTGCACTTGGTCATAAGAAGTAAATGGCAGTGGTCTGAGCCTAAGGATGGTAGGTGTTTAACAACCGCATCAGGAAAGAGTTCCAACCAGTCAGTATTGGCAACACACATGTTCAATATTTCCATAATTATCCCTTTTCTAGTTTTACTTTTATTAGTCCAGGGGAATGGCTGCCCTTTGAACCCCAGATCAACCATATTACAGTCATTAAGTATTGAGACAAATTCATTAATTCTAGTAGTGCTAGGTTTTTTACCACCAAATTTTTCGGAACAAAGGCAATTTCGTTAAAGTCACCAGCTAACAGCCAAGGGTAGTTATTAGTAAGTGATAAATTTCTTAAACTATCCCAGAGATGGCATTTATGAGAATTGAAGCAGCTAGAATAGATTCCAGAAAACAGAAAGGGGATTTGAGATTGTCTTACTGAAACCAGCATACGAAGTTCCTGACTATTTTTGGCTGTGACGATGACCTCAAGATTGGGGTTCCAGAAAGCAGCTATGCCTCATGACTGCCCCACAACATCAATAGAATCATAATTTGAATAGTCTAACTCAATTATCAATCTTTCAACTGCTTCACCACTTAGTTTAGATTCGGTTAGTAAAACAAGATTAGGACTGTGAAAAGAAACTAAGTCTTTGAGTACTCCTTGAAAATTAGTGCTATTTGCACTACTGCAGTTCCAAATCAGCACATTCATCTGAAGGTTCTAGGTTGTAGGGTCCTCTAGACCGAGAGAGTGAATTAGTCTCCTTGTCACATTCACTTCCCTCTCTGCATTGGAAATTCTATAGACTTGGGCTATGCATTCCCCGACTCTAGATTAGAGGAGTCCATGTTCTGGCTCAGTCATTGAAGTATAAACCGTATAAGCTGTTTAAACTTAAAAGTTGGGTACCAAAAAAATAAAAACAAAAACAATAAGAAAATGGGGGGGGACCTGTAAACTTCAGCATGCGAGTTTGCGTCTCTCTCAGTGTAAATGAAACTGACATCGTCGTTGTGAAGAAAACAAAGAGTGACATCATGAGGACACCACACTTGATCACAAGATAGTCTGCGAGGATCAATGAGCAATATATCAATGATATTAATCCACAATAGTAGTAATCACCAAAACCATATTCCACTGTTTCAAGAACCTGATTGTATAGGATAATGTTGCGACAAATTTAGGTGAAAATAGAAACCATTTGGCTTATCAGATAAAAATAGCTCCACTGCATGGGGCTCAATGACCAAAGAGGGAGGAGCGAATGCAATGACCCATTTTGTACCAATCAATAACCAATGCCTCAAAACTGATGAAATTTAAGATTACAAAAATAAAATTAATTGTTTCTCTACATAGTTTCTTGAAAGGAATGTCAAGAGAAACTTTTTAAGAAAAAAGGTAGAGCATACAGAAAACTATTAAAAAAAAAGGATAACTTAGATATGAAATAATTCTCCGAAGAGCAAACTTTCTGACACAGTTCAAGAATACCATATAGGGTATACTCACTCCTAATGGAGGCAATTACCAGAATGGCCAAATTGTGACTAAAAACATGTCTACGGTCCAATTTAAGAGTGGAATAGTCTTAACGGTTACCTTCGCATAGCCCCATGTTCTTATGGACAGTAAAAATCAACCAAAAAAAGATATAGCCTTACATGCACTGTACAGACACTGGTTGACCAAATGAAAAGTGAAGAGAATAAAAACTATCTGATTAGACCTTTGATAGACACGCTGACATTTTCATTCAAATGCATCAAAAGAGACCTTTAAATCAGATTAAAAGTAGTCCATAAATCAGCATTTTGTCAAAGAAGATACAGATGCAGACACAAAACTGAAAGTAAATATTAGGCAAGAATACTCCAACAAAAACCAGTTTCTTACGATCCGTGACTCATGTTTTCTGATACAGGCAATCAAGGACCTAAAGTATTGAGAAATTGTAGCTAAAAAATGACACCAAAATCTAGCTAAAGTCTTGTAGGTTCTAGTGTATGATTCATTAGTTGGGAGTACTTTGGATCGATTCGGTTTTGTTAGTTACAGGGTCGTCTCAAATAATATTGAGGCCCTGTACTAAATATCTAACTATCAAAGTTAGGACCCTAATTTTTTTAACAAAATATATAAATTATAAAAAGTGTCAAATATAATTATAAAAACAATTTTCAAGAGTGAAAACAATCATAATATTGATCTTTTATTTTAAAATGGTCATTCTTCTAACACTTTTTGAAACAAAATCGCCAATCGAATTTTCATAATAGACTTTCTCTAAAATATCATTCTAAAGTTGCTATCAAAGCTAATCCACCGATCATTTATTGTGACATTGTAGAACGCATATAGGACTTCAACAACTTCAATTTAGAAAAACTTATTTATGTAGATACAACAGTCACAAAAATAGTCAACAAATTTTTATATGCAATAATTGCAATTGGAAAAAAGTCAAGATCTTCATTATTATTTTTTACTAATCGTTATGTATATTAAGAAATTCTAAAAAATTTGGGGTGTTTGCTTGGCACTTTAGCCATGCTTATAACCGGGCCTGGTTAGTTACTGGCTGAGATACAAAGTAATGCTAAAGACCTCAATCTTGAAAATTCATCTTCAACAACTAAGAAATCATATCAACATTTATCCGTGGTAAAAATAGACTAATGATTCAAAAAAAGAAAAAAAGAAACACACGAATATTATTCTTGATAGAACCTACATGAGATTATTTCAGCAAATATTATCAGAAAGCAAGTTTATGGATTATGCCTTGCTGAAATGATCTCAAATGTATTTCATAAGTAGCCACAAAATAAACATAAAGAGTTAATAGCCATTTTGGTCACTAAATTATTTACGCGGATTTTTGTCACTCGACTATTTTTTTGGTTAAATATATCATGCTAGTATTTACATTTGGCTAAAAATAAACTGCCAGCACTTTTCTATCCCTGTATTTTCCGTAACAACTGAGCCGGAAACCACCGCGAAAAGTGGTGGCAGTTTATTTTTTGTCAAACGTAAATACTCGGGTGACATATTTAGCAGTTGAATGACAAAAATCGCAAAGCGTAAATAGTTTAGTGATCAAAATACCTATTAACTCTAAAAATAAATAAATTATGGCATAAGCTACCAACCTCCAAATGTTGCATAATTTTCCGGTTGCTTGTGGGCATAAGTGAGATTATAGAACTGCTTAGTTTGGTAATTATAAAGATAACCTGTAATAAGGTTAAAATTAGTAGTATAAATGCTAAGAAGCCGATGAACAATAACGTTAACACAAGAAACAAATTGAAAAACATATACCATTTCCAAATCCGAGATAAATTAAATTAGTCCCATGTCAAATTAATGCCTAGGCCCAAGCACTTATACTATTCATCTTTCTTAGACATCTATGTGGAACAGGGTATCACATCCACCACGCCTTAAGGCCACAACATCCCAGCTAGGCACCCAATCAATTAACCATAGCCTAGGACCAAACAATGGTGTGGTGGCTCCCAAGTTCCACCACGCACGGTGTAGTACTTAGTTTCCACACTTACAGCTGGTAACCGACTCTCATACCACAATGTCATATCCTGTGCCTCAGGTTGAGAACACAAATCATAGGCCTTGTAGCACTGGGGCCAACTACTTGGCAACCAACCTCGTAACACCAAAATGGAGATCCCAAGTTGACAGGGATGCCAAGGCCCATGCATTTATACTATTCATCTTTCTCATAAGGGTGTCAAATAACTAACATGGTCAAGTGACGCAGAACTATATTGTTGAGCTTATCAGAAACGAAGGAAATTAAAATAAGCTATTTAAAATCATAAGGTATTTATAAAAATGCTTGCATTCTGCGGCCCCTTGTGACAGAGTTACACGGATGGATTAAACCTTTTGAAATTAACTATCGAGATAATAAAGATGAGTTGGAAACCAGCACACTGAAATGCATAACCATATTCCTCTTATAAAATAAAATAAGACTAATGAGACTAAAAGATAAACCAGAAATCAAGAATAAATTTATACCATGTCCAGGAGAATTCAACAAACTGTTCATCAGTATAGTATCATATCCAACAAATCTGTTTATCAGAAGTTGCTGCCACCTAAAAAACAGATAAGACAAAGAAGATTCTCTATCATGACAGTAAATGGAGACGTGTACATAAATTTAAGAAAAATATATTTTCTTTCAACCTCGCTTAACAAAATAAACAGCATCGAACATAGTTTCTTTTTTGCAGTTTGGCATGTTTCGATTTATAACAATTCAAACAAAATCCGAGAGCTGAAACATAGTTCTTATTACAAGGAATTATGAAACTGGATTGCTACATTTTCTTTGAAAATAGTGATACTGCACTGATATTTGCACCATATCAGAGACATGCAATGTTGTACAATAACAGACCTCTTATGGCTATTCTAGTCTCCTTCATATTTTCATCTCTTTAGCTATATAAAAATAATAATTTACAATAAAAAATAATTTTTTTTAAAAAAAAATTTAGAGAACCTATGCAGCCACTTATAAAATTCAGTGACGCTGCCTCCTAAAAGTTTCAATAAGCAAATATTATTGTGAAAGAGCACTTCCCAAATGGATTCCAAGAACAATTTTTAAGCTATTATTAAGCATGAAAAAGATAAAACCATAAATGACATCTCATTATAGTTTTTCAATCTATAAAGGAATAAAGAAAATAAAATCTACTTAATTTAATTTAAGCACACAAGATAGAGACGCCCTGCAATGCACTAGCTATATCACAAAAAATCCACCTAATTTAAGCACACAAGAAGAGACGCTCCACGCAATGCACTAAATATATCATAAAATATATACTCTATAAGAAGTGAACCAAAAGAGACAAGTGCAGTGCTATTTTTTTTTTTATATGAATTTTTCTCCATTTAAATATTCTCCTTCAATAACTAAAGTTTTACTAAATTATGCTTATTACTGATAATAACCTCTTTTCCCTTATTAGTAATTTTATTTTCTGTTATTCTAAAACTTCTTCTAGAAGTACTTGATATATTTTCTAGACTAGGTTTTTCAGTTATATCAAATCTTATAGGTATATCTTCTGTAGGTGTAATTAATATAGAAGGTATGGTCTCATCCAAATCCTTAAAATCTTCCTCTATCTCTATCTGAGGTTTATTTGAATAACTATCACAATGGTTATTATTTGGATTTAATTGCCATTTTGGTCATCAACATACTTTCGCGCAGCCAATTTCATCATTTTCTTTTTTTTTTTTTATAACTTTTTCGGTCATCAATTTATTTTCAAACAGCCACTTTCATCCCTTTTAACTTTTTTCAGCCACTTTCATCCCCAACTGTTTTATGAGCAGCCATTTTGGTCATCCAATTATTTTCGAGCAGCCATTTTCATCATATTTAAAAATACTTATTGGATGACCAAAATCATTTAATGGCTGCTCGAAAATAAATTGGATGACCAAAATCATTTAATAAGTATCACAGATGCTTATGTTAACGGACTTCTCCCGGAGCTTAACTTCCACTCTGTTTTGCAACCTTTGTCAGTTGCGAACTTTTCTCCGTTCGGTACGCCTTCTTCTTCCCCCTCTTCGTTTCACCGGCGTTGTAAATCATCATGCCCAGATCTGTAAATTAGCTATGATGAATAGGGCTTTTAGGAGTGCTTCATCTACTGATTTTGTTTGGGAATATAAGTGGCCTTCAAATTATGATTCTATTATTCAAAGGGATTTCAAACCACCGCCTCCGCTTAAGTATCCCAAAATCTCCAATCCTAAATATCCCTTTCCTCCCCAGCTTCACAAGAACCAATGAATCCAAACCCAGAACTCGAGTCCCAAATCAGAACAAAAAAACCCAATTCACTCCTCGAAACCCCCTTAAAAAAATGACGGTGAGCAAATTCAGCGGCGCCAGCGCAGAATGATGCATTGGTGGAAATGGATTTAAGGGGATTGGTGGCTAGAAAGTGATGAAAATGGGGGATTGTGTGAGACTTTTTGGTTGGAAACTCGATTCAAAGTCTGTAGGATTCAGTTAGCATGTTTATGATTTGATATTGCTTAGAAAAGTTTCTGCAAATTGAAAGCACAGAAAGACTCAAAACAACAAGATTTCTTGATGATGATTTCTGCAAATTGAATAGGCTTTTTGTCAAGTTTGGCTTTTGAGAATCTAGTGGGATTTGCAGCTGTAACTGAAGAAGATTTTTCCTTCTGACCTCCATGGAGGTGATGAACAGAGGCGGCAAAGGTGATGAACAGAGATGGTGAAGGTGATGAGCAAGAAGAGTGTTTGGGTTTAATGACCGTTTTATCCTTGCACATGGTCAAAATTAACAAATTTCATCCAAAATAGACGGAAAGGATTTTATGGGATGATCGTAAATTGTTGGGGGATTCTTAATGCTGAAAATTTCATATGGGGATTTACGAAGGCAAATGGAAATAGTTGGGGGACGTCTGGGGCCATTTTCACAAGAATAAATTTTCTCCAACAGTTTATGCGATTAATTGAGCATAATACATAACAGAGGAAAGCGGAACAATACCCAACAGTAAAAATAATACATAACAGAGGAAAGCGGGTCCCTACCATTACGGAGATAAAAGTGAGGAAAAGAACCCTGAAAATCAGCCTTGACGCGAAACCCTCCCGAGGCAATATATCACGATCCAGGTACTCGATTGATAATCCGTATGTGTTTCCTCGAAGCCCCTCCGAATATCTTCGATTCGGTATATTCCGCGATAAAAACTTAATCCCGAAACCCCATCAGTTATCATGCCAAAGTTGATCAGAATTCTGGTTCTTCCCTCTACTTCTGGCATACATTACAGAACATCTAACGGTTAAAATCTCGATCTCTCTGGTCAGAGTGTAGCCATATCAGTCAAGTTTCTAAATCAAAAAAAAATTACTCCGATTGAAGTTCGTATGTTACCTGTACGACGATTCTACCGGAACTGCGCAGAAAATGAAATTCTGCAAACCAGTACCCGCTCCTGGTACGATATCTTCCAACTCCGAATTCGAATTGTGAATCCTCTTCCATGCCCTCGTAGCTTGTTTCTTCGCGATCAATTTATGTATAAGGAAATCCAACAAGAATTGCCCACTCAAAAATTCTCTCAAAGTTGCTAGAAAACATAGCTCTCAAAGCCTTTCTTTTCTTCTGTTTTCTTCGCGGCAACAACGTTTCATTTCTTCTTTTGCATTCTGCTGGCATGTTTCCCGTGAAGAGAATACCTTGCATTTTATTTTATTTACACCCCCCCCCCACCACGAAATCCCACATATGCATATATTGTTTTCTTAAAGAAACGGCCGACTTTTAATTAATTTATTTAATATTAAAACCCCCAACCCACGAAGACTCTTGATGCCCTTTCAATTATTCTTTTCTTAACTATTTTAATTGTTTCGTGACCTCAACCAGCAATCCCACAAGCTGTTATTTTTTTTTTATTTGGTTTAATCCTTATTCTTTATTCCTAATTCAATTAATCAATTATCTAATCAAATTACTTATTTAGGTGAATCACAATTAAGTTCTCCAATTACGATATGTGTGCAAAACGCCCCTCAATAAAAGTACACAAAAATAACACGTAACATGTTTTAAAATTAAAAGGACACGTAGTCACATAATCACACGAAATAAATTACGCTTACACCGTTAATCACAAAAAATTAAATTACACGTAAAAAATCACGTAAACAAAAGTTACGGTTATCACACATTCTGTGACCACAGGGAATCACTACTAATCTGCACCAAAGAGAAGAGAGCTTCTTAACATGATAACTCAGCTTGAATATTCAACTGATAGTTACTTTGGTGTGACTTGAGTATGGGTGGTCCAATTAGCGATAAGTAATAAAACAACCATAATTAGAGTGTGATACTAAGCAAGCACTCTTAAATCCAGAGAGAAGATGGTTATCCATGACATTGTACGTCATTAAACTACACTATCATGAAAACAAGTTCCAATTCCTGCAGGTAACTGCCCTCAACCAAACTCTCGAGTCTGCACAACTGGTCAACTGGATTTAATGTTAACACATTGTGAAAGCTAATTCAAGACGTCATTATTTCAGTTTCACAATTTTGAAACATTTTCCTTGTATAACAAACCATGCTTTTATCACTTTTCTGGTGGCAAATTGATAACTCAGCACTAAAATAACTACTGTAATCATAAAAGGTAGTACAAAACAAACAAGGAATGGATCATACCTTAATCTGAATAAGCTGTGCATCTGAAGTTTCAATTTCCAAAAGCTGACTTGAACTGTTGAAATATGAAGTCTCACATCGAGTGCCTAATGAAGATCCAAATAACATATAAGCTCATGGGTTAACATATAAGCTAATTTTCACATGGTTTCAGAGCGGGCTGTTTGGCGGGATGATGAGCTCATAATGCCCAAAGTGGGCTCTAATGGTCACCGTACGAACCAAGAAGGACGGCGGGCCTTAAATTGACTCCCACCTCGATGTGAGAGAGAGTGTTGAAATATGAAGTCTCACATCGAGTGTCTAAGGAAGATCCAAATAACATATAAGCTCATGAGGTAACACTTCTCCTTGCCAATTGATTTTGAGAGGTGTGGAAGCCTATGAGCTAATTTTCACATGAACAGCCAAGTTAGAGAGATTGGCGTCAGATGACTAGAAGCTTGTCCTCAAGCACAGAACGGATACTGGCTCAAAAGGAGAACGAATAAGAAGAGGCTGCATAAAATAGTTAAATTCCAAAACTCATTCATGCTATAAACACATTGAGAAAACGTTCATATTAAAAGGAAATATATATATATATATATATATATATATATATATATATATATATTAAAAAAATTAGGCAACTAATTGCAAAAGTTCCAAAATCTTACTTTCCCTTCACTCAAATCTTTTTTTTTTTTTTTTTTTTTTACAAAATGATTTTTGTTGTTTTTGGGTTCGTCGAGTTTTTCCTTGAAATTCTTACTTCCCCTTCACTCAAATACTCAGAAAATTCATTCACTTATAACAGTAAAAATGTAAAAACTCGATAAAATAAACTAAAATTTAAGTACTTTTTTCGGTGCGATTGCATCTATTATTAATTGAAATTCAATGAATTGACCTAATTGATGCTACCACGATATTACTATATCAGCAATTAACGGAAACAAACTACCAATAAATAATAACTAAAAGGGAAAAAAAAAAAAAGAAAAGAGAAATTACCTGTTGAACGTAATTGGCGTGCATGAGAACGAGAATACAGAAAAGAGTGATGGCAAAGAAGAGATGCAAATATTCAAGAGTAGCTCTGATTCTTGGTGTCACCTATTCTGAAAACCTTTCTTGAACTCTAATAAAGGTTTGCTCTGGATCCATTCTGGATTTCTTGGATTCTGAATTCTTCCTTTCTACACATCAATCAACATACATACATTAATACAGAAGTAGTCATTGAGGAACTGAAGGATATGCTGTTTGTTGGCGATTAGAGTCAAAATTTAGAGGAAAATTCTATATTGATCAGATCCATGCGATCTTATTATCCATAACCAACAATATCATTACAAATGTGGACAATTATAACCACAAAGTGTAATGGACATGTTTCATATGAAAATTATTCAAATTAATTTAGAAATGATCAAGGTTGTTAAAAACGCGTTTCTACGTAGACTCGGTGGAGGGGTGAAAAATCGTAAACTCGTGAATCGTAAAATAAATCGTAAAATCGTATCGAGAAATTTAAATATATATATTTTATATATATAACAATAATTAACATACAAATCATATTATATGATCCAAAAATATGTAAAAAAAACCATTAAACATAATTTCACAATAAAGAACTTATAAGTCTTTTCAAAATATACAAATATGACTACACATAAAATAAAATAAAGTACGTAATAAGTTTATGATCGCAAGTCATTCAAAGACTTTATCAAGTTAATTCAGAGAATTATTATTAAAAACCCACATAAAATCAAGCCCATAAACTCATTTTATACATTAAGACACAAGTTAATTCAAGAAAAAAACTGGAATCTTTATCTCTGGAAAACAGAGCATGCACAAGTAATAATAGTTCAAATCAATCAAAATTTGAAGAAAATAAGCAGAACCCAGTAAAAAATAATATAAATTTCACTAACCAATTCAAGAAACTGATAAACGAAACATGAAAATTTGAAACAAAAAAAGAAAAGGAACCCAATGGCGTAAAAACATCATGATATGAAGAGATATAAACAAAAACAGAAAATAAAAGGTGTTTAGATTTTCAGTTACCTCCAAGAAAAACTTGAACTTTTTGTTGCCTGAAGCACAATAAAGATGTAAGATTAGGATATATATATATATATATATATATATATATATATGCTTGAGAAGGAGAAGTTTTTTATGGTGTTAAGATCTCTACTTCATGGTATCCGTTGGAAAGGGAGGCGGTGGTGCTTTGAGATGGGGGGGACGAAGTGATGGGAGGAAGAGGGTTTCTGTTAGGGAATTCGAAGAAGGGAGGGTCAATTGTGACCAAGGTTAAAAAAAAAAAAAAAAAAAAAAAGGTGATCCGGCCCAAATTTAATAACCCAACTCGACCCATCATACTTTTGGTAGAATCGGTAGAAACGTTCGTTTCTACGTTTTTACGTTCCGAGTCTACGTTTCTACTCCATTTCTACCAGATTGCGTTTTTACTCACGATTCAACACGTTTTACCTCCGTAGAATCGTAAAAACGTACGTTTCTACGTGTTAACTCGCGTTTTTAACAACCTTGGAAATGATTATTAGGTTAATAAAATTTAAATATCAAATTACCTCCTTAATTATCTATACCAAGGTTGTCAAGACCATTAAAAGTGTCCTAGCCCAGTGGGGCAGGCGCCTGCCCACGACCTTGAGGACGTGGGCTTCGATACCCTCCGCCTGTGTGCGGCAAACTTTAATCTCCCTTTCTAGGGCTATCTTTTCCTAGTCTGAGGCAGTTCTCTATCCCCTATCAAGATCGCAAATTTGACTCGGAACGGAAGATCGTAGCACGGGTCAGAAGATCCGAAAAAATTATTAAAATAATATTTCATAATAAATTTATGTCAATAAAAGACAAAATTCTATATGCTAATGAGCCAAAAAATAATATAACAATACTTCCAGGGAAAAAATGACAATACCAATAGAACTAAAAAACTAAAATCAAACTACAAACTAACAAGTGATAAATTTCGAAAGAAAACCAACAATTCATAAGGTTTTTTAATCCAACAAATTTCATAACAACACGTCTATCTTTCTAATGTTCTAATCTAGCAAACCATTTAAGACGTTATCATTATCCTCCATGTAGTCTCCACATCCACTTACATCTATGAGGAGCGATGAAGTTGGGATTCTGAAACTTTAGAGAGTTGAGAGGTTGGATTGAATACAAATGGATGTTTTTCATTTGAGATAACTCGGTAAGACCCAGTTGAAAAGAGGCAAGATTGAATCGCACCGGATCGTGCGATTCTAGGATTTAACAATCTAGATCGACGATCCTCTACGATTCAATCCTCCGGCAATTTTTAGTACGATTTAACTCGATTTATACCCTTATGATTATATAATCGTATGATTCTACGATCCAACTCGCGATTTTGACGCCCTTTATCTATACAAATACTTAATCAAATTTTTATCTTAACTATGTTGCAAAAGTATTAAGGAACTAAAAATTCCAAGCCTATTTTACACTCTATCTTCTATTTATCATCTCAATATTCTAATCCTATTTTATAAATTTTGTAGTTCCTAAATTTTACAATTTTTTATAATTATGTGATTAATGAGTTATTTTTGTTTTCTTTCCACATTCCACGGTTTCATTTTTTTTTTTAGGGAAAAGATGATTATGTATTAAAATATAAGAAGACATTTGGTAGGAGAAAAATATGTGGACCTCAAAACCATTAAGACGAGGTTTTAGTCATCGTGGCATATTTTGTCAATACATCAGTTGAAGAATTGCTAGTCATATGAATGTACGAAATATTGGATAAAGTTTTTCCTAGTAAAATCCTGATTAAGCTAACAAGGTGTCCAACGGGCGAGAGATCTTCGTCTAAACGAAGGATACTATTGACGACGCCCAGATAGTCACTTTCGACCTCATAATCGGAGAAACCTTTGTCAATGATGAAACGGACGCCTTCGAGTATAACTATGATCTCAGCGTGTTACTGGGCTAGGCGAAATCAAATTGAACTTTGAGAAATCGGATATGAAATTACCTTCGTGGTTCCTTATAATAGCTCCAATGCCCGTAGAAATCGCAACCCATGATCCATCAACATTAAATTTTAATCTGCCAGCTATCGGGCTTTCCATTTTGTCGGTGCCAAAGCCTCTCCGCTAGTTGTCCGATCTACAATTATGTTCGCCCTTACCACCGGGTCAAGAAAGGCTTTGGTATTACCCTTAACGATGTTTTGAATTAGAATTCCGGTGGGAACCCGCTCCCGGCATAATTATATTGGAGATCTTGCTAAGTCAGCTACTTGTATGTATTTAGCCGCTGCCGTGAGGGCTATGTATACAATTTCATAAGCAGTGCGTTTACGCTCCAAAAAATAGTCTTGTTTCTGTCGCACCAAAAGGTCCATGCTATGTAGACAAATTGGGTTGCTATTTCTGCATCTCTAGTGAGTACTTCAAGTAGAGCAAATGGGAATTCTCCACCTAAAAGTAATTTGTTAGTATCAAAGCTTGTAAGGTGCCAGACATCCATAGCGGTAGGACAAGCGAGAATCGCATGACATGCTGTCTCAGGCTCCAATTTACATAAGGGGGTAGAGTGAAGAAATAGTTTTAACCCATTTTGACAGAACTGAGCTCGTGGGTAGTATACATTGAAAGAGCTTTCATATGAATACTTGAAGAATTGACGAAACCAAAAGCCGCCATATTCGGACCAAGAAGTTTGAGGGCGGCTACCCCGAGGTAAAGGCTTTTAACCGAGCCTTTCCTTTTTATCTCGATTTGGGGGGTGATATGCTGACTTAACAGTGAAGGACCCATTTTTTGAAGCCCAGACAAGGTGATCCCTGGCCAAGAGTCACATAAAGGTATTTTAAGGATTTCAGAGACCTCATATGGGTTAAAGCATGGTTAGAGGTAGTCAACATCCAAGTAGCCTTTTGGTAGTAAATAAAGCTAAAAACTGCCATGATACTTTGAGAGAAAGACATTGAAAAGTTCTAATGTTTGTGTGAGCTTGTGTTTTAATGATAGGGTATTATACACTCACACATGCATTGTAAGGTAGTTTCTTGTGGACATCAAAGATCATTCTACAACAAGAAGAAGCTACATTTTGCAATTTTCCATGGCATAACATTAAAGGTCATCCACAATGCCATCAGAAGCTATTGCAATATTGAAGGAAGATATTCTTGTGGATTTCAAAGATCATTCTACAAACAAGAAGAAAATACATTTTGCAAGTCTTCATAGCACAAGCCTAAAGGTCATCCACAATGCTAATGGAAGATATTGCAAAATCAAAGGAAGATCAACAAGTGTTGAAGCCCAAGATGCTACAACTTGAGAAGACTACAAAGGACTTCATCACAAGAAGAGGTTGATCAAAGGTCTCAAGTCCAAACTCAAAGATGAACTCATCTTGAAGACCAAGAAGAAGATTAGTCAAGATTCTTATAGGTATATCCTTGTGACTAATATTATTTGATGAATGATAGTTTATAGTATGATGAAGCTCATACTCTTGCATGTTTTCAAAACCATATTTCTTACTTTAAATTTGTTAGCCCTAAGGGCGATCGAACTCGGTTTTTGATAATGGACAAACACTTGATGTTGTGTCTAATGTTTATATCTTTGTGATAGAATATCGGAACTAATATTGGAAGCTCTAAGTACTTCAATCAAGCCATGATCAAGATTCAAAGTCGTATTATTCAAGGCTCATCTTTCAAGATTGAAAATTGAAGACTTAGGTTTGGTTAGATTAGCTTTGTCATTATAAGTCTTTATCTTATATAGCTCTAACCAAAGCTCTTATGAACATAAGCTCTACACTCTAGTGTTGCATGTTTTCATAAACACGTTTTCAAAAGGCTTAAGTTTCAAAATGATCTTTACATGTGTTCTTATCCAAAAAGCCTTTGATTTCATAGATAAGTCTTTTAGAAAAGTTTTCCAAGTGTTCTTACTTGTTACCTTTTAGGAAAACCTTTTTAGACTTCAAAAGACTTCAAAAGATTTCAAAACGTGTGAAAAATCAGCTTGGAAGTTCGGTCAACCGAGCTCAAGCTCGGATCAACCGAAGAGATACTGAGAGGTTTGACTGTTAGCTTCGGTCGACCATTTGGGTAGGTCGGTCGACCGACCTTGGTTCGGATCATCCGAAGTTCAGCTTCGGTCCACCGAGGTGCACTGTTACTAGCCGTTATTTGACCGTTGCTGAGTCGATTTTTCAGCATATTTTCATATGTATAAGTACTCCAAAGCTAGAGAAACATTCGAAGGCTTGCATATCAAATATTCATTGATTTCTCATCAAGCCAAAACACTCACAAAGTAAATGCTCTTCATTTCTATGATATAAATCATTCAAGAGCAATCTTTCAAAAGCAAGACAAAGAGTGAACTTCATATGTTCAAGAGCTGAAATTGTTTGTGCTTCAAAGGTATATTTCTCACTTATAAGAGTGATCAATCTTGTTCTTTAAACATTCTATTCCCTTTCTAAGTGATTGGGTAATTGTTGTAAAAGTCCTACTTTGTGTGGGCAAATTGTAAAGTCCTACTTAGTGTGGGCAAGCTCTTAGTGAGTTTTTCATTGTGTGGTTGTGTTGTAAAACTCTTAGTGAGTTAGCCACAATTGTAAACATTCTTCTTAGTGAAGTTGTTTGAAATCCTTGGGTGCGGCTCAAGGTAGTGGATGTAGATTCTAAGTGAATCGAACCACTCTAAATCCTTTGTCTTGTTGATTGGGTTTTGCATTGATTTTATTCTTCTTGCTCAAACTTCCAATAGCTTTGCAAAGAATCCAAAAAGTTTACAAGTTTAGTTAAAACCCAATTCATCCCCCCTCTTGTGTTTTACAAAATTGATCTTTCAAAGGTTTTGCAAAACATCTTTTAAGTATGGGATAAGGACTAAGATCTTTAAGATGTTTTAAATATCTTTAAAAAAACATTTAGGTATGATTTTGAGAACATTAGAAAGTTGACCAAGTGGAAAAACTACTTATGGACTGAAGTCCGGTCGACTAGGTCCTAGACCTCGGGCGACCTGATGAAGTCCGGTCGACCAACATGTGTTGTCTGGTCGATCGAAGTGTCTTTTGTCGTTAGTAACTTTTGAATGTTTCCAAGACTCCAACAATTATAAAATCTCGGAAGACCATGTTATAGGTCGGTCGATCGAACCATTGATTCGAAGACCAGACGTCCCTGTGTGGTCGACCGAGATGAGAACAGAAACGCCTTTGAACTTAACTTCGGAAGAACTTTGGACGACCTACTGCCCAGTCCGGTCGACCTAAACTGTCTTGTCAAGGCAAAAATATAGCCGTTGTAACTCGATTTGCTTGCAATTTTTGGACCCTATAAATAGCCTTTAAGGATGATTTTTGTTCTTTGCTCAAGGCAATAGAGGGACCTTAGTATACAACTTTTAGACAAGCAAATCAAACACTTTTCATAAGCTTAATTCTTCCAATCATTCATCAAAATATTTCTACTTGAGAAAGAGATTCATCTACTTATTCTTTCAGTCTCAACTATGAATTAGAGCTTACATTGTAATATCCAATCCTTAGAGGGGTTTTTTTTTTCTTGAGCTTAAATGTAAAATCTCATGTGTTGAGATTATCTTTCTTTGTAATGAGTTGAGTGGCAAGCCTTGTGTGAGAGTGGTGGTTTTGAGCCTCACTACAAGAGTGAAGACATTCAGTGACAACTGTTTTGTGACCATATACCATTTTGTCAAAAATAAAAGATTTATTGTGACAAAATATTTTGCTGTCACTAGTATAGGTACTAATTGTGACAACTTACATGTTTGTCACGCTTGTAGTGTTAATGGTGATGATTTAAAGTCTTTCATAAGTAAGTTGTTACTATTACTATATTAATGATGCCGTAATTTCTTTTATCACTGAAGTTTTGTCACTAATAGAATATGCGCTCTGACACCAATTGTTTTCTGTGGGATGAAACTTAGTTGTGACAAAATTATTTTTCTCACTAGTATTCCAATTTATTGTGACAAAAAATGCTTTGCCACTCTACTTAAGCCTTTGTGACACTAAAGTTCATACAATTAGTGTTAGTTGAATGTGGTCACAAATAAGAGGTTTATTATGACAAAACATGGATGGTCACTATTTTTTGTGCTAGTGATGACGACTTATTTGTTTGTTACTACCGCAAATTGCGACGATTAGTCTTTTTCATAGTTAATTTGTCATTATTAATGTATGTATTACTAATGTCCTATTAGATCCAATGGGGTAACCAAAATCATACTAATTAATAAACCAAATCATAGTTTGAGGGTAGAAAGGAAGAGTGAACATGAAGAGTTCCTTGTCTAGAGAATCTCTAAGTTGGGTATGATTAATGAAATCACGATACATAACTCAAGACCTCCATTATTCGCCAAATTCAGTCGAAATATGATCCGTCTAAATGAGATAGCCCTCCATATACCACAACCAACATCTCATTTTGGGGGACAACTTCACGAGGTCCCATGAAAGGAGGCTTCATCGAGGACAACGATTCCAAACTCTCCCCAACACGACATAGCTGGCCCAGCTTGCGATGATGCCAGAGAATGTAGATACAATTAAGATTTGGCTATCTATAGTGAAATCCTGAACATGAGAATACGAGGAAGGTGAATTGGAGATCTGTTAAGGAAGATAGGGTCAAGATATGATAAAACTCCGCTGGATTACCCACCGTGAGGACGAAGAAGAAGAGAGGGAGAAGACTGTTCATTTGCCTTCATTAAAAATATTTATAAAAAACGGATGAACAAGCTTCAAAGAAAAAATTGATAATGGGGTGTTCGAACTGCCAGATTTTGTTCCCGTACTCAAAACTCACTTCAGAAACCAAAGGGGCAAGTGTTGACAACCAAAAAATCTCGGTTGCCCGAGATCACCCGGAAAACAGGTAAACGGGCGGATAATTCGAGATATAAATGAGCCAAATTGGCCGGTTTGGAGAAGAAAGTGACCAACAGCTGGCCAACGAATAGAAAGCAGTATACAGGAACTAGTGCCTGGCCAGCCGGA
The DNA here is from genome assembly GCA_026122235.1 of Vinca minor. NCBI lineage: Eukaryota > Viridiplantae > Streptophyta > Magnoliopsida > Gentianales > Apocynaceae > Vinca > Vinca minor. The sequence continues at coordinate 943,341 of JAOCZM010000239.1, forward strand.
TCAGCTACCAGCCAAATTGGCCAATAAAAAACTTCCTAAACAATAGGAAGACGGTTTCCTACCATGTTTCACCAGATCTCAGGATCTATCACTTTTTAACTACCTCACTCACCTTATAGGGAAGTGGAGATACACCTGGGAGAGATTTTAGGGTGGAAATAACCACGAGACAGCCCCCAAGGAAGGCGGGAAATGTGATAATATGGCTTGGGAAGTCAGCTCAAGTTCTCCATGATAGCCATGACAGGAAACATGGGCACTTTGCAAGAGTCATGGAAGCTATGGGCAGAACTAAAGGCTTGGAGGCATCTTAGAAAGGGAACAAAATTGAAGTCAACAAAGAAAATCTAAAACATCATAATAAACTCTCAAAATGCACATTTTATATTCATTCACTATGTTTTTACAGTTTTCCTTGTAGATTTTCGCACTTAAATTCATTTAAATACTTTTAGACTCGGCTATTTTGGTTCGGCCAAGCTCTCTACGTAAGGATATTCATTTCACAGTGCATACTTAGTTGTAATCGAACCCCCAGACTTAGTTTCTTGCAAAGAGCATTCTTATCTAATAACACATACTATAATTTATGGTAGTCCGGTTGGCTCTGGCTCAACTTTCTGCGTGAGGAATCGTTTTCCAATAAAGCGCACTAGGCCAAGTCATCCTTTCCCAAGTGTAAACCATCTTGAGGGATGAAATTCCAAATGTGTTGGCCGACTCAATTTCCTAATTCGATGCTTGACCAAGGTTTTTTATGACAACAATAAATAACTACACTTTTGTTAAAAAATTATATTTTTAGGCAAAATATTTTAATTTGTTAAATTTTATAATGTGATCATGGAATGGAAGCCAGTATCTGAATAGCATCCGAGTGCAGGACTCTAGCTGAAAGCTCGACAAAGTAACAAAAAAGAAAAAAAATAAAAAAATAAAAAAGAAGAAGAAAATTGCTTAAAAAAAATCAATGACAATGTTGAACATTGACTAATTTTGAACCAGAAGTTTATTTCTAATTCACATCTTCTCACTGATGTATCACAAAAGTCAGCACAGATAACTTAGTCATGTTTACTTGCAATACATTTGGAATACTAAGAAACTTCTTTGAAAGTCCCCAAAGATCTAACCATTTCCAAAGTCAACCAAAGAAGCAAATTAGTTTCTTAAAACATCAACTCAACAACCCAACTGAGAAATAAAAACAAATAGTTAATTCCAAAAATGAGCATAGCAGGCGCTTTAGTTTTTATGTATAATCTGTCCAGTTTGGGGTTTTATTATTTTGTTCTTCTTCATAGTGTTTGCCACCCAGAAAGAAAATGCATATATTGCGAAGACGACGTCGTCTCCATCAAATCGGTTACAAGCACATCATGATATAGAAATGGGGAGAATGGAAGAAGAAAGAAAAGAAAAGAGATCAGATGAGGATACGATAATACTTGCAGAAGCTGAAGAACAGATAGCAGCTACATTTCTCTTGGCAATTATGTTAAATGCCTCGGATGATGAAGGTGGTGGTGGTGTTAAATGTCGCTGTAGATTCCAAGGTTGACGCAATTGTGAAAATTAGTTCATGGATTTCCATATCCTCTCAAAATCAATTGACAAGGAGAGATGTTAACCATGAGCTTATAAGTTAGTCGGATCTTCCTTAGGCACTCGATGTGAGACTTTATATTTCAACACTCCTCACATCGAGGTTGGAGTCAAATTCAAGGCCCGGTGCCCTACTTGGGCCAAATGGGGACAAAGAGTCCACACATCCCGCCTAAGGATCTACTCTGATACCATGTTAAAAATGAATTTGGGTCTAACTGATTCCCTCAAAAGGTACCTCAAGAGGGGGAGGACTGCCCCCACCCGCCCCACTGTCTTCGTCCCTGATGATGAAGGTGGTGGTAGTGATGGTAAATGTCATTGAAGATTCGAAGGTAGACGCAATGGTTCCGGTAGTACTAATAGCGGTCCGGTTTGTGCGCAACATGTGAAGGTTATTGCAACCATTTGTTCAGCGTCTGTTTGTCTTAGCAGATAATAGATCTAGAGAGTAAGTTTGATGCTATGTTTAGATAGGATGATATGATTTTTAAAAGTAATTTTAAGAAGTTTTCTTGTAGCAGATATACTGTATATGGTGCTATTGCACATTAATGTTATAACAATGGTAACTTTAAAAAAAATAAGGAACTTGCTAGGCTACTAGAATTATTGGATAGAAATTGACTAAAGCCCAAATTAGGGGGTGAATCCCTTATACCATCAGGGGTGTGAATAGTGTTAATTTGGGTTTTATTCAATTTCTATCTAAGAATTTTAGTAGCAAATCATTTTCCAAAAAATAAAACATGAAATTTGGATAAGTTCATTAATGTTGTAAGTTTAAAACAATTACTAGTTGTTCGCCAGATCATTTAGTTACAATCACATGACTTGTTTATTACAAGATAGAGAAATTATAATATATCCTAGTATATACGTAGGGTGTGTTTGTTTCCATTGAATTGGAGCTTTGGACCAATTTCAATTTTCTTGTTTACTTATCAACAAAATCATGGTCCAATTCTTTTATTTGACTCTCAACAAAGTTTTGGAATTGGAATTCCAACCCCCTCAATTCCACAAAATCAATTTCATCTCATAATCAAAGAATTTGAATTTCAATTCCACAAGATTTATTGTAGGTTATAAATATATCATACATTATTTTTTCTCTCTCATAAATAAATATATATAAAATGACAAAAGTACCCTTATTGTAAAATGACAAAACACCCCTATTACAAAATGACTAAGTACCTTTAATTTAAAATAGCTAATGTTATTCGTTTAAATGACAAAAATATCATTTGTATGATGTCGAAAAATACCGTTAGTGCAAAATTACAAACATACATAACATTAAATCACCTACCCTTGGCACAAAACAACAATTGTTTTTTTATAAAAAATCACAAACATACATAACATTAAATCACCAAAACATCCATGTTAAAAAATTATGAAAATACTTTTGACGCAAAAAACCGAAAATACCCTCGGCTCAAAATAATGAAAAATACTTTCGCGCAAAATGAAAAAAAAATTACACTTGTCTCAAATAGTTTAAAATTCATATGAATAAAACTTACTCAAATTGTTTTGATGAAAAATGACGAAAATATTTTGGTGTAAAATAACAAAAATTCCCTTAATGCAAAAAGATAATGCTCCCATAAAAAAGGAAAATGACTCTTGTGCAAAATGACAAAATTAAATTTGAATAAAATGAAAAAAAATTATCTTAACAAAAATGACATAATTAGCCTTTATAAAAAATTATAAAAAATTCATTTATTTGAAATACCTAAAATATTATCGGTGTAAAATGACGAAAATACACTTGTTACAAAAAATATAAATGCCATTCATACCAAATGAAAAAAATTACCACTTGTTTTAAAAAAAATTAAAATTTTACAATAAGGATATTTTTGTCATTTTGGAAAATGGGCATTTCTCCATTCTAAACCAATGAGCAAAGGTTATTTTCTTTATTTTCATCAGAGTATTTTCAACATTTTGTGATTTATTCATCTTTTATCAAGTACATATTCATTATTACGCACAATGAGCTAAATCCATTTTTTTTGGTGCTGAATCAATGAGCTAATTCCACTTTAATAGGGGTATTTTTGTCATTTTACAACAATGCGTTTTTTTATAAAATTGGACCATACAAGTTTTCTTCATATAACGCAAAATTGTATATTTTTAACTTTAGTATGGAATTTTCATAATTTTTATGCCCAAAAATTTCGTCATTTTCTACTAGGGGTATTTTCGTCCCTTTCCATAAAAAATATTTTCGTTTTTCATCGGTATTTTATCAAATTTATACTATAAATATTTTATCCAGCACTATGAATATTCTTTTAATTTTGCAACAAAAAAATATTTCTATTATTTTAAATCGATAATTCTTTTAACAATGGTATATTAGGAGAATATTAGTCTTTTCACACTAGATTCATATTTTTTATGTTATTTTTAATTATGTGATTTTTTGATGTTTCAAACAAATAAATTAAAATTAGAATTGAATTTCATATCAATTCCGTAGTTTACCAAACAAAGGAATTCAATTATTTGGAATTGGAATTTCTTAGGATTCCAGTTCTTAGAATGTCATACAATTGGAAAACTTAGAATTCCAAAACCAAATTCAAGAAACAAACACACCCTATGAAATTGGAGCTTTGGAATCGGAATTGGTTTTCCAATTCCAATTTTCTTGTAAATCTATCAACAAAATCATGGAATTGGAACTCTTGTTTGGCTCTCAATAAATTTTTGGAATTCCAATTCCAATTCCAACCCCCGCAATCGCACAAAATCAATTTCATTGTATACTCGGGGTGTGTTTGTTTTCATGGAATTGGAGCTTTGGAATTAAAATTGGTTTTCCAATTCCAATTTTCTTGTTTGGCTATCAACAAAATTATGGAATTGGAATTGAAATTCCAATTCTCTTGTTTGGCTCTCAACAAAATTTTGGAATTGGAAATCCAATTCCAACTCCCTTAATTCCACAAAATCAAATCTATTTTATAATCAAATAATTTGAATTCCAATTCCACCAGATTTATTGTAGGTTATAAATATATCATACATACAAGTTATTTTCTCTCCCATAAATTAATATATATAGAATGACCAAAGTACCCTTATTGTAAAATGACAAAACACCCCTAGTACAAAATGACTAAAGTACCCTTAATTTAAAATAGCTAATGTTATTCATTTAAATGACAAAAATACAATTTGTACTTGTCGAAAAATACCGTAAGTGCAAAAATACAATAATACCCTTCACACAAAACAAAAAAAAAATTATAAAAAAATCACAAACATACGTAACATAAAATCACCAAAACATCCATGATAAAAAATTACGAAAATACTCTTGACGCAAAATGACGAAAATACCCTCAGCTCAAAATGATGAAAAATACTTTCGCTCAAAATAAAAAAAAAATTCCTTTGGCTCAAATAGCTTAAAATTCATATGATTAAAAATGACTCAAATTTTTTGATGAAAAATGACGAAAATGCCCTTAATGCAAAAGACAACGCTCCCATAAAAAATGGAAAAATGCCTCTTGTGCAAAATGACAAAATTAACTTTGAATAAAATGAAAAAAATTCTATCAACAAAAATTGACCAAATTAGCCTTATAAAAAATTATAAAAAATTCGTTTACTTGAAATGCCTAAAATATTATCGTTGTAAAATGACGAAAATACACTTGTTGAAAAATAATAGAAATGTCATTCATACCAAATGAAAAATAATAAACATGATGAAAATGAATAAATTACCACTCGTTTTAAAAAAATGAAAATTTTACAAAAAGGGTATTTTTGTCATTTTTTAAAATGGGCATTTTCTTCCATTCTAAACCAATGGGAAAAGGTTATTTTCTTCATTTTGTGATTTATTCATCTTTTATCAAGTACATATTCGTTATTATGCAAAATGAGCTAATTCCACTTTAACAAGGGTAATTTTGTCATTTTTCAACGAATGCATTTTTATAAAATTGGACCATAATTTTTTCTTCAAATTACGCAAAATGGTATAGTTTTTAGTTTAGTAGGGAATTTTCATCATTTTTTATACCCAAAAAATTTCGTCATTTTCTACTAGGGGTATTTTCGTCATTTTCCATAAAAAATATTTTCATTTTCAACGGTATTTTATCCAATTCATACTATAAAGATTTTATTTAGCAATGTGATCGTTCTTTTAATTTTTTGCAACAGAAAACATTTCCTTTATTTTACACCGATAATTCTTTTAACAAGGGTATTTTTGTCATTTTACGTCAAATATACTTTGGCTATTTGTATTATGAAAATATTATTCTTTTCACACTAGATGCATTTTTTCATTTTATTTTTAAGTATGTGACTTTTTGGTGTTTCAAACAAATAAATTATAATTATAATTGAATTCCACATCAATTATGTAGTTTTACCAAACAAAGTAATTCAATTATTTGGAATTGGAATTTCTTAGTATTCCAATTCTTGGAATTCCATAGAATTGGAAAACCTTAGAATTCCAATTTTTGTAATTCCATGAAATTTCATAGAATTGGAATTCCAATTCCAAGAAACAAACACACCCTCAAAGAATTTGAATTCCAATTCCACAAGATTTATTGTATGTTATAAATATATCATACATACAAGTTATTTCTCTCTCATAAATAAATATATAAAACCAAAATATCCTTAATTTAAAATAGGTAATGTTCTTCGCTTAAATGAAATAAACACTATTTGTACGATGTCGAAAAATACGGGTAGTGCAAAATTACAATAATACCCTTAGCACGAAACACCAAATTTTTTTTTAAATCACAAGCATACATAACATAAAATCACCAAAACACCCAAGGTGAAAATTTTCAAAAATACTTTTGACACAAAATGACGAAAATACCATCGGCTCAAAGTGATGAAAAATACCTTTGGCTCAAATAGCTAAAAATTCCTATGATGAAAAATTACCCAAATACCATTGATGAAAAATTACCCAAATACATTGACGTAAAATTATAAAAATGCCCTTAATGCAAAAAGACGAAAACGCTCCCATAAAAATGGGGAAATGTTTCTTGTGCAAAATGACAAAATTAACTTTGAATAAAATGAAAAATTTATCTTATCAAAAAATGACAAAATTATCCTTTGTAAAAAATGACAAAAAAATCGTTTACTTGAAATGCCCAAAATGTTATCGGTGTAAAATGACGAAAATACACTTGTTTAGAAATAATAAAAATGCCATTCATACAAAATGAAAAAGAATAACCATGTTGAAAATTTTACAAAAATACCCCTCGTTCTAAACCAAGGGGCAAGAGTTTTTTCTTCATTTCCACCGATTATTTTCATCATTTTGTGATTTATTCATCTTTTATCGAGTACATGTTCGTTATTATGCACAATGAGCAAATTCCAATTTAACAAGGGTATTTTTGTCATTTTGCAACCAATGCATTTTTTTAAAAAAATTGGACCATATATGAAAATTTTCTTCAGTATTACGTAAAGGGTATAGTTTTAACTTTAGTATGCCCATAAAGTTTTTGTCATTTTACTACGGGGTGTTTTCGTCATTTTTCATCAAATATATTTTTCGTTTTTAATAGTATTTTCCCAGTTCATACTAGAAAGACTTTCTTCAGCACTATGAATATATTATTTTTTAATTTTTGCACAGAAAGTATATTCATTGTATTAAAGCAAGTGTATTTTTGTCATTTTACTTCATAGTTGTTTTTGGGAATATTTTATTTCATAGACACTTCAGCTATTTTTATTTGAGAAATATTAGCATTTTCACAGTAGAGACATTTTATTAATTTTATTTTTAATTATTTTTCAAATAAATAAAGTAGAATTTGAATTGAATTCCACATCAATTCAATAATTTTACCAAACAAAGAAATTCCATTATTTGGAATTGGAATTTCTTAAAATTCTAATTCTTTGAATTCCATAGAATAGGAAAACCATAGAATTCTAATTTCATGTAATTACATTGAATTCCAATTTCACAATCAATTCCAAGAAACAAACACACTCTTCAAGGCTTCTTAATGTAATGGAATTTCTTGAATCTTCAATGTATAAGTATGACCATATGACTTGTGGGTTCATCTTTAAGAACTTGGTACTTCAATAAAATGTATCACATTAATAAATAACGTTAAAATATCATCAACGATTTTGTAGTTTTATCAAAACAGAAAAACTGGCCCTTAGGGTTTACAGTCTCCCCTTTTTTTTATTATAACAAACTTTGATGTAATGTGATATGGTATAAATATAAAGAAAATAGAAAGATGGATTTTGAATAGGCAAAGTTAAGCACAAAGTCATAAGTGTGCTTTTAATAGTTAAGAATCAATCAACCTTAGGGATAATGTAGAGATTCACATAATGAATTCTCCCTATGAAGTTGTACCCATGTTATATAAATACAAAATTGAAAGAGAGATGAAAAAATATCACAGTTTTGTATGCAACAGGAGGATCCGGTCGAACGCAATCTTGGGTTAGGTCGACCGAAAAATTACAATGTCGGTCGACCAACCTTTTGGCAGAAACATAGTCAACATGCAAAAATTAATTCCAAGGCATATACAAATACCACCAACATATCCCAATGCATATATACATGCCAACAAAGTAGTTGAACTAACAAGTGAAGCAATATATGATCATAAGTCAAAGTCAAAAGTCAACATTAATGTACAATCAGTCGTTATTCAGTCGACAACAAGTTACTAGATTATCGATCGCTATGCTTTCCGTCGGTAATTGGTCACCAACTAGCGACATAAATATTAAGTCGTCCAGATTCGGTTGTTACACATTCAAAGTTAAAAGTCAACATTAATGTCAGATCGATCACAATTCAGTTGCCGGCTCGTGACTATATTATCGGTTGCTAATAAGTTAGTCAGAAATCGGTTCCTATATTGCTCAGTGATGCAAAATATCTGACCACATGGTTCGGTCTTAAAGTAACTCTCAATGGGCTTAGGTTAGACCTATTGTGATAACCTGAACTTTTTGCCATTTAATAATATTTGATCATAATTGAATTGTGTGTTAATTGTATATTTTGTGTTTAATTGATGTAGAATTGTTTGGGTGGCCTTTTAAAAATGAACCTAACTTAAGGGACTGAATTGTAGACTAGTCGAAACTTATGGATTAGATTAACACTTGTGAAAAATTATGTCTCTTGGGTGTAGTTAGTGCAGGAGAATTCTGATTTTAGAAGTTAGGGAGGTTAGAAAGGAAAAATAAAGAAAGAAAAAAAGAGCGTTGGTGAGAGTTTTCATAATTGAAATAGCAATTTGTCATCAAAATTAGTAATTCTTGTTGCTAATTGAAGCTAATACATAAGGATACACGTGAGAAGAAACGGGGGATTGATTTTGAGTTCTCAGCAAACGGATTTTCGCGTTTGAATTTACTGCTAGTGCGCAGATTTTCTGGTTTGTGTAATTCATTGCTTTATACCAAGTAAGATTCTTCACCCTAGTATTTTCAGTCATAAAACTCATGAAATTGTGTATTGGAAGTATTTTAAACTCATGATTTCCTTCATAGAATGAAGCATTGAATTGCCATGTGTGTTGATCATTATACTTGTTTGTGTATGTTAATTTGTCATCATCACACATCATGACCATTGAGTCATCTTATTATTGCTTTGTAGTCTTAAATACTATATGTTCTATAGAGTCGTCGCTGGTCGAGCTCTTGTTTAGAAATTACTTCATTGCAGGATTCTTTCGAATGTGCTTATATGAATGTTTTGTCTATCAACAAGGGGGACAACCCGTCATTTGGGAACAGTTCAGAAATGCTTTCCTTGATCAATACTTTCCACACACCTTCAAGATGGAGAGGAAAAACCAGTTCTTTGAGTTGAAGTAAGGGGAAAATATGTCAGTATCTGAATATGCCAGCCAGTTCAACGCTTTGGGAAAGTACGCTTCTTCTATCATTCAAGAACAAGTAATGAGAACTCAGCGGCTTATGATGGGACTGCTGTCAAAGGTTAGAGGTAGACTTTCTGGTATCCCTCATACCACCTATAGGGAGGCTTATCAGCGAAGTCTGAGTATAAAGGCAGAATTCAAGAGGTCAGATATGGAGAGGTCTGGTAAGAGAAACTTTTCAACCATGTCATAAGGACAATGCTCACGTTTCAACACCAACACACCTTTGGCAAGCAAGAGGTTTTCTCCCATATCAGGACCTACCAACGCTTTTAAGCCAAGGGTAAGGACATGAGCCAACATGATTAACATTAGGGGAACTGCAGGAGCATCGAGTGGATATCCAAGTATACCAATATGCAACAAGTGTGGTAGAAGACATGTGGGGGAGTGTTGTTGGGACAATATGACTTGCTTCAGGTGTGGAAAATCGGGACATGTGGTTAATCAGTGCACTATGCCTATTCTAGCTACCGGGCAGACTTCAGCAGGGGCACCAAATATTGGTGATACAAGACAGAAAGCGAATGCTCAGGTGTTTGCTCTAACTCAACAAGAGGCGGGGGATGCTTCTGATGTGGTCACAAGTATACTTCTAATCAACTCGGTACCTGCATTTGTACTATTTGATTGTGGAGCTAACCATTCTTTTGTGTCACATAGATTTGCTAAAATACTTAAGACTCCCCCTACTTGTTGTTTGGACACCTATAGAGTAATGATACCTAATGGAAAAGTTTTAGAGTCTAATTTGATACATAAAGTATGCCGGGTAGAAATAGACTCTAAGGTACTAGAAGCCGAACTTATACAATTACCAATGGTAGATTTCGATGTAATTTTGGGTATGGACTGGTTGTATACGTATCACGCCTTAGTAAATTGTTGACCGACTTACAAAATCTGCTCACTTCTTGCCTATGAGAATCACAAACTCCATGGAAACTTTGGTACAAATGTACATGAACGAGATAGTCAGACTTCACAAGGTACCGATAAGCATCGTATCAGACAGGGATTCGAGATTTGTGTCACGATTTTGGCGGAGTTTCAACGAAGTAATGGGAAAGAAGTTGTCCTTGAGTAATGCTTATCATCCTCACACCGATGGACAGTCAGAAAGGACGATTCAAACCTTGGAAGACATGTTAAGGGCATGTGTATTGGACTTCAAAGGAAGCTGGGTGGATCACCTAACATTGGTAGAGTTTGCTTACAACAACAGTTTCCAAACAAGCATCGGTATGGCACCGTATGAGGCATTGTATGGCAGAAAGTGTCGCTCGACGGTTTGTTGGGATGATATTAGAGAGAAGACGATAGCAGGGCCAGAGTTGGTACAAGTAACTATGGAAATAGAGCCACTTATTCGGGAAAGGCTGAAAACAGCGCAAGATAGGCATAAAAGTTGGGCGGATAGCAAAAGAAGACCAATGGAATTCGAGGTAGGAGACAAAATGTACTTACGAGTTTCGCCAACGAAAGGTGTGATGCGGGTTGGTAAGAGTGGAAAGCTAAGTCTAAGGTATGTATGACCATATGAGATATTGGAAAGAGTGGAGGATCATGCTTATTGTTTGACATTACGGCCATTGTTGTCACGAATACATAATGTATTCCATGTGTCGCATCTAAGGCGTTATGTGCTAGATCCTAGCCACGTTTTGGAAGTGGAACCATTGGAACTTCGGGAAGACTTATCATACCAAGAAATACCGGTAAAGATAGTGGATCGTAAGGATCAGATTCTGATGCGAAGCACCATTTCTTATGTTAAGATACAGTGGACAAGTCACAGTGAAAGGGAATCCATTTGAGAACTTGAGGAAGAAGCTCGCGGAAGTACCCTTATCTATTTGAATCCCGAGGTAAGCAAGTTTCGGGGATAAAACTTCAATAAGGGGGGAAGGATATGATAACCTGAAATTTTTGGCATTTAATAATAATTGATCATAATTGAATTGTGTGTTAATTGTTTATTATGTGTTTAATTGATGTACATTTGTTAGGGTGACTTTTTAAAAATGAACCTAACTTAAGGGACTGAATTGTAGACTAGTTGGAACTTATAGATTAGATTAATACTTGTGAAAAGTTGTGTCTCTTGGGGGTGGTTAGTGCAAGAGAATTATGAAGTTAGAAGTTAGGGAGGTTAGAAAGGAAAAGGAAAGAAAGAAAAATGAGAGAAAAGAAAGAAAAGAAGTTCTGGAAAAACAGAATGTTGGTGAGAGATTTCATAATTGAAGTAGCAATTGGGAATCCAAATTAGTAATTTTGTTTCTAATCGAAGCTAACACATAAGGCTAGGTGTGAGAAGAAAGGGTGATTGATTTTGAGTTCTCCGCGAACGGATTTTCGCGTTTGAAGTTACTGCTAGTGCGTAGATTTTTTAGTTTGTGTAATTGATTGCTTGATACCACGTAAGACGCTTCCCCCTTGTTTTTTCAGACTTAAAACTCATGAAATGTATACTTTATACTATTGGAATTGTGTATTGGAAGTATTTAAAACTCATAAGTTTCTGCATAGGATGAAGCATTGAATTGACAAATGTGTGTTGATAATTATACTTGTTTGTGCATGTTAATTTGTCATCATCACACATCTTGATCATTGAGTCGTCTTGTTACTGCTTTGGAGTCTTAAATGCTATATGTTCTATAGAGTCATCGCTGGTCGCGCTCTTATTTCGGAATGACTTCATTGCATGATTCTTTCGAATGTGCATATATGAATGTTTTGTCGTTGAACCCGTGAGTTCTCGGCAGGAGTGAATTGAGTGTTGGTGAGTGCCCGTTCCTAACAAGGAGAGATGTTAGGGACTACAAACGGTCTTTGTGGAGTCACACAGTGGTGAGGGAAATGACACAATACAAATAAATCCTTAAAGTGTGAGCATATTATCCGGGGAGAAATTGAACCCGTGCTTTTACATTGAAAGCTTCCCCTTCTAGGCTTAAAAGTTGGGGGCCATTGTAGTAATTGATTTAGAGTCGTGACTTTACAATTGAGCTCTTCAATGTGAATCTTGCGGCATAGCATTAGTCGTATTCGAAGGATCCAATGTTGTGTATGTCCTTATGTTGGATGAGTGAATGCATGGAGCTTGTGCCACATTTCAGATGTACTAATGTTGAATTTAACGAGTGCGGGTTATGTCTTATGTGTTTATATGTTCATAGTTGTCATTTACATGTTCATATGCATCAATATTGGTTATTTTGGGGTTGGAACCCGGATTGTGCAGAAATGCACTTTTCCTTCACAAATTTGCACTGAAAAATGGATTGACTTGATCTCGGACAACCGCGTTCGGTCGACCGAGGTTTTATCCTGTCGTCCGATCAAACTACTGGAAGCAAACGGACGATGTGGAAGTCTGAGTAGGACGACCAGGTTAGTGAACCCCTTGACTGAAGTCTAAGTCGGTCGACCAGCTGGTGATATCGGTCTACTGAACTTTGGACAGTGTGTTTATTCTGTTTTTCTAAGACCATTAGGTTCACCGGTGGGAGAGACAGGTCGACCAGAGTAATGGTGTTTTGGACTTTTATGTTTACTAATGTCTTGGTTCCTTCTAGTGATTTCTACATGGTTATTGTGAGGTTTGTGGTGTAAAATTAGTCTAGTGAAAGGACTTAAATTTGCATGGTTTCAAATGGGATTTGGAAATCGGGAAATGTGTTTTGGAGTCTCATTTGATGTTTCATCCAGAGGGTGTTGATTCTTATTGGGTTTTATAGCTCATGTCTTTACTTTTTTTTTTTTTTACTTGCAGATGATGACGTACCTGATGATGGTGCATACGTGGAGACCTGGGATGGAGAACTTGATGAGTGAACGATAATTGACTTTGTAATAGATTAACGTTCTCTTTAGATAATTAAACTTGTTATGTAATAACTTACTACTACACACTTTACTTTCTGCTGAATTGTATAACTCTGATAATTAATGTAGTTAATAATGCTTCTGCTATTAATAGTATAATGGAATATACTACTTCTGTTTTGATTCTAGTGCCTCATTGGCATATGCGGTGCTTCCAGGTCATCACCCGATTTGGGGGTGTGACACCTATGTTTAACGGGCAATGAGCGGATGTAGTTATATGGGCCCCTATTTTGTTTTTTAAGTGAAGTTTAAAAAAAAAATTTTGCGGGCTTATATTTTGTAGGGATTTGAGGCAATGACCTAAATTGCATCATTGCTAATACGGGTTTGGGTGTGTTAGAATGAATGAATTAAGAAATATAAAGAGTTACGTATTTCTTTCTATTTTTAGACAGGTTATATTTTTTTTCCTCTAAATTTTATCTTTATAAAAAGTATTGTGTTTTTTTTAATCATATTCCATGAATAGTTACGTCTTTCGTTTTGTTTTTAGATAGGATTTTGTTTTTTCTCCTTATAAAAAATATTGTGCCTTTTAATCCTTTTTATGTGTAATTCTTTTCCTTTTATAATATTGAAAAGTGTTTTAGAAACCACTAATTAAGTTACCTTTTGGCTTCATAGACATGGAATTAAACATGACATCAATGACATTATTGGAATGCAAAATTTAAAACAGTAAAATACAATTTATTAAATAGAAATTTTAGCATATGAAATTTGAGATATTTTTAATTATTTTGACCACTTTTTTAGAAAGCATTAATTAATTAACTTTGTAATTAGCTTTATAGAATTGGATTTAAAGATCACATCAATGAGTATTATTGGAACAAAAAAATTAAAATACTAAAACACAAGGCGCTTTTTAGTATATATGTATGATAGCAAAAAACTTTAATCATTTTTTAAAGAAAGAGTTGAATCAAATGGCTCCTTACGGAGAAAATGTTTAGGCAAAACAACATTAAAGTCATAAGTAATCCATTAGACATTCATAGCAATGCTTATATAACGAATGTAAAAATATTTTTTGTTGATATAGTGGGGAATTATACTATGAAAGTCAATGGGTCAAATACTAATATCACTACAAGAAAACAGTTAAATAGTGACAGAATTTAGCGATCGAAATTTTCGGTCACAAAATGAACGACGGAATAACGACCGACTGGAAACCGAAAACCTAACGGTCGTTATCCGTCTCCACTCCGTCGGCCATATCGGTCTGGTTGACCAAATTGAAGCGACGTCGTTTTGTTCACCCTTAACGACCGAATACTGACGGACATTAACGACCGTTTACCGACGGACAACATAACGACCGAATACCAACGGAAGTTAACGACCGCATACCGACGGAAACCATAACGATGTATATTATACAGTAATAAATGAAGGACACAAAATGACGTCGTTTTGTGTACGTTAACAACCGAATACATACGGAAATTAACGACCGTGTACCGACGGAATATATAACGACCGAATACCAACGGAATGGAACGACGGAAAACATAACGATGTATATTTATATAGTTAAAAATGAAGGACATAAAATGACGTCGTTTTGTGTACTTTAACGACCAAATACCGACGGAAGCTAACGGCCGTGTACCGACGGAATATATAACGACCGAATACCGACAAATTAGCGATTGAATATTCAAAACGACGTCGTTTTGTTTGTTTTATCTTCAAATACCTAAGTTTTTCACCCAATTCATCCCGTCGTCTCTCCCACCGCGAAACCACCATCCCCCACTGCGAAATCACCACTCCCCCCCACTTCTGAAACGACACTCTTCCCCGTCTCCTTTCCCTACGCCATTCTTCATATCTCTAATCGATGGCTCGACCACCACTCTGAAGTCGCTGCGCCACACCCCTCCGAATTCGCTGCACCACCGCCACCACTCTGTAGTCGCCACGCCACCACCACTCCCAGTTGTTCCAATCGCCACTTCCACCTCCGATCAACGCCATTTCTTCTTCGCAGCTGTTCCAATCGCCATTGAGGTATTTTCTTTTTTGTTCCAATTTTGCATAAGAATTCATTTTCTCTGAGTTTTTTGGGTTTTTTTTGTACTTGATACCAGATGAAAATTATCTGAGTTTTTCAATGTGATTTAACATTTTTTTTTTCAATGTGAAAATTGAGTTTTTTTTGCTGCTAAGATTTTTTGCTTTGTTTGTTAAATAAATTGATTTAACTGTGGCATTAAATTTAGTTTATCGAATATACCTTTTGCATTTTTTTTTAAAACAATTTACTGATTAGAGATTTTGGCTTTACTTAATATTCATGTCTTGATGGCGTCATGTTTCTGAATTACTTTTGTTTAGATTGTCAATAGCAACGACCACCGCCACAACAACACCATTCTCTGAGTAAATTACTTCTCTTAATTTGTTGGAGTTTTAATTTTTTTTGGGGTTTTTTTTTTCCCTGTGTTTTTGTCTTCTGATAAACCACTTGCTTGTGGCTGTTGTGTGCTGTAGAATTTAGTGTCTATTGGAGTTAATTGA
The DNA here is from genome assembly GCA_026122235.1 of Vinca minor. NCBI lineage: Eukaryota > Viridiplantae > Streptophyta > Magnoliopsida > Gentianales > Apocynaceae > Vinca > Vinca minor. Next base: position 959,342 of record JAOCZM010000239.1, read on the forward strand.
CAAGAATGATAAATTTGTCTTTTAGATGAGAATTTCCTTGGCAAAAAGAATCTGTCTTGGCAATATCACCTGTCTTTATTTGGGGTTGCAGTTTTTTACAACCTGTTTGGAACTTTGTTTGAGATGGACATGGTGGAATACTGGATTTGCTCATGTTAGAATAAGAAGATTAAACACAATGATATGATTCATATAAACTACTTATTTATCAAATTCTTCTCTTATTTTCTACCTATTCTCTGCACTATTGATGGACAATAGTAAGTGATGAATATAAGCCACTAGATGGCATTGCATTTAGAAGTCATGTAAATATGCTACTTCTTAATCCGCTTAATCTATATTTCAGATATGACTCCAGCATCTGGTTCATCATCTGGTTTGCAGTCGACACCGGCATTTTCCCCTATGACCGGTATGACACCTCCGTCACAGTCTGCCGATGTACACGTATGTCGGGATACGTCCCCAGCAGCACCGCCCATCGAGTCTACGCCTGTAGGAGACTTAGTGACTCACCAGTCTGTTGTCCTAGAGACGGCGACTGATACCGGTATTGGTGGAGCACCGATTGCACTAGATACTCGGATTCTCCTGCAGACTACTTATGGCACGTAAGTTAATTTCAAACTTATCTCCTTTATAAATCAAGTTAATTATAATTCTTATAATCAATATAATCTCTAATTGAATTTTGTCGCGGCTATTGTATTTTTAGATTGAGCTCTAGCTGCTCCGCCGCCATTACCGGTATATTCCGGTATTCCATTTTTATTTTTCATGTACGTATTTACAATGTGATTAACTACTTATGCTTTAATCAGATACCTGCACCATCTAAAAAAGAAGATAAAAAACAAGGCCAGAGTTGAGGGGTCAATTTGCAATGCATACTTGGTCGAAGAAGCTGCTACATTCTTTAGCTATTATTTTGAGCCCCACGTGAAAACGAAAGTTACAACCATTGGGCGAAATGATGGTGAAGACGAGACAAGTGAACCAGATGTATTATCAATTTGCAACATACCGGGAACATCATTTGGAAAAAAAGAAAAGATTTTATTATCTGATAAAGATTATAAAACAACCATTAATTATATCCTGATGAATTGTGAAGAGGTCGAACCATATCTTCAGTAAGTAAACCCATCTAGTGCTTCATTTTTGTTATATAATTAAAAGTAGCCAAATAATAATATTGTCATTTAATTTGTAACTCGGGAAATTTGTAAGTGAAGTACATGACCAAACTCCGTAGATAACGTAGGAAGAACTTCAAAGCCGGGTTTATAATGATTTTTTCAAATGGTTTGGAACTCATGTAAGTTGGTATTGTGTACAAATGTACTTGTCTTAAAAATGCCTAAACTAAACAAATTTAAAGAATTTGTAGTTCTCAACAGATACATAGCCTTCCGCAACATTCCGAAAGGTTGTTGAAAAATCCGTCATGGGGGCCGGCAAGGAGAGTGATGTCATACACCGGTTACGTTGTTAACGGTTATAGATTTCACACAAAAGCCCACAGCGATGGAAAAGGAACGGCAAACAGCGGGGTATTGGTTAAAGGAGATTATTACGGAGAGTTAAAGCAAGTCATTGAGGTTGAACTTGCTGGAGTACCTCACCAAAAAAATAATTCTTTTCAAATGCGACTGGTTGGATTCTACTCCAAATCGAGGTTTGAGGGTGCAACCTCAATATAAACTTATAGAAATCCATAGGAAAAGAACGTACCAAGGTTATGATCCATTTGTATTTGCTTCCCAATATCAACAAGTCTACTACACACTTTATCCGGGTAGTAAGACAACATCTAGGCTGATTGGTTAGCTGTTTGTCGTTCCAAACCATGTCTATTTGACGTTCCTGGTGTTCCGGTACCGTATCTGGAGGAAGTACGCGAGGAGGAGACCAGTCGCATTGATCAAACTATTACTAAAGTTGGTCAACTTGCACACTGGTCAAAGGAAATTGAAGTTGTACTTGTGGCCGGTACGAGCCGTGTTGATGAAGATGATGATGATGATGAAATTATGTCGGGTGATGACAATTCTGAAGAAGATGATGAATTTATGTCGGAGGATGATTTTGAATGATTAAAAATAAAATTATTAATTTCGTTATGTATTTGTTGTTGTGATTTAATTCTTAATGTTTCTTTTACTAATCCATTTTTCTTGTATTATTATACTCTTTCTCGTTTCACAACTAGCTTCTTGGAATTTCTCATATTGAAGGTGGGTAATATTTGTTGTTTTATTTTTAGTACTTGATTAACATAAATTAATTGACGTATTCAAAGTGTTAATTTTATTCTTGAATTTTTCAGATTTCAACTCATGCACCAAGAATTGTATGAGAAGTGTAAACTATGGTTGTGTTGTAATCTAAATGAGAAGTGCACACTTTGATTGTGAGTGTGGTAATGTAAATAAGAAGTGTAAATTTGTGGTTTTAGTGGGATAATTGGTTATGTATTGTTATTTTTGGGTTGTATTGATCATGTTTGCTATTTGGTATCTTTTTTATATTGTTTTAGCTTCGTATTGCTGTTCGGGATCTTATTGATTTTGTTTCTGTTTCGTATTGCTGTTTGAGATTTTTCTGATTTGTTTCTGTTTCGTAATACTTTTTTTCATAATAGTGATTTAATTATATTTCAGATTTATTTTTTTAAATTAAAAACATTTTGCGACGGTATTTCGGTGGCTATTGGTTTAAAGTCAAAGTCAAATAAACACTAATCAATCTCACATCCGTCGGAAATTACCAATGGCAATTTCCGTATCAAACACACCGTCGTCAATCGGTCGGTATTTAAGTCAATAATGTTGACTATGTGGTCGGTGTTCTGTTGCTATTTGGCGACGGTAAAATCGGTCGCTACAAAGACCGTCGGCAATATTGACTAAGGTGTCGGTATTTCGTCGTTCTTTAGCGACGGAATACGAGGCCGCTAAACTTTTAGTCGCTAATCGGCTGTTGCTTAGTCAAAGTCAAAAGTCAACAATATGTTATGTTCAGTCGCTATTACGTCGCTCAATAGCGACCCACTTTGCGATCGCCCGAAATACAGTTGGTAGTCGGTCGTTAACCGGCTTAGCGACTCAAAATACACGACCACTATTTCGGTCGGTAATCGGTCGCTATTCCAAGGTTAGCGACGGATTACCGACGGAAACGGCCGTCATTGTTTCCTTGTTTTCTTGTAATGTATCAATCTCATTGTACTCCCCCTAGGTTGGCCAAATAGTTGTTTTTTCCATGTCAATAAGTTAAACAAATGAACGTTGAAAACACTCAATTCCATCCCCCAAAATAACAATTTCAAAACATGTCTTACATTTTAAAACATTTTTCAAATTCTTAAGACATTAGGAAATCTTTGTAATGCTACTAATAATAACATTTTCTGTTGAAAAACCTAAAACTATTTTTACGTTTCTATCTTATTGTTTAATAGATTCAACCATTTCGAGCTTGGCACAAAATTATCATTCAAAAATTTCAAAAATCGCCAATTAAAGTTTGAATAAAGACTTCTTGAGATTTCACAACTACTACATATTCAATCATTTTCAAAACAAAAATACAATTTATCTTTTGAAAAAATGCATTATATTACAAAACTTCAATTACACTAGACGATGATACGATCAAATGTTAACAGATACAAACAGTTCTTGATTTGCCCATCGATCGATTTCCTCCTAGAGTTGTCTCCAAAAACAAAAACCTTTTTCAAATACATTCTAGTCATCTTAAAAATAGAAAACCTCAAAGACATCCAACTTCAATTGGACCAAGACATTTCTTCAAAACAACCTTGGGCTTATTAACGAAACTCACTCCCAGTTTGAGTCATTCTACTATCCTTACACAGTAAAGTTTGTAAGAAAATATAACACGATCGATAGTAATGGGTACATAAAAGATCTCAAATTAAGACAAAATTGTAAATTGTATAGGGTTCTTGTTTCATCAAACTGTTGAAGTATTTGAAATAATATAGAAATACAAACTTTAATTGTTCTCATCATCAGAAAATTCTCATATAACTTAGAAAAAATAAAAAAAATCTTGATGCTCTTAGCCCCAACAGAAGACTCTGCTTTAGCTAGGTCCTGGCTTAGAATCCTTGGACGCCGTAGGAGGTGGGTTCAGCAGCATACATCCAAGGCCAATCTCGTTTTCAGGTATGTACTTATTTATTCGCTCGAAGATAAGCAAACTCTCTGGATCCTCCTCCTTATTGTCAGATTGTTCTTCCATTGCAGCATAAAGTTGCTGGTGGAGCCTCTTAGTAGGTTCAAAAAATCGTTCATCGATTACTGACCTTTTCTTCCTTGGCACGTTATTAGGGTTCCAAAGAGGAGCTTGAATCACTTCTATCATGTAAACGATTTTATTGAAGGTAATTAAGTTAAGATCTAATTGTATCCAAACATTTTTGTGTGTCTGAGGAGATCGCGGTTCTAAATTCAATTTTTTTTAATAAAATATACAACAAAATAAAGTAAAACAATTATTTTGATTTACCTTTATAATTCTCATCCTGAGTGCTTGTTATTCGAGAACCTGATCCAAAAACAAATAGAGACTGATTATGCTCAACAACGTTATTTTCCAAGGAGTTGGGATTTGGGGGATTAATCCCAGCTTGATGGATTTCAGGCTCTTTCATAACATGTCTGGGAATGTAATCTTCAAGGGTTCCCCTTATTCTCCACCTTGATCCGCAAGCATTGCACAACACAGGTTTCTCAGGCGGTCCACTTCTCCATAATGGAGTGTCTGTTCCAAATCGAGAAAAATGCATAATAAAATCGAAATTGATATACTGAACAAAGCTCGAATAGATGTAACAGGAAACTTATTTTTTTTAAGAGCAACAAACAACATGATTTTAAATTTTTAATGAATAATTTTTTTTCTCTACCTATTAATTTGAAACACAGTGATTTGAGAACACCTGATCTTAAAAGAAATCTTAAAAGAAAGAATAGAAGGTTAGGAAGTGCCTAAAATTTGTCCTTTAAATTTGATATATTAATGAAACCTAACTATTATTATTAAGAAAATGAGTGTTAGAAGTGCTACACTAACAGCGCTAGACTTCATTGATATAGCGCAGTTAGTGTAGCACTTCTAACACTCATTTTCTTAATAATAGTAGTTAGGTTTCATTATGAGTCGTCGTTAATGAGATTAAGTGTTTGGACAATAAAAAACAAATTTGAGAAATGAAATTTCAAAATTCATTATGTAGATTTTTATTTTTATTTTTTATATTGATGAACAAAAAAGACCCATACAAAAACAGAAATGCATTTTCAAAACGAAATACAAACTAGAATAAGAATCAACCAACTCTCCAAAGATCTTGAAAAACGTTCTATCTAAAGTCAATGATAAAACTTACTCAAATATCAGAGACATTGATATATGGTGCGCAAAATGAAAAATAAATACTAACAGTAGGTTCCACAGTGAAAGCATGGTCCTTTCCTACTCATGATGTCTAATACAAAAAAATCAAAGTTGATTAGTATTCTTAATCCAAAGTTCAAAAGAAAAAGAAAGAAGATCTACTACTTGAAGCAACATGTTTAATAAATAAATAAATAAATATGTAAAACAACTGATGAATTGAAAGAAAAGAAAATGACAAGGATTACCTGTGAGATTTCGTAAACTGTTATCACCATAGAGAAATAAATTTACAAGAGAATGAAAAATTAATATATATAGAGCTGAAAATTCATTGCACCTCCACGCATTAGGATTTTACCAAAAATGGTTTGATTGAGTATTTATTATTACAGGTCCATCTTGTGGCCAATAAATCCTTGTAGTACCCCAAATAGAAAATATTGGGTGTCATGGACTTTGGACCTTCATGTACTGATGTATCTCTATATAGATAAGTATTAATTAGGTTTTAAAAAGTACTGTCCAAATATCAAAATACAAGAGAACTATATAGTCATTTTTAGCAAAAAATATAAATTTATTATTGTGGGTTTTGCATTAGCAAATTTGGGAACTCTTTTTAATACCATTCTTTGTTTCATGGTATTTAAAATTTCCAAATGATTTGCAATATGAAATACTAAAATGATACGAGCAGTGGAGTTATGTGATGCGTTTCTAGATCAAGGGTGGCTAAGCTCTCTTGGATACCGTGCTGAAGATAATAGTTTGGTAAAGAGCCAAGGTGACTGGCTAGGATGTTTGGGAAGTGAGAAACTCTGGAAAGAGCTTGAGCTTGAATCCAAACCTGAAAATAAACACATGCTAAGACAAGAAAAATCAGAGAGGGTGGGGGAACACAGCAACCCCGCTCCATTGCTTAAATTAATTCAAATTTTAGTGAGAGAAAGAATTTAGCGCAGTTTTCGAGAGCTAGAAGTGTAATAATCGAAACTTTTTGAACTTACGTGTCTAGCATGCCTACTTAATTTTATGTGTTACATGCCATTTTAATGTTAATTGTTGTGTTTAATCGTTTAAGTGTAGATTTTGTGTTATATGTAAGTTGGAGGACTTAAATAATTGAATTAGAAACCTAAGGGACTATTTTGGCACCTATTGAATAATTGTCATTTTGGTGGTTGTGGCTGGAAAAGAAAAGAGAGGTTGGAGAGAAAATGAGTTAGGGAGAAAAGAAGAGAAGTTAGAGAGAAGAAGAAAATCAGGAAAATAAAGAGTTATGTTAGTTTTTTCACATAATTGAAGTAGTAAGCGAACTCCGTTTTGGACGTTTCTTAGTGCGTCTCGAAGATAATCGAAAGGGCTAATAGTGAGAAGTGATGGAACTGCGTTTGGAGTTCTCAATAGAAAGTAATTGAAGTTGTAAGTTCGCTAATTTTCTGGATTTCTGTGTTTTTCTCAGCTTGCTTTTAATTTCAAGTAAGGATCTTCACTCTTGTATATTATGTCCTAAAACTCATGAAATGGTTACTTTGGAGTTATGGAATTTGTGTTGGAAGAATTTAAAAGCATGTTCGATTGCATTGGATAAAATATTGAATTGTTCACTCTTGTGTGTTGAATAATCATTAAATCTATTTACGTATGTTATTTGCATACTTCATTTTGATTATTGTGTTGTCGAGTTGACTGCTTTTGGAATTCATATATGCTATGTGATATTTGGAGTCGTTGCCATTTTTTTAGCTATTCTCTAGAATCGACTCAATTGCAGGATTAATTCTCCTGCATGTGTGTGTGTGTTGTCGTTGAACCCGGGAGTTCAAGATTCTCTGTTTCTGTATTCTGAGCACTCTCATAACTGGGAAATAAATTAGGGACTACAGTGGTCGTTGTGGAGTTTACGTTGGTGGGTAATGACAAAATATGAATGATTCCTTAAATTGTGAGGCCTTAGTTCGAGGAGAATCTGAACTCATGTCTTGCATATTCTGATGTCTTTCCCTTCTTGGCTATAAGTTGGGGACCTTGTAGTATTTGCATTAGAGTTTTGAATAGATGATTGAGCTTGAGCGTGTGATTTGTTGAGTCATAGCATGAATCATATTCGAAGAGTCCAACGTTGTGTATGTATGTATGTTGGTATGAAAAATACATGGTTCTTGTGGCACATTTATGATGTATACATGTTGGATTCGACGAGTATGGGTTATAGGTTTGTTGTTATTGTTTTAGTCTTGTTATTAAATGTGCATTTGGATAAAAATGAGTCATTTTGGGGGTTGAGATTCAAAAAGGGCATGAACCTTCACCAATTTACACTGTTTTTGGTTGTTAAAATCGCGGTCGATCGAACAGATGCCAGTCACCCAAAGCAAACTACTAGTTTTGCGAATGACTGGAGGCCAATCTCGGTCGACCGGGGTGAGAAACCTATCGACCAGGGATGCTCTAGACGACCTCCGGTCGACCAGAATGTTATGACCATCGTCCGGACTTTTGGACTTGTATCATGTTCAATCGGTCGGATCCCATTTACAGTTGTCCGAAGGGTATTTTGGTCACTTCTGATTTATGTTATGTTCTGGTTTCTTCTCATGTTTGCTAAAAAAGTAATGTTGTGAGGTTTCAAAATGTGTTTAAAGATATATCACTCAAGTTAAACTCTGCATGTTTTCACGCTCTGTTCTAGGAAGTCGTGAAAACGGTTTTGTGTCTTGTTTGACATTTCATCCCAAATGTGTTGATGCTTACTAGGATTCATAGCTCATTCCTTTACCTTTTCTTACTTGCAGATGATGAGGTAGTTGACGATGAGTATATGGAAGCATGGGACGTGGATTATAATGAGTGATCCCTAATATGATGTAATAGTGGAACTATGACTTTACCTTCTTGAACTCTAAGTATGTAATAACACTTTGTAATGGCTTAGACTTTTTCCTTAATGTTAGACTTAATTAATACTTTAATAAGGATGTAAGACTGTTAGATTCCATTTCATTAATGATATAACTCGTAAGTTATCTTTCTGCTTTGGGTTTTTTGCCACATTGGCATATAAGGTGCTGCCAGGTCATCACCCGTGCCCCGGATGTGACAAGAAGCATTTGGAGTAAATGTGGTGAAATTAACAATAATTATAGAGGGTAATGCCAAGATAATTTTTCAATACCTTGAAAGGTCCAGGGTGTGGCAACTTTAGTTTTTTATCACGATTTTACCAGTACGTATTTTTAGACTGCTCATTAAGCTCGGTACGGCCGAATGACTTGCACACACATGATCTCGACCATCCGAATACACTTCTTCATTATGGGCCGGGCAAAGAACTTGGCAATGGTTTGACTTTGGTCCAAGCCCATTAGCCATGATACTTCTTTCTTGGATCTTGACCATCCAGCCTGAACTATTGTTTTGAACTTAATCTAATCTTTATAAGTTATTGGAGCTTAAATACCTCAACTTTAGCCTTAGACCAAAGAAAAGTTTTCTTTTTTATTAATGTTTTTAATCCACCGGGAATGGCGCGGGGGGGGTTAGATATCCCTACCGAGACAGGGGGCGGGGGGCCCCGAGATTTTTAAAAATATCACTATATATAGAAAATTTTATACGTAGTTCAGAATATTTGATTAAGTTTATATTTGATTTAATACAGAAACAGTGTAAATCTATTTGCGTACGTTATTTGCATTCTTCATTTTGATTATTGTGTTGTCGAGTTGACTAGTTTTTGAATTCATATATGCTATGTGATATTTGGAGTCGTTGCCATTTTTTTAGCTATTCTCTAGAATCGACTCAATTGCAGGATTAATTCTCCTGCATGTGTGTGTGTGTTGTCGTTGAACCCGGGAGTTCAAGATTCTCTGTTTCTGTATTCTGAGCACTCTCATAACTGGGAAATAAATTAGGGACTACAGTGGTCGTTGTGGAGTTTACGTTGGTGGGTAATGACAAAATATGAATGAATCCTTAAATTGTGAGGCCTTCGTTCGAGGAGAATCTGAACTCATGTCTTGCATATTCTGATGTCTTTCCCTTCTTGGCAATAAGTTGGGGACCTTTGTAGTATTTGCATTAGAGTTTTGAATAGATGATTGAGCTCGGTCGTGTGATTTGTTGAGGCTTAGCATGAATCATATTCGAAGAGTCCAACGTTGTGTATGTATGTATGTTGTTATGAGAAATACATGGTTATTGTGGCACATTTATGATGTATAGATGTTGGATTCGACGAGTATGGGTTATAGCTTTGTTGTTGGTTTAGTCTTGTTAAATGTGCATTTGGATAAAAATGAGTCTTTTTGGGGGTTGGGATTCAAAAAGTGCACAAACCTTCACAAATTTACACTGTTTTTGGGTTGTTCTAAATCGCGGTCGACCAAACAGATACCAATCACCCAAAGCAAACTACTAGTTTTGCGGACGACTGGAGACCAATCTCGGTCGACCGGGGTGAGAAACCTATCGACCAAGGATGCTATAAACGACCTTCGGTCGACCAGAATGTTATGACCATCGTCCGGACTTTTGGACTTGTATCATGTTCAATCGGTCGGATCCCATTTACAGTTGTCCGAAGGGTATTTTGGTCACTTCTGATTTATGTTATGTTCTGGTTTCTGGAAAAATGGCCTATTTAGTCTTTTATGTATTTATCATTCAATTTTAACATCCTTTATGTTTAATTTTGACTTTTATCGTCCTGAATGTTTTTTCGATCTGCCCTAAAAGGACTTCCATCCAATTTTCTGTGATCTCCCTGTTTGCCTAGTCATCTGGTCAATTATTTTGTCTTATTACCAGGGTTATTTCTGTCATTCCATCTTACCTACTTCAATAAAACACATGTGGACTCAATTGTTAAACAAAATATCTATGAACACTCTATTTAAAATAATAAAAAATTTCAAACCCATCTTCATCCTCCACACTCTTCTCCACCACCACCTACAACACCCACCTCCACAATACCGCCACCACCTGCAACACCCACCGCCACCCACTATCATATTTCAATTTAAACAAAGTCCATCTGTGACCTTAATCTTGACTTAGAAAATAAATGTTCTAGAGGTTAAAAACTCCACATTCTTCTCTACCACCAACACCACCTACAACAGTCACCATCTCCTCCCTCATCTTTTTTGGGTTCTTCATTGTCTATTGTCAAATTTTGAGATATAAATTCACCAAATTATTGATCCAATTCAATAATTATTGACTAGTAGAGATCAGAAAAAAGAAAACCCAATCCACAAAATTAACTCATTTCAAATTCTCATTTCCTTCCAATCCAGATTCAAAGGAAAAAAAAAACCCAACTTTCTTTCGATCCAAAATTAAAACTTTTCCCCCCAAATTTTTTTTAAGCAAAGGGCCATTAGTGATGGGGTCTTAAAGAAAATCATCTTATTCTACATATTTTAGAAGCAATCAATTTCCAGGAATGAACAAGAAGATTACAGACAATGACTGTTTAATGTTGGATTGGAAGTAAATTAGCCCCCCCTAACCAGGCCACTAAATTCATCAAGAACCAAACTGTTTTCCCTCGAATCAAAATTCAAAATATCTAAAAGGCAAATTGCTACTATTAGTACTAGTAGTAAATTAATTGTAAAAAATACACCTCTTATTAAGAGAAGAAGGAAAAATTAGGGCTCTGTAGTTGATTGGGGTTGAGGTGAATCATGATTATTGGAGAAGATGAAGGCTTGGTGGTCGTTGCCATGGAAGATGAGCGGTGAAAAAGGAAATAATTGTGATGGTGAACACCAAGCAAACGAACCATCCCCAAAGTAAGCCACCTAAATAATTCATGGGCAAATTTTTTATTTTGTTCTTTATTGGCCTGGTTACAGAAGCTTTCTTTTTTGAAATTCTTATTATGTGCTTTGTGGGTTTTTCTTTGAATGAACCATAAAAATGGGTTTCAAACCTATTTTTATTAATTTTGTAATGGGTTTTCTGCAAAATGTATGATGACTTTTGTATGGGCGGAAATTTTTGGGTTAAGGATAAGAAACAAAATCACACTTCCAACCCTATGGTGGCGGTGGTGGTGGTGGTGGCGGTAATTGGTGTGGGGATGGATGAGTTTTAGATTTTATTTTGTTATTTTAAATTGAGTATTCATAGTTATTTTTTTAAACAATTGAGTACCCAAATATCTTCATGTGAGAAATATGTTGAAATGTCTGAAATACCCGGGGGATAAGACAAATATGTTGACTGGATGACTAGGCAAACGGGGAGATCACAGAAAATTGGACGGAAGTCCTTTTAGGGCAGATCGTAAAAACATTTAGGACGATAAAAGTCAAAATTAAACATAAAGGATGTTAAAATTGAATGGTAAATACATAAAGGACTAAATAGGCCATTTTGCCTCTGGTTTATAATCATGTTTGCTAAAAAAAGTGATGTTGTGAGGTTTCAAAATGTATTTTGAGATATACCACTCAAGTTAAAATCTGCATGTTTTAACGCTCTGTTATAGGAAGTCGTGAAAAAATTTGTGTCTTGTTAGACATTTCATCCCAAAGGTGCTCATGCTTCTTAGGATTCATAGCTCATTCCTTTACCTTTTCTTACTTGCAGATGATGAGGTAGTTGGCGATGAGTATATGGAAGCATGGAACGTGGATTATAATGAGTGATCCCTAATACGATGTAATAGTGGAACTATGACTTTACTTTCTTGAACTCTAAGTATGTAGTAACACTTTGTAATGGTTTATATATACTTTTACTTTAATGTTGGCCGTATGTAATACTTTAATAAGGATGTAAGAATGTTAGATTTCATTTCATTAATGATATAACTCGTAAGTTATCTTTCTGCTTTGGGTTTTTTGCCTCATTGGCATATGAGGTGCTGTCAGGTCATCACCCGTGCCCGGGGTGTGACAAGAACCATTTGGAGTAAATGTTGTGAAATTAACAATAATTATAGAGGGTAATGACTAGATAATTTTTCAATACCTTGTACGGTCCAGGGTGTGGCAACCCTTGCTTTTTATCACGATTTTACAATACGTATTTTTAGACTGTTCATTAAGCTGGGTACGACCAAATGACTTCCACACACATGATCTCGGCCATCCGAGTAGACTTCTGCATTATGGGCCGTGCAAAGAGCTTGGCAATGGTTTGACTTTGGTCCTAGCCCATTATTCATGATACTTCTTTCTGGGATCTAAACCATCCAGCCTGAACTATTGTCTTGAACTTAATCTAATCTCTATAAGTTATTGGAACCTAAATACCTCAACTTTAGCCTTAGCCCAAAGAAAAGTTTTCATTTTTATTAATGTTTTTAATCCACCGGAAAGGCGCGGGGGGTTAGATACCCCTACCGAGACAGGGGGCGGGGGCGCCCCTAGATTTTTAAAAATATCACTAGATATAGAAAATTTTATATGTAGTTCGGAATATTTGATTAAGTTTATATTTGATTTAATACAGAAACATTGTAAATCTATTTGCGTACGTTATTTGCATTCTTTATTTTGATTATTGTGTTGTCGAGTTGACAGCTTTTGGAATTCATATATGCTATGTGATATTTGGAGTCGTTGACATTTTTTAGCTATTCTCTATAATCGACTCCATTGCAAGATTCATTCTCCTGCATGTGTGTGTGTTGTCGTTGAACCCGGGAGTTCACGATTTTCTGTTTCTGTATTCCGAGCACTCTCATAACCGGGAAATAAATTAGGGACTACAATGGTCGTTGTGGAGTTTACAAAATATGAATGAATCATTAAATTGTGAGGCCTACGTTCGAGGAGAATCTGAACTCATGTCTTGCATATTCTGAAGTCTTTCACTTCTTGGCTATTAATTGGGGACCTTTGTAGTATTTGCATTAGAGTTTTGAATAGATGATTGAACTCGGTCGTGTGATTTGTTGAGTCATAGCATGAATTGTATTCGAAGAGTCCAATGTTGTATGTATGTATGTTGGTATTAGAAATACATGGTTCTTGTGGGTCATTTATAATGCATAGATATTGGATTCGACGAGTATGGGTTATAACTTTGTTGTTGTTGTTTTAGTCTTGTTATTAAATGTGCATTTGGATAAAAATGAGTCATTTTGGCGGTTGGGATTCAAAAAGTGCATAAACCTTCACAAATTTACACTGTTTTTGGGTTGTTCTAAATCGCGGTCGACCGAACAGATGCCAGTCACCCAAAGCAAACTACTAGTTTTGCGGACGACTGGAGGCCAATCTCGATCGACCAGGGATGCTATAGACGACCTTCGGTCGACCAGAATGTCATGACCATCGTCCGGACATTTGGACTTATATCATGTTCAGTCGACCGGGCCCCATGTACTGTTGTCCGAAGGGTATTGTGGTCATTTATGATTTATGTTATGTTCTGGTTTCTTCTCATGTTTGCTAAAAAAGTTATGTTGTGAGTTTTCAAAATGTGTTTTGAGATATATCACTCATGTTAAACTCTGCATGTTTTCACGCTCTGTTCTAGGAAGTCGTGAAAACGGTTTTGTGTCTTGTTTGACATTTCATCCCAAATGTGTTGATGCTTACTAGGATTCATAGCTCATTCCTTTACCTTTTCTTACTTGCAGATGATGAGGTAGTTGACGATGAGTATATGGAAGCATGGGACGTGGATTATAATGAGTGATCCCTAATATGATGTAATAGTGGAACTATGACTTTACCTTCTTGAACTCTAAGTATGTAATAACACTTTGTAATGGCTTAGACTTTTTCCTTAATGTTAGACTTAATTAATACTTTAATAAGGATGTAAGACTGTTAGATTCCATTTCATTAATGATATAACTCGTAAGTTATCTTTCTGCTTTGGGTTTTTTGCCTCATTGGCATATGAGGTGCTGCCAGGTCATCACCCGTGCCCGGGGTGTGACAAGAAGCATTTGGAGTAAATGTGGTGAAATTAACAATAATTATAGAGGGTAATGACTAGATAATTTTTCAATGCCTTGTACGGTCCAGAGTTTGGCAACCCTAGCTTTTTATCACGATTTTACTAGTACGTATTTTTAGACTGTTCATTAAGCTGGGTACGGCCAAATGACTTCCACACACATGATCTCGGCCATCCGAGTAGACTTCTGCATTATGGGCCGTGCAAAGAGCTTGGCAATGGTTTGACTTTGGTCCTAGCCCATTATTCATGATACTTCTTTCTGGGATCTAAACCATCCAGCCTGAACTATTGTCTTGAACTTAATCTAATCTCTATAAGTTATTGGAACCTAAATACCTCAACTTTAGCCTTAGCCCAAAGAAAAGTTTTCTTTTTTATTAATGTTTTTAATCCACCAGAAAGGCGCGGGGGGTTAGATACCCCTACCGAGACAGGGGCGGGGGTGCCCCGAGATTTTTAAAAATATCACTACATATAGAAAATTTTATATGTAGTTCGAAATATTTGATTAAGTTTATATTTGATTTAATACAGAAACAGTGTAAATCTATTAGGTGTACGTTATTTGCATTCTTCATTTTGATTAGTTGACGATGAGTATATGGAAGCATGGGACGTGGATTATAATGAGTGATCCCTAATATGATGTAATTGTGGAACTATGACTTTACTTTCTTGAACTCTAAGTATGTAATAACACTTTGTAATAGCTTATACTTTTACTTTAAGGTTGGACTTATGTTATACTTTAATAAGGATGTAAGACTGTTAGATTTCTTTTCATTAATGATATAACTCGTAAGTTATCTTTCTGCTCTGGGTTTTTTACCTCATTGGCATATGAGGTGTTGCCAGGTCATCACCCGTGCCCGGGGTGTGACAAGAAACATTTGGAGTAAATGTGGTGAAATTAACAATAATTATAGAGGGTAATGCCTATATAATTTTTCAATACCTTGTACGGTCCAGAGTGTGGCATCCCTAGCTTTTTATCATGATTTTACTAATATGTATTTTTAGACTGCTCATTAAGCTCGGTACGGTCGAATGACTTGCGCTCACATGATCTCGGCCATTCGAGTAGACTTCTGCATTATGGGTCGTGCAAAGAGCTTGGCAATGGTTTGACTTTGGTACAAGCCCATTAGCCTTGATACTACTTTCTTGGATCTAGACCATCCAGCCTGAGCTATTGTCTTGAACTTAATCTAAGCTTTATAAGTTATTGGACCTTAATTACCTCAACTTTATCCTTAGACCAAAGAAAAGTTTTATTTTTTATTAATGTTTTTAATCCACCAGAAAGGCGCGGGGGGTTAGATACACCTACCGGGACAGAGGGCGGGGGCGCCCCGACATTTTTAAAAATATCACTAGATATAGAAAATTTTATATGTAGTTCGGAATATTTTATTAAGTTTATATTTTTTTTAATACATAAACAGTGTAAATCTATTTTCGTACGTTATTTGCATTCTTCATTTCGATTATATGTAGTTCGGAATATTTGATTAAGTTCGCCCTCCCCCCAACATTTTGTGCGGCATTCTGTTGCAGATTTTCGCCCCAACTCAAAAGTCCTGGCTTCGTCCCTGCCCCTACGTGTTAATTTACAAAACATACGCCTCATCAGAGTCTTGTTATGTAGAGTACCCTTTTACAACACGAATTAAAGGAAAACAAAAAGTCTATCTAGCAAATAAGACTTCTTAGATAGAGACGATATTGGATTGAAAATCACCGAAGTGGTTGGATTTTCACAAAGTCGCAATAGATGTACATGTTTTGAATTTGTTTCCGTTATAATTTGGGAAATCGAGAGATAAAGATATGTCGGTAATTTTCTTAATATTCTACTTTGAGGATTTTGGAAAGTGGTTTGGAATGAACTCCTTATAAAATAATAGATTTATAGGTTAGGATTATTTCTATCTGACACGTGGCACCAACTTGGAAAATAAGTTGGATGTGCGAGTATTTGTAATTTTTATTTCGTCAACCAATTACACAGTTGCGAGTGTTGTAATCTATTATGTGTAAAATTACATAGTGGTGAGTAAGGTTGTTAAACTCGCGATTCTACGTAGACTCGGTGGAGGGGTGAAAAATCGTAAACTCGTGAATCGTAAAAAAATCGAAAAATCGTACCGAAAAATTAAAATATATATTTTATATATAAATAACGATAATTCACATATAAATCATACCATATGGTCTAACAATATGCGAAAATTCATAAAACATAGTTTCACAAGTGTTTTCAAAAGACAATAACGCAACAAAATTCACAATAAAAAATTTACAAGTCTTTCAAAATATAAAAAGAGAAATCTCCTATTTGTAACCATCATCTCTTTACGTATTGGCACCGGTCCTGGCATTGACTTTTCTTCCATGGCACGAAACCATGCTCTTCTTCAAAGCCTTCCAGAAGCTACAAGGCATAATATTCAGATAATGGCTGCAACTGCTGCTGCCCAGGTTGCTCAGAGGCGGAATTTCAGAATATCCGAGGAAGGTAAAACTGGAGGTGCCGATTCCTCCAATGCAGAGGATGAAATGAAAGAAAAGGTGGCTCATCAGGCAAGCCTCCAGCCAACAGTGGCCAATCCATTGCATCAAGTAACTGAAAAACAAAAAGAGATAGAAGAAATTTGTAGAATCGGTAGAAACGTACGATTCTACGATTCTACTCCGTTTCTACCAAATTGCGATTCTATCACCGATTCAACACGTTTTGCCTCCGTAGAATCGTAGAATCGTACGATTCTACGTGTTGACTCGCGATTTTAACAACAATGGTGGTGAGTTTTCCTTTTGGAGACGGTAGATGTAGGTTTATAGAGACACCAAAAAAAAAAAGGAAATTGTAAAAGTAGGTCTATGGAGAGACCAAAAAACCTTAATATCTCGTATTTATTCTTCATTTTCTGTCTATATTATTTGTACGTACTTTTGCTACCTTAATCTGAAGCATATTATGAGCATTGGAAATTAGCCAAACTATTTTATTGATTCTTATTCTATTTTGCAATGATAAAAATAAGTCAGTTATTGTTGCAAAAAAACCTTTCCCAATCGTAAGTATCAAATTCACATAAAAAAAATACACCACAATAAAATGAAGACATGTGACATCCCGTAATCGAGTGATGACCTCGCAGCGCCTAATCTACCAATGAGATACCAAACCCAAACATTAATATATAAATTTCATATACTTAATTCATAATCTGAAATAACTTATATCATCATTTTAAAGAACTATAACGGTAATCTTACTTGTTCTTACATAGTAAAAGGTAACATAATTATCCAACAAGTACTTAACTAAGCCATGCTATTACATAATTATTGTAACAAGTTCATTTATCAAACTCCCCATCCCAATTCTCCTCGACTGTACCTTCCACGTAATCATCTGCAAAGAAATAAGGGAATGAGCTACATTAGCCCAGTAAAATTCTAACACCTTGAGACGAAGCACCAAATAAAACACAAAAATGTTACCCGACCCCAAAACATTTGAAACACAACTTGACTAGAAAAATCATTAAAATACTTTAAATAACATTAGAACAAACAAAACTTTGAAAATTGAACATAAACAATCTCAAAACTAATCTGGACTAAGCTCTGGAAAAAGGCCTCGGATGATGCAAAGCCCATCGTCTGCAGTATTCCGGACTGAAGGAAACATCCGGTCGACCGGAAGGTCATCCGAGGTTCAGACAGAAGCCCCAGTATCTCCCTCAAGATGAGGGGAGAATTATCTGGTCGACCGAAAAGGTTGTCCGGGATTCAGGTAGAAGCCCGGTATCTCCCTCCGAACGAGGAGAAATTATCCTGGTCGACCAAAGGAGTCTTGTGGATTTCAGAAACAATATTTTTCAGTGTAAAATAACAAAGGGGTTTTCGGTTTGTGCATTTCAAATTTCCTAGCCCAAAATACACATTCTGACCAACTTAAGCAACCCAAAACATAAACATCAATGGGCAAGACCATACTCTTTCATATCTAAAACTTATACATCGGAATTTGTGATACGAGCACCATGGAATGGTCATGCAAAACAGACAGAAATACAGATAGTCAGACACTACGAGTATCGTTCTTGCACACAATCAATTCACACAATTGAGCTCAATTGTCTGGTTACAACTCTATACCACTGTTAAAAGCCCCTAACTATTATTTCTAGTTAGAAAGGGGCCTGATTTGTTATGGATACGGGTAGATAACCCGCCGAATGAAAAAACAACCCGAATAAAAGGGTCCGAACTTTAAGGATACATCCTGTTTTGTCATCGCTCACCTTTGTGAACTCCACAACTACTGTTAACAACCCTAACTTTTTACTCCCTCTATGGTTTGGGCCAGACTGACTGAATATAGTGCTCCAGGGCACCCAGAACTTATATAAATTTGGGGACATATCCGGTTATAGGGTAATCAACAAACAAGAGATATAGATTGGAAATAACACATAAACTCAACAGAATGATGATCAACCACATAACCAAACTTCAATTGCATATAAATTCCAACAACCAACATACAATTCATGCAAACATAATTCAACGCTCCAACCATTTTGGATGCAGTTAAATAAATGAAGAAAATATATCATCACAATTTTATAACTCTAACAAAACATCATTTTATTTTGTTTCAACAGAAAAACAAGAGTGAAAGAACCTTACCTAAATTGCTTAATCAAAACTTTAAAAGATTGCTAATTTCCACACTTTTCCCTGGAAATTCAGACATATGTTCTACTGCAAAATCTCATAATTTAGCCGTTAAAACCTAATCTCAGTCGTTTTAGATTGAAGTCCTAGAAGTCTTCTATCATTGATACAAATTTGGCGTCGATCAGAGTATGTTTCATCTTTAATAATCATTTTCTAGATTTTCTTTCTCTCTTTTCTTTTCCTTTCTGTAACTAGTTTTTCCCAACCATAACCCCCACTAAAATACCATTCAAATTCGTTACATAACATCATAATAACTTTCTAACATCAACACTTATGTCATTCTACTTCAAAAACATATCAAAGCTCCCCTAAACAAATAGTAATACAAAACATCAAAACAATTAAACACATAAAATCATACAAGAAAAAGTTATGGGTATCACATCCTTCCCCCTTACAAAGGTTTCATCCCCAAAACGTACTCACCTCGATCCTGAAAATGGTGGGATACTTCTGCCTAGTTTCATCTTCCAACTCTCAAATAGCTTCGCGCTCGGTGTGGAGTGACCATTGCACCTTTACATATGGTATAGTACTCCTCCTAAAAACATGATCATTTTGGTCAACAATCTATATCGACACTTCTTTATATGTTACTGCTTCAAAACATATCAGCTTCCAAAACATGGCTCGTTTCAGAGACGTACCTCTTCAGCTGCAGTACATGAAAGATGTTGTGAAGTCGTGACAATGTCGGTGGTAGTGCTAACCGATATGCCAACTCATCAACTTGTTCCAAAATATCATCCGGTCCCACATATCTCGAACTCAGCGTCCCGATTTTACCAAATCTCATAACCCCTTTCGTCAGCGATACCCTCAAGTACACATTGTTCCCAATTTGAAGTTCCCAGGACCTCCTTTTACTATCATCCATCTTTTATTGCGCTTAGTGGCGGAGCCAGAAAATTTTCTTTGGGGGGGCAAAATTAACATTGACAAAATAAATTCATGAAAGCATATAAACATTGGCGGAGGCAAAAAAATTTTTAATGAGAAGGACTCTCGAGAAGAAAAAATAAATATTTACAATGGAAATTAAAATACATATCATGTTTGATTGTTGAATCCAAAAAGAACAAGCTTGAATAAAAAGGCCCCAAAGACCTTTTTTGTATGATTAGACCAAAATAAAAAGCCATTTAAAAATATTATGGGTATTAGAGATGAAGTTGGAGGAAACATGAAAGGCTTATTATTAATGTGAACGAATATTTTTTTTATTTTTGATAAAATCTTATATTATAATCTATTAGTAATTATGAATTTTTTGATGAAATTTATAAATATTATAATCTCTTACACAATTAAGTTTGTGACAATTTTAACCAAAATTGTTAAGATATAAGTGGTGTAATTCCTATAATTCACGAACTAAAAAATCTAATTTTAAATCGTAAAGTGATTCAAAATGTTCACGGATGAGGTGTTATAAAAACAAAACTAAAATTATAAATTTTTGTTTTTTTTTTTTTGTGGAAAAAGTTGGGGGGCTAGCTCCGCCAGTGATGACGCTATTGAACTTCCTTTATCCTTTCTCGAATTAACGGTACGTTTTCCATTGTTACTTGCACAAATTCTGGCCCGGTTATTGTTTTCTCCCCAATATCATCCAAAAACACCGGTGACCTATATTTTCTCCCATACAACACTTCATACAATGCCATACCAATGCTTGCTTGGTAACTATTGTTGTAGGCGATCTCAACCAAAGTTTAGTGATCCACCCAACTACCTTTAAAGTCCAAGACACATGCTCTTAACATATCTTCTAAAGTTTGAATTGTCCTTTCTGAATGCCAATCGGTTTTAGGATGATAGCCAGTGCTAAGTGACAATTTTGTCCTCATGGCCTCGTTGAAGCTTTTCCAAAACCGCGACACAAACAGTGAATCCCAGTCCGACACTATGCTAACTGGTACTCCGAGAAATTGAACTATCTCATTCATGTACATCTAAACCAACACATACATCAGTGTCGTTACCTTCATCGGTAAGAAATGTGCCGACTTCGTCAGTCTATCCATAATTACCTAAATGGTATCTTTTCCAGTTTTGTCCTTAAGCAAACCAAGCAAAAAAATCCATCGTGACGTGCTCCCACATCCAAACTGGGATTTCCAAAGGCTTATGTAGTCGGACGGGTCTTTTATGTTCCGTCTTCATTTGTTGACATACCAAACACTTAGCCACAAACTCAGCTATCTCCCTTTTCATACATTTCCACCAAAAGTTTCCCTCAAGTCATTGTACATCTTCGTCGTCCCCGGATGCACCGATAACTTGGAATTGTGTACTTCTTGCATAATTTTTGTTCTCAACCCCGAGTCCGTTGGTATGCACAATCGACCCCGAAATAAAAAACTACCATCTTCATGAATCCGAAAATCTGGTTGTTTACCCGATTGTGCCAAAACCCGTTCATCTTCCAAATCGGAATCTATCGATTGAGCTTTCTTAACCCGAATGAAAAAAGTAGGGCTAGCAAACAAAGCTGCCAAAATATTCTAGTATACTCAACAAATTAAATATCCAACTTCTTAAACTATGAAATTAGCTTCCGTTGTTCGGTAATCAAAGCTGCCAACTTCCCCGAACTCTTTCTACGAAGTGCATCAGCTACCTGATTAGCTTTTCCCAGATGATAGCTAATCGTTAAGTCATAATCTTTCAACAACTCCAACCATCGTCTTTGTCTCATGTTAAGTTTCTTTTGGGTAAAAAGGTACTTAAAACTTTGGTGGTCGGTAAACACCTCACACGGTTCCTCGAACTAGTAATGCCTCCAAATCTTCAAGGAAAAAACCACTGCTGCCAACTCAAGATCGTGTGCAGGGTAGTTTTTCTCATAAGATTTCAGTTGAATCGAGCCATATGTAATCACTTTACCCTTCTGCATCAACACACAACCCAAACTGATTCTCGAAGCATCGCTGTAAATTGTGAAACCCTCGGATTCTTCTGTAAGGCAAAAATCAAAGTTGTAGTCAACTTTTCCTTAGGTTTCTGAAAACATTCCCCACATTCCAGTCATCACTCAAACTTTACCCTCTTATGTGTCAATCGGGCCAACGGTGCTGCGATTCTCGAGAAGTCCTCAATGAACTTCAGGTAGTAGCCCACAAACCGCAAGAAACTCCAAATATCTACTGTCGTCGTTGGTTGAGGCCAATCCACAATTGCCTATATCTTAGATGGATCCACTTATACCCCTTCAGCTAATACCACATGACCCAAAAACGTCACACTTCTCAACAATTTGCACTTACTGAACTTGACATATAGTTTCTCCTTCCTCAAAATCTGTAATGCCAATGTCAAGTGTTCCTCGTGAGCTTCATCTGATGGTGAGTAGATCAAAAATTCGTCGATGAACAATATTACAAACCTATCCAAACAATCCTGGAATACTCGGTTCATCATGTCCATAAATGCCACTTGAGTATTTGTCATCCCGAATGACATTATTAGAAACTCGTAGTGCCCATATCTAGTTCGAAATGCATTCTTCGATATGTCTTCCATCTTAATTCTCAACTAGTGATAACCGACCTTAGGTCTATCTTCGAAAAAGACCTTAGCACACTTCAAATGATCAAACGAATTGTCAATACGAGGGAGCGGATATCTGTTCTTAACGGTAATCTTGTTCAACTCCCGATAATCTGTACACATCCTCATACTTCCATCCTTTTTTTCACAAACAAAACCGGTGCACCCAATGGTGAAACATTTGGCCGGATAAACATCTTTTCCAATAACTCTTGTAACTGCGTTTTCAGCTCCTTCAACTCAGTCGGTGACATCTGGTACGGGACCTTAGAGATTGGCTCCGAACCTGGTTGCAACAGGATCTCAAAATAGATCTCCCGGGCAGGTTGTGCACCCGGTATATGTTCGGGAAACACGTCCCCAAAATCCTTCACTACCAAAATGTCCTCAAGTTGAATGTTATTCTCATCCTTTGCCACTGCGTTAGCTACGAAAGTTTTGTAACCTTTCTGAATACACTTCCAGGTTCTGGTGGCTGATATGATTGGTAAAATCCGCTCCGACCCTTGGAAATATTTAACCTTTTTTACCGCCGTCACAAACTAAGTTCTCTTCTCCTTACAGTCCTTTAATGCATGATGGCTGCCAACCAATCTATCCTCAAAATGACATCAAAATCTACTATGTTTAACTGAATCAAATATGCCTCTAACTCTCTTGAGTCTATCTCAACTTGATACCCTTTATGAACCAAGTTCAACTCAAAGACCTTTCCACTAAGTACTCTAACTTTATATGCATTCAAAGGGCATGCATGACAGGTCTTAAGGACTTTGGAAAATCTACATGATACAATTGAATGCGTAGCTCCATAGTAAAAAATTACACAGGCAGTTAAAGAGTTTACTAAGAGTGTATCTGTCACCACATTTGACGCATTCCCCGCCTCTTGTTGTGTAAGGGCGAACACTCTAATTTAAGCCTCACCTTGAATCCCCAACTCTCGGTGCTACAAGTGTAGTCTGAGAATTCCCCTGCACTGTTTATGTACACTGACAAATTTGATGCCCAATATTACCACATCTGAAACAACCGATCTTCAAACGACACTCCCCCGAGTGTATTCGTCTACATGTAACAAACATCATAGCAGCCGAATATTAATTTGGATATGGAGTTGGTGCCGCTATCGGTCCCCCAATCATAACCAAGTTGGCCACCGTTCTCACACCCGGCTTGAAGGTATTGGTTGGTCTTGATGTGGGAACTAACCTATTTCGTGCTGTCATAGGTGCCGTAGGTTGTGAACTTTGCCTTTGTGACATCGTAGAGTGTGATTGCTTCCCCACTTGCTCAATATCACCCTTTAAAAACATAGCATCGATGTCTAGGATCCGTTGGTAAGCGTCCTGATATGTGGTTAGACGGTTACTAGAAATCCTTCCTCTAATTCGGGTCAACAAACCCCTTACAAACCTTTGTGTTCTTATAGCATGATCTTGGATAATCGTTGCTGCATACTTTCCCAAGGCATTGAAATTTACTGTATACTCCGTTACTTTCATCCCCTCTATTTGTTTCAGCTCGAAAAACCGATTTTGCCTCTCCATACGATATGTCTAAAAGAAATACTGATCTAAGAAGGTTCCCTTGAACTGTTCATAAGTGATAAGCTGTCCTCTTTGACGATAAATGAGGGCAACACCCTTCCACCATTCTGAAGCTTCAGTGGTCAAGGATTCTATCACTACTTTAGTCTTAGTATCCTTAGGCACCTCATAATCTTAAAGTTTTGCTTCATCTTCTATAGCCAAACCTCTGTCTGATCCGGCTCAGAGTTACCATTAAATGACACCATTTTTATCTTTTTCATCCGCACATAATAAATACCCAGGTCCACATCATACCTCGGTCCCCGTGATGTTCCCACATTCTGATTTATCTTCGTCTGCTAGTTTTGTAAAACGTAGCGCATAATTAGCCCAGAGTTACTAGCGGCAGCGGTGTTGCAACCTAATTAGCCCCATCTGTAGTCTCAACTGTCGGTACTTGTCAGGATGGTAACGGTACTTGTGGACGGTTCGATGATTCTGGTGTCGTATTCTTTCTAAAGCGACCCATCATGCCTTGTCAATGTTGTCTTTTCGGTGGTCCATCTTAACCCAACAACATAAGTAGATATCCTAATACAACAAGTTAGCGTCACACACATATCAATCTCCATATAACATATAAAACAATAAATAAGCACATATGATCTATTATGAATCACATCTAAAGTTATCTATGAATCCTTCTTATGTTCATTCCATACTTAACTTTCAACCATAAATTAAAGATTAAGGTTTGACCTGCTTTGATACAAGTTATGCATCACCCCATAACCAAGTGATGACTTGAAAGCACCTCATCTACCATATACTTAATTCATAATATGTAATAACTTACATAATCCTATTAAAGAATTATAACGGTAACATAATTAGCCAACAAGTACCTAACTAAGACATACAATTACATAAACATTGTAACAAGTTCATTCATCAAACTCCCCATCCCAAGTTTCCTCGACTGTACCTTCCACGTAATCATCTTTAAAAGAAGTAAGGGAATGAGCTACACTAGCTTAGTAAGGTTCAAACACCTTTTAGATGTGGCATCAAATAAGACACAAAAACGTTTCCCAACCCTAAAAAATTTGATACACAACTTGACTAGAAACATGATTAAAATACTTGAAATATCTTTAGTACAGCCATAACTTTTAAAATAAACATAAAACATCTCAAAATTGGTCCGGACACGTGATTAAAATAATTGAAATAACTTTAGTATAGACATAACTTTGAAAACGGAAAAGAAAACATCTCAAAATTTGTCCGTACTAAGCTTCAGATCAAAGCCCCAGATGATGCATCGTTCGGGCCCATTGTCCGCAGTATCCCGGACGACGGAAGGAAATATCCGCTAAATCGAAAGGTCGTCTGAGCTTCAGACAAAAGCCCCAGCATCTCCTTCTGGATGAGGGGAAACTAGTCTGGTCGACCGAAGGGGTCGTCCGAATTTCAAAACCTACATTTTTTAGAGTTAAATAACTAAGGAGTTTCCATTTTCTGCATTTCGAATATCTCAGCCAAAAATACACATTTTGACCAACTTAGGCAACCCAAAAAATAAACATAAATGGGAAAAGACATACTCTTTCATAGTTGACACTTATAAATAAGAATTTGTGCTACGAAAACCATGAACTGCTCATGCAAAACAGACGCACTTACAGATAGTCATACACTACGAGTATCGTTCTTGCACACAAAAAATTCACAATCAAGCTCAAATGTTTGGTTAGAACTCTATACCATTGGTAACAGCCCCTAACTATTATTTCTCGTTAGAGAGGGCCTGACTTGTCATGGATCCGTGTACATAATCCCTAAATGAACGGATAAGAATTTTAAGGATACACCCTGTTATATCATTGCTCACTCTTGTGAAATCCACGACTACTGTTAACCGCCCTACAGTTTTACTCCCGCTAGGGTCCGGGCCAGACTAGCTGAATATAGTTACCGACCACTTTGCGACCATTTTTATTTTATTAATTTAATTTTTTTTTAATATAGACAGTGGTCGGTAAGTGGTCCCAAATTGCCACAACTTAGCGACCACTTTGTTATTTGGATTGAGTTAGTGAGTGGTGCAAAATGTAGCGACTACTTTGCGACCGAGTTTGAACCACTAGTTTAGTGGTCGCAAAGTGGTGCCAAATGAGCTTAATTGAGCGGCCAATTATTTTCGGTCGCAAATTGCGGGCACTAATCGCCACGTTTCTAGTATTGAACCTTACCTCAATTGCTTAATCAAAACTTCCAAAGATCGCTAATTCCTCACTTTTTCCTAGAATTTCCGACATATGTTTGACAGCAATATCTCAAAATTCAGTCGTCGAAACCCAATCTCCACTATTCAGATTGAAATCTTAGAAGTCTTCTATCCTTGATCCAAAATTTGGGCCAATCAGAGTACGCTTGATCCCTCTTTCTGAAGTTCTAAAAGAATAGCACTGATTTTTAAAATTTTCTCTCTCTCTCTTCTCTTTTTTCTCTTTTCTTTTCCTTTTTGTAACTGAATTTTTCCAGCCATAACTCCCACTAAAAGACCATTCAAATTTCTTACATAATAGCCAAATAAATTTCTAACATCAACACTTAGGTTCTTCTACTTTGAAAACATGTCAAAGTGCCTCTAAACAAATAATAACACAAAACATAAGTCATAAAAACAATTAAAAACATAAAATAACACAAGCAAAAGTTACGGGTATCATAAGTCATATAAAAATTACTACCTCCATTCCTTAATATAAGACTTTCATTACATGTTGCGAAAATTAAGATGTTTTTTTAATCAAAATATGAATATTACTCTCTTAAATAAAATTAGTGGTATACATGTCATATTTAAGAGAATAATATTTGTATTTTAACTAACAAACTATCTTGTTTTTTGCTTCCTTAATTTTTTCAACATATAATCAAAAACTTATATTAAGGAATGGAGGGAGTATCTAGCAACACAATTTGAACAGAAGGAAATCCAAATCCATCTTGATTGAGCAGTCCACGCGCTAATCAAATTTATTTGAAAATCCTTAAATAAAAGTTTGCTTACATGACAAACTGTTGACAACAAAAATCATCTATTCTAACCAGAATAGTTAGTGTGTTAAATTGACTCGTAGTTAATTTTTGCATGCTTTGAATTCTTTTGCATGATTATATGGTTATTATTATTACATGAATTATATGTTATGTGCCATGTTATATGATGTGTGATATGTTGTATTATTTGTTACATTTGATGTGTGGTGAGTGGGGGGATATGAGTGAAATACTTGGAAAGTGTGAGGGCCTTTTGTGCCATAATTTGAAAGTTGATTGGGGAGTTAATGGCTGGGAAATAATGGGTTACGGTAGTTACCAAAAGAGTGGGAAAAAGAATAGGAGAGAAATTTGGGCAGAAATTTCAGAGGGCAATTGAAGGGGCAAGCGAAGTCCGATTTTATTGATTTTTATATCGTTACGAAGGTATTCAAAATAGCTACGCACGAGCGCAGACGGATTGTAATTCGGAGATCAGAGCGAGAAGTTGTAGTACCGGGAGCGGGGCAGGTTTTCTAGTTTCGGATTTCTTGCTTGTAAATGAGTGAAATCAATATTTTAAAGTGTAAATTCGATTATGAACTGTTTATACATGTTTTACTGCATAAAACAGATGACGCGTTGGTTGTAGTTGCATATTATGTGATGGATCGTCGTTTATGCGTGTGTCATGCAATTGAATACGTAATTGTTATTATTTTGTGACCTTGATTGGTTGTTGTTAATTGTTGGCTTGATTCATACTTGTTGCTAACATAGTTGTCGTCTATTTGGTGTCATTGGTTTTGCCTAATTTTTGTATTGTCGGAGTTGTGTCTATTTTGTATTGGTCGACCGAGTCGTCACCCCTCTTGAGCTATGGTCTAGAAACTGCGATATGACATGATTAATTCGAATATATAATGTGTATGTGTTGAACTCGGGGGTTCAAGTTATTGTGATAAGTGGAAATTTGGGCCTTACCCGATGTGGCGATTATTGGGACTGTAACGGTTTTGTGGAGTCCATGGTGATGGATGATGATACAATGTAGGATGTATCCTTAAACCTTTGCACCCGTTCGTTCAGGGGGTCATATTGAACCAATGTGTTGTGCTTCTTGGGTATCCTTACTTTGTGATACCAATGACCTTTCGATAGCATATTTTACATGCTTATGTATTTTATATGTTATTTGTTACTTTTATTTGGATTATTCTTAGGGGAGCACTAGCTAGGATATAAAGTTAGAAGATAAGATGATTCTTTTGGTTAGTTTTTGGTAGTTAGTTTTGAAGGGAGTTAGTTGGTATGTGAAGGGGTGCCTTTTTAAGAAAAGATCAAAGGGTTGTTTTGAATGGTTTTAGAGTCACAACACTACAGAAATCTGGAGTTTTTGGTAGCCTATATATAGAGGAATAAGGAAGAGAAAGAACAAGAAAGAAAAGAGAAAAAAGCATAGTGTTGAAAATCTTGGCAGCGAGAAGAAACTATTTAGCAGACATAGTAAATGATCTCTGATCTTTCCCATATTTTAACCATAGATACTAGACTACCTAAAATAGATTTTGACCAGTGGGATTTGCAAAATAATATCTGGATTGAGAGATATCTTATTCAGAGTGCAAGGTTGTGGCAATTCGAGTAAAACAAGAGTGTTGCAGATAGATTGTTAAGTTGAAGTGTCATACAGTATCTAATCGAAGTGATTCTTGTTTCTAAAGTTAGAAGACTCAAAGGACTATACTCTGAACGGTGGAGATTAGATTCCAACGGTGCAATTAAGAGTTATTGCCTCGGGAAGTAGAGAATGCAATTCTGGTTTTTGGTTTTCTGTTCTTCATTTGGAGTTCCGATTAAGTATATCAAGTAAGGATCCTTCGCTCTTGTTTTTCAGTCCTAAAACTCTTGAACTGATCTTTTAACTAGTTCTTAAATGTATGAATTTTCCCATGTTTTAATTGAATAAAAATATGGATGAAGAACCGAATGATATTTGCATCGTTGCATGATTATACTTGTTGATTCTTGTGTATGTTGTTGATAAATTGCTGGATGCATTACATGAGAGTCAGCATGTGCATATTCTGAATCTAGAGATCTTGTCTAATGATGATCCTAGACCATAATATATTCCGAATTTATAAATATAAGTGCCCGGGAGCGCTTTCAGTCCCCCTTCTCCTGGACCGTGCGGGAGTAAAAAGTTAGGGTTGTTAACAGTGTCATGCAGTTCACAAGGATGAATATTAACAGGAATATATCCTTAAATAAATTATAAAGTGTCTTACCAATTACATTATGTTACAAGTATGAGGGCCTTCCTAAACGACATTAAAGTTTGGGGCTGTTAACAGTTGGATAGTGTTATTGTTGGATAATTGAGCTCGGTTGTAGAATTACTTGTTGCATGTCATTTTAATATTAATCATGTCAAGTTTATATGTATTAAAAACCTACAAGTATGTCAAGTTATGTTAAGTACTCGGAGTACGATATCTGATATGTATGTGATGGATTTGGTTACGTATTGTTATGACATGTTATGTGTTTGTTTTGGTATTTTTTTTAAGTGTTAAAAAGAATCTAAAAATAGTGTTTTGGTTGGCATTTCTGAATGTGTAGAAAATTACTTTTCTTTCACAAATTTTGCCTTGAAAATGACCTCACTCGATCTCGGCCGATCTATTCGGTCAACCAGATCATAATTCTATCATCAAACCCAAACTACTGGGGCTATTTCGGAAGTTGGAGGAGGAAATACGGTTGACCATGCATCAAATCCCCTCGACCGGAGTTAAGCGTGTGACGCCCCCAATTCCACCCCTAGGTACAACTGGGACAGAATAAGGCATCTACCTACCTCTCGGCAGTAAAATAAAGTATGCGTTCCTGTATAAGATACTTAAAAGAAGACTAACCGTTTATAAATAGAATATTCACATCCACAACTATACATCATTAAATCATAGTTAATAACCTGTTTAACAGTAATAGTTAATACAATACAGCGGGATTTTCATAATACATAAATTTACATCAGTTTACATTAATCCCAAAATAAACGGCTAATCTAGAAGTACTATTAATCAGAACGTGCATTCCAGGTTCGACAAAACAATCCTAACGGCGCTCGCTAGTGCACTTCATACCTGCATTTTGAGATGCAGTTTGAAAGAAAACGTGTAAGCGAATGCTTAGTGAGTTCCTGTGTGTGTGCAACAGTGTACATTTAATGAATAATTCTAAATAAAGATGCTCATGCAGTTTTGTAAATCATGCAGTTTTGTTTCAGTTATGTATACACCATAACAGTAATGAATTCATTTAACAGAGAACCAGATGTCAAGAAGTCCAGGTACAAGAAAACCAGATATCAAGAAGTCCAGATACCAGAAAACCAGATACCAACCGAACACCAGATACGCGCGCGATTTGCTACCTTATTCACCAGAAGTCATGCGGGTAAATCACAGGCTAGGGTACCTACTAGCCCTGTATTCGCCTAGATCTGACCATCCCAAGTTAAAACTCCTAACCCGGAATTGGCCAACCTCATCATGTACTGCAGAGCTATACGCCGAAGTCAGTCGACCACTTGCTTTCCCGACCATGGCGCAAGACATCTACAGCCTTGGGGCCCACAAGAACAGTATTATCATGCGTGCTTCAGAGAAGCAATAAGATCCGTTAATTCATTAGTTACAACTGGCTGGCTCGGGTGTTATGTTTGTAATGATAATTCTCGTATTAAATCGACACCCGGCCTGGCCTATACAGAATGTATGCAGCTTTATAAAACATGCAAGAATGATCAATGTCTGTATAAGATAATATGAAAGCAGTTCTAAATTCAATACATAGATGTATTTGGAACTCACAGGTTCCTAATTCCAATTGAAACAGTTTAAGAAAGCTTGGAACGCACAGGCTCATAAATTCCAATGTAAACAGTTTTAAGAAAAGAGGAACTCACCTTTATAAGAGATTTAAACTCTTAACGCCTTACGAAGTCCCAGGATGTTCCGGTTCGTCTCCTATCACATAATAAGATGCACCAAACAAAAGTACTTAGATGTCGACCAACGAACATGTCAATCACTTGACTAACATTCTATCTTACACGCGATCCTACTTAGGTGCTCATACAACTAGTGAATCAATAATCTAACCTTTAGCTCTAAGATTTCCCTTACAAAAACAGAATTACATTCTTCTTTCAAAAAAAAAACTACTCAAGACAGCAGCAAGACAACAACCAGAAAACAGAAAATTTCCGAGACAGAAGACAGGATCAAGCAGCAACCTTCAGGAAACAGAAAAAAAATTCTGACATAGAGGACAGAAAACAGAAATAGCATCATTCATATATTACCCTTCTGCTGTCCCAAAATGTTAACTAATTAACAGCATCATGAACAAGAAGGAAAACAGAAACAAGAAGAAGAAAAACAAGAAAGAAGCCGCAAGCAGAAAATCAGCTCTGATACCACCTGTGACGCCCCCAATTCCACCCCTAGGTACAACTGGGACAGAATAGGGCATCTACCTACCTCTCGGCAGTAAAATAAAGTATGCGTTCCTGTATAAGATACTTAAAAGAAGACTAACCGTTTATAAACAGAATATTCACATCTACAACTATACATCCTTAAATCATAGTTAATAACCTGTTTAACAGTAATAGTTAATACAATACAGCGGAATTTTCATAATACATAAATTTACATCAGTTTACATTAATCCCAAAATAAACGGCTAATCTAGAAGTACTATTAATCAGAACGTGCATTCCAGGTTCGACAAAACAATCCTTCTTTAAAACAAAACTCTCATTGAAGCACATTAGCCTTAGAACCCGGAGATAGAGGAAATAGAACCCTATATATATTAAACTTCTTCTTTCCGAACTATGCTAATCAAGATAGGAGCATGAAAACAAGAAAATCATAAAATAGAAAAAACAGAAAACGGAAAACAGCATACTGAAACAACCAGAAAACAGAAAACAAAACCAGAAAACAAAGAAAATTCAGAAACGGAATACATTCATATACTACCCTTCTTCTTTTCCCAAAAATACTAATCAATGAACAGAAAAATCATAAAACAGGAGACTCAGAAACAGTAGCAAGAAAAAGAAAACAGAAATATTCATATATTATACTTCTCCTTTCCAAAACATACTAATCAAGAAGAAGCATGAAAACAAGAAAAGTAAACATAAACAAGAAGACAGCAACAAGAAAAGAAACAGGAAACAGAAAACAGTGCTACCTTCCCATTAACATTCTTCTTCCCATTATACTAATCAAAGGAACAGATGCACGAAAAAGAAAAGAAAATAGGAACCAGAAAAAAAATCAAAAGCAGAAAACAGACACCGGCAAAACAGAGAAGGCCGAAACCGAGATGCCATAATCAAAATTTTATTTTAATTTACTCCCTATCATTCCATTCCTTACCCATAATTTACCCAATCCAATAGAAAACAACAATTTAAACATGAATTGCAAATAATATTAGCAACTCAATTAAAATTAATACTCTTACCAAAATTTAAAACTTAACCCCTTGAAGATTATGAGACAATGGAGTATCTGATGTTGTAACTACGATTGATTGATGGATTGAGAGGAAAAGCTTGAAGGATGAAGAATCCGAGAGAGAACAAGAAGAAAGAAAATCGCAGCAAGAAGAGGAAGAAGAACTTTCGCTGAAGAGGATGACGGGTTGCATGGGTTGGAAAAGCAGGAGGTGTACAAACCACCCCAAATTTGTTGACAAGTGGTCATATGACTCACCAAGATTGTACTATTTGCAATTTACGTCCTTCAACTATTAAAATTTGGAAATTTAGTTTGTTCTTGAAAGTCTTGATGGATTTTAAGATATGGATTATTTGGTATCAAGGAATTGATCAGTTTATCAGGTGAGTGGTCCTAACCCTTTTGTAAAATTATATATAAGTATTGTGTATTCATTTATTCATTGCACTCATGATCTGGATCCACTCATGTCATGCACTGATTACTTTTATTTGTCATCATGAAATATCTTTCTGAATAGGGGCATTTTTGTAATATTATGTTATTGCATTGGAAATGATAAATTTGACTGAATCTTATATGGATTTGTCTTCTGAATATTGACATGGTATGATAAAACGATAAGTTTATTGAATCGGGCCCAATTATTTTATCTAAAGGAGCTAAGTGCTACACCAGAGGGTGTGAGACACCTCTAGAGTCTTGATTCTGAACATCTGTATTTGGGGGCCCGTATGAATTTGATCTGCTATTATTATCATGCCTATGTCAATTTCACCTCGACAGTCCTGGAAAAAGTGTTTAGAAAATCAGGCCCCTTATTATAATCAATATATATGTGGTTTTCTCATTGTGCGAACTATTTTATGAATATAAAGTACTTTGGAAGGAAAATGGTTGTAAAAGACATACGCACCACTGGCACGGCCCTCACTGAGCTTCGGCTCACGTTTTCCAACTGTTTTTCCCCTCCACAGGTATCTGAAGGTGGTGCGACATTGTGGTATCAGAGTGCGCAGCGGGAGATTTGGAGTAGCAATCTGTATTTACGGATATTAGTCTTGTATTTTATCGAATTTTAATGTAACCTTGTGGATATATTATAATTTTGGGTAATAGAATGTTTGTTTAGAGCCTTGGCGTTTGCAAAAGATAGAACCCAGTGCCGAGAGGCACGCGACTTTCCCAGCCCGAGAGGGCCGGGGCGTCACATTTGGTATCAGAGCGATAAGATTCTGGAATGGGTAGTGTGTCCACTAAGCTTGAAATTGCGTGAACATCTTTCGCGGATCTGAGGTTACATTTAGTGTGATAATCATAAGATTTTGGAAGACTACAATGACTAATAAGTTTAAATTCTAATCGTACGTTTGATACGTGAATAGGCTTGAACATGATGTGAAATCAATCTGTAAACATTAAGTTTGATGTATGATGTACCGTAGGCTTGAATTACATTTTTAATTGCGAGGACGCAATTCTTTTTAAGGAGGTGAGATTGTAACACCCCGTCCCATAAGCACTTTTAAGTTGGGGGTGCTTCGAAGTCATTTTACACACAATATATAAATTAAATAAGAGAAAACTTTTTATTATCTCATTCATTCTAGGCAGCCACGTTTGATTGCTAACTAATCTATCATTTCCTTGCCACCCTTAGCCCTTTAAAGGCTGCCACTGTAACGATCCAGACTTTCGACCTTCAATGATTAAGATATCACAGAGTCATTAGCATAAATTGAATTGGGAGATACAAGATTGCAAGGTGAAGGACTTCCGAGAGAGAGAGAGCAAGAAAGCAACCAAAAATTTTTACAGAGAAGAGAAAAGAATTTTGAAGAAGGAGACGACGGGTTTGAAGAGGAAGAAAGCAGGAGGTGTACTACACACCCCTAAATTCTCTACATGTGTTCTTATGACTCACCAACTTGTCCTATTTACCAATTATGTCCTTCAACTATTACAATTTGCAATTTTGGTCCCTAACAATATTAAGATTCAAAACTTGATTCACATATAATTGTAAAAGATTAATTAGGATATTGCGAAAATAAAATATCAAAGATAATATAGACTAGTGACTCTATAAGGCCTCAATTAAAATAGGTCGAAAATTAGGGTCGTTACAAAGCGGCCGACCGATTTTGTCATGCTGGTCAATCGGACTTTTTGTAAATATTTATGTCCTGATTTCGGACGACCATATCGGTCAACCGACATATGTTACCATCTTCTGAGATTTTCTACTTTGTTTATATTTCTCTTTAAGTTATGTTATGTACATGTTATGCAAGCTCTGAACTCCCATGATATGTTTTTAAGTATTTTACAAATGGTTTCAAGACGTTTTCAGTTTATTACAAGCCAAATATGTATTTTCGAATGTTTTGGTGTCACTTTTGGTCCTTCATCCCAAGGGCGATCGATTCTTACTAAGCTAGTGTGGCTTATCCTGTTATCTTCTTATGTTTTGTAGATGATGCTGATGAGGAGGCTTAGGACGGGTAGCATGACAAGTAGAACTTAAAGAAGTAATGATGATGTAAAAGATATGAACCTTATTTAAGATTGAACAAGTTTAGTATTAAGTTTATGTAATTTCTGATGATGACGATGTTTTAATAAAGTTTAAGTTATTTCGTTAAATTTACGGTTTGGAAGAGTATATTATGTTAAAGGTTCTTTGTCTCATTGGTAGATGAGGCATTGCCAGGTCACCTTCTGGTTACGGGGCGCGACAAACTTGACTGACGTTAAAGTCATTACAGTTATTGTCGTAGAGTCATGACTAGATGACTGGGCTGAATCATGGGAAGTTTGTGTCATAGCGATAACTATGTTCGTAGTGTCTAAGCAATGTGTATAATCGCGTGATCCGTATGAGTGGAGCATGGTGCTTGTAGTTCATGCGGTTGGAGTATGGTTATTTAGCATACTTGTTGTTATTGACTTGTTTCTTTCTTGTTTTGGTCTTATTTGCTACTTGGTTTCGAGTCGAAAATTAGTTATTTTGGGTTGGGGCTCATAAGGTTCAGTAACGAAACATTTACATGTATTTTTGTACCATAAAAAGTGTTTTCTGCAGGTTGCGGACGAAGGGATCGTCCTACCCTTCGTCCGGCAAAGTATTGGGAGCTACCGCCTTGCTGTGGATGAATGGTTCCTCTATTGTTGTGGACGATGTGCTTCATCCGCTACTCCGTCTGCATCATGTACTGGT
This sequence comes from Vinca minor, assembly GCA_026122235.1. NCBI lineage: Eukaryota > Viridiplantae > Streptophyta > Magnoliopsida > Gentianales > Apocynaceae > Vinca > Vinca minor. The sequence continues at coordinate 995,377 of JAOCZM010000239.1, forward strand.
CTGTTTAAGATTATGTTTCCTTCCTTGTTTGTGTATAGTGAGTTGTGGGTTCTATGCAGTGTATTTCAAGTGTTGTGTCGTGGTTTTAAGTTCGTTGTGTCATGTGTTTTCAAATGGGTTTTGGGAAAACGGGAAAAGCTTTTATGTATTATCTGATGCTTGATCCCAGGGGCGTTTGGTCCTCACTGAGCTTCCCAGCTCAGTCCTTTCATTTTCTTATTTTGCAGGTGATGATGGTGATGACAAATATTATGATGATGATACCTGGAAAGGGAACTATGAAGAGTGATATTCATAATCTACTTTTGTAATAGTCGAACATGGGTGAAAATCCTCTGTCCCCATTTGTGTGTGTCCCCATTTCCCCAACCAATCAGAATTTACTATATAAATATTTGTTTCAATTATATATACACATGGTGAATTGTGATTGGTTGGGGACACGGGGACACACACAAATGGGGACAGAGGATTTTTTGCCGTCGAACATGTAGTGGACCACTTAGTAGTTATTTATGTTATCATGTTAGAACTTGTTTCACTTTTCTACTTCTTTTATATATGTAATACTTTGAACCCTTTTTGGATTACTAAATAGTGAGGAATTTTCTTTTAGTAACTATGTTAGTGGACTTTGGTGTCTCATTGTCTGAGGGGACACTGCCATGTCATCACCCGAGTTACGGGGGTGTGACAAAAAAGGTATCAGAGCATGTCGAACCTTAGGGCTTAAAACTTGGAATGAACTTAGGAAAATCAGGAAACGTAATGTGAGATGTGAGATGAGTAGAGACTCTGGATTTGGATGTATATGGTTACTTATCGCTTACATGTATACTATGTTATTCATATACGATACGATATAATATGTTACTTATATGATATGGCATGCCATATTTGCTTCATGTGTTATGCCATGTCTACTCGCTATACTATATCATGTACCTTAAATGGATATGTGTGTGATGCCCAGGACCTTTTGACCTTAGAAATTGCATGATCATATTTAAATGTTATGTGACTAGTTGATTTTCATATGTGTTATATATATTGTACAAATTTTTTTAGCGTTGCTATGACAACTTGGATTAACTAGAGGACCTAAGTGAATAAAAGGAATTGTATGTTAGTTAGTTAGTTTATTTTGGAGGGAGGTTAGTAAATGCCTTTAAAAATAATTCTAAAGGGGCTGAACTTTGAGGATTAGTTGGATGTTTTAGAGTTATAACTTCTCATAATTCTGGAGTTTTGATAGCCAATACATACAGGTTGAAGATAGAGAAGGGAAGAAATAATAAGAAAGAAAAGTGAGAAAACAAGAGTGTTAGAAAATCTGGTCAGTGAGTAAGAATTCTTTGATAGACATAGTAAATCATCTAGGATTACTCCCATATTTTAACCATCGATACTAGACTCCCTAAACTAGATTCTGACTGAAGGAATTTTCATTCTAAGTTTTGGATTAAGAGATATCATTATCGGAGTAGACGGTTGTAACAGTTCGAGTAAAATCAGAGTGTTGTGAATAGATCAAGTTGAAGAAGCAATTGAAGTTTGATCGACTCCATTATTATTCCTAAAGTTAGAGGACATCTAGAAGTAAATTCTAAACGGTGGGGATTAAGTTTCAACGGTTCCATTAAGAGTTATTGATTCTTGAAGTCGGCTCTGCAAACCATAGAATTCTGCTTTCTAATCTCCCTTTGATTTTTCAATAAAGTGTTCAAGGTAAGAACCCGTCGTCCTTGTTTTCAATCCTAAAATGCATGAAGTATTCTTTTATTAAGACATGAAATGTATGAAGTTTTTCCCATGTTTTATTGCATAAAAATCTTGATGAAGAACCGAGTTATGTTTGCATCGTTGCATGCTTGTATATGATGAATTGTGTGTGTTGTTGATGAATTGCTGGATTCATTACATGAGAGACAGCATATGCATTTTCTAAATCTAGATCTCTTGTCTAAATGATGACCCTAGACCAGGATATATTCCGAATTTATGATAAGTTCTCGGGAGTGCTTTTAGTCCCCCTCATGATGCTTGATCCCTTGCAGGTTATAAAAGTTAGGATTGTTAACAGTGTCATTCAGTCCACGAGGATGGATAATGACAGGCACTACAAAAAAAAACTACCTGTTATGACGAACCTTTCGTAACGAAGTCATTTTTCGTTACGAAAGGTATACTTTTCGTAACGAAATTCGGAATCGTTACGAAAAGTTGACCTTTCGTAACGAAAAAAATATTCGTTACTAAAAGTAGTAGTTTCGTTACGAAAGGTCTACCTTTCGTAACGAAAACACATTTTCGTCACGATAGGTATAACTTTTCTTGACAAATACATTTTTCGTTACAAAAGGTCAACCTTTCCTAACGAAAAAAAAATTTGTCACGAAAAGTTTCGTATTAATTTTTTTTTTTTTTTTTTTTTAAGAATATACATATATAAGTATGATATAATTTATAATATAATTTTAATTTTTATATTTGTTTAGTCTTTATATTAAAATTATTACTAAAAAATAGTATATATGCAACTAGAATAATTTTATTCTGATTTTTTATAACAACTTAATACACAAATACATTGACGAAAATGTATTAATTTTAATTTTATTCATAAAAAAAAATCACCAAACAAAGAGAAATTAAAATAATTAAAGGTTCAAAATACAAAACTTCATTATAATAAATATAATAGGAACAATAAGTAACAAATGACCAACGTAGCTCAGTGGTTAAGTGCATGACATACAAGTTTGGAGGTCTTGAGTTCGATTCCCACTTCTATGAAAATGTGGAGACTTTATTCCACATTATTGTAGAGGTGCTCCGGCTCGGCTCCGGCTTGGCTCGGCTCCATGGCTTTAAATTTTAAATTTTTTGTAAAACTTTTAGTAAGGAAATATTTCGTCACTAAAGGTCACCTTTCCTAACGAAACTCGCTTGTTACTAAAGACCCTTAGTAACGAATATCCTTATTCTTTAGGAAAGACCTTTAGCCACGGGGCTTTCATGACGAACTTAGTGACAAACGATTTACGAATTTTTTGACCTTTCCTAACGAAAATTTTCGTTACTAAAGGTCCTTTTTTTTGTAGTGAGGAATATATCCTTAAATAACAATTTATGAGCTTTACCAGTTACGTTATGATATGTTACAAGTTACAAGTTAAGGGCCTTCCTAAACGGCATTAAAGTTTGGGGCTGTTAACACTTGGATAATGTTATTGTTTGATAATTGAGCTCGATTGTAGAATTACTTTTTGCATTTCATTTTGGTACTAATCATGTTAAGTTTATATGGATTGGAAGGCTACGAGTTATGTCAAGTTATGTTAAGTAATCTGAGTACGATTTCTGATATGTATGTGATTGATTTTGTTAAGTATTGTTATGCCATGTTAAGTGTTATAATAAGTTTAAAAATAGTGTTTTGGATTTTCGGAATGTGCAGAAAATGATTTTTTCTTCACAAATTTTGCCTTGAAAATGTCCTCACTGGATCTCGGGCGACCGGATCGTCGACCGAATCACAGTATCCCTCGTTCGACCAAACTACTGAGACTATTTCGGATGAGGGAAAGAGGAAAATGGCCAACCATGCATGATATCCCCATCGATCGGACTCAAGCGGTCGACCGGCGTTGTCATATAGGCAACCGGACTTTTGGTAAAATGTTTTTGTCCTGATCTCTGAGTTCTTCAATGACAACATTTTCTGTCATCATTATATCTACACATTTAGTGATAATACTGTTTATCATCACATGAATTCTTGTCTCTGAAAGCCAATTTTCCTGTAGTGTATGTTTCTATCGACCGGAGTCTTTATATTTTGTATTTACTTCTTTTAAGTCATGTCATGTACAAGTTATGCAAGCTCTGAAGTATTATGTTATGTTTCTAATATTTTACAAAGGTTTTCAAGATGTTTAAGGTTAAGACAAGTCAAGATGTATTTTCAAATGTTTTGGGAAACAGAGAATGTGTTGAAGTCTCTTTAGTTCTTCATCCTAAGGCCGATCGGCTCTTACTAAGCTTGTGTGGCTTACCCTATTATCCTTTCATGTTTTGCAGAGTATGATGAGGGTACTGATGATGAGGCATGGGATGGAGTTCAAGACGAATAGTTAATGAATGAAAATTATGTAATAATTGAATCTTTTATAAGTTATTTGACAATTTGTACAATATAATAAGTTTGTAATTTCTTGAAGTATTGATGGCCTTTTAATAAAGTTAAAGTTTAAGATGATTCTATTAAGTTATGGTTTGGAAGATTATATATTGTTAAGGGTTTTTTGTCTCATTAGTAGATTAGGAATTTCCAAGTCACCTTCTTGTTACAAGGTGAACACAAGTGGTATAAGAGCAGGTTGAACCTTAGGCTTAAATCTTTAGTTAGAAGTTAAGTATGGAATGAATATATGATGGATTCCTTAGATAACGTAAGAAGCATTTTGGGTAGGAACTGGAATAGGAAGTAAGTGTTTACTTAATGCTTTATATATATACATGTCTTGTTTTATGTACTAACATACATGCCACGTGAACTATGTACTTATCTGTTGTTGTTCTATAAGATGGTTCGCCAAGACAATGTTGATCTCACATCCCGATATCAAGTTTGTGCCGTCAAAGTAACAAAAGTAGTCACAGAAGGGAAGATGTGCATGAATCCTCTACCCAACCTCAAGTACAGAATGTGGGAGCAGCTACGGGGGTAGAAAATGTGATACCTCCACCTCCACCACCTGTGAATACTGGAATACCGGCAGAGTTAATTGCAACCTTGGTCATGATGGCACAACTGCTTCAGCATGCAATACACGAAAATCAGAATCCTGGGATAGCAAGAGGACCCAGGAACGAGGTTGGCTCGGGCATCAATTATGAGAGGATGGAGAAAATGAGGATGACCTCATTCAATGGTAAGGTTGGACCAGACGAGGCTGAAGTTTGGTTGGATGACATGGAGAGGAACTTTGAGACTATGAGGGTACATGTAGAGGCTAGAGCAACAGTGGGAATTGCATCATTAATAGACAATGCAGCTGAATGGTGGAAGGGCGTTTCCCCAATCTATCAAAAAGGGGGACGGCCTATCACTTGGGAAGAATTCAAGACATCATTTATGGATCAATAATTTCTAAATACCTACCGCATGGAGAAGCAGAACCAGTTCTTGGAGCTTAAGCATACTAAAGGTATGATTGTAGCTGAGTATGCTGGGAAATTTAATACATATGGGAAATATGCCACCTCCATCATTCAAGATCCAATGATGAGGACACAACGATTCGTGAGGGGGCTTCCGACTAGGATCCAGGGAAGATTGTCCAGTGTTCGTCCCACCACATACCGAGAGGCCTATCAACAAAGCTTGGACATTGAGATGGAATTCAACCGAGCTGATAATGAAAGGGGTGGAAAGAGAAGTTTCACCACTATGTCATTAGGACAAGGTTCATTGGCTGTAAATCGCGCATCACCATCAAGTAAGAAGAGATTCGTATCTACACCTAGTACATTCATGACTGGGTAAAAACTGGGCCAATGCAGTCAAGATTGGGGGATCTACAACCTCACCTACTTTGACCAAAATACCTTTATGCACTACATGTGGAAAGAGGCACCCCAAGTGTATATAAATAGGATACTGGTGTTTGTTTTAAGTGTGGGAAAATAGGGCATCAAATCAGTCACTCTCCTGAATGGTCTGGGAGTAATGTTCATAATACTGTGGCACCAAAGGTTGGGGATTCAAGGTAGAAGTCAAATGCAAGGGTATTCTCTCTCACTCAGCAAGAGGCAGGGGATGCCTCATATGTGCTAACATGTACGCTTCTGATAAACTCGGTGCCTACTTGTGTATTGTTTGATTGTGGTGCTACACATTCCTTTGTTTCTCGTCATTTTGATAAGACCCTTAGAACTACCCCCATTCGTCCTTCTAATGCATATAGAGTTAGCATACCTAATGGGAAAGTATTGGAATCAAATCTGTTACAACTGAACATGGTAGACTTCGATGTTTTTCTGGGTATGGATTTGTAATCAAGACATCATGCTTTAGTGGATTGTAAATAAAGAAGAATTCAGTTTATGGCATAAGGCAAGAAAGTGATTGAATTTCAGGGGTCAGAAAGGAAGAAAGAACGGAAGATACCTATCATATCAGCAATCAAAGCACATAAATGTTTAAGGAAGGGTTGTGAAGCTTATTTGGTGTATACTTTGACAAAAGAAGATAAGAAGACTCAGATTGAAGATGTACCGGTAGTGAAAGATTTCCAAGATGTGTTTCCGAAAGATTTACCGAGCATACCACCTGCTCGGGAGATCGATTTTGAAGTACTCCTACAACCTGGTGCAGAACCTATTTCCAAAGTCCCGTACCGAATGGCTTCACCATAACTTAAAGAATTGAAGATGCAGTTGCAATAGTTGTTAGATAAGAAGTTTATTCGGCCTAGTGTATCACCATGGCGAGCACCAGTGTTATTTGTAAAGAAGAAGGATGGAATCATGAGGATGTGCATCGATTAGCGAGAGTTTAACAAGATCACCATAAAGAACAAATATCATTTGCCTCATATATATGATTTATTTGATCAACTGAAGAGTGCCAAGGTATTTTCCATGATAGATTTAAGATCCGGGTATCATAAATTGAGAATCAAGCCAGAAGATATATCGAAGAGTGCTTTCCGAACAGGATATGGACATTACGAATTCCTTGTGATGCCATTTGGAATGACCAATGCACCAACGACGTTTACGGATATGATGAATCGAGTTTTCAAGGATTTTTTAGACAAGTTTGTAGTAGTATTCATTGATGACATCCTCATATACTCACCATCTGAAGAAAGGTAAGATAAGCTTAGATAGCCTCCAGCGTCCCAAGTAATCGTCCGAGATCAAGATAGAAACTTTGACAAAAAGTTCGTATGAAAGAAAAGAGTATGTCGGTCGACCGCAAGAGCTCCGGTCGATCGCAATCCACCTCTAGTCGTTTGCAATCAGCCTAATAGTTTGGTCCGGGCGACTGGTATTTGATCCGGTCGACTGGTTATTCAAAGTAGTCATTTTTAAGGCTTATTTTGTGAAGGAAAAATTATTTTTTGTACTTTCAATATTCCCAACCCAAAAAACTGATTTTACACTTACTTTGACACATAAAAACAATACCAAAACATAAAACATAACATGTCATAACAATACCTTATCAAATCGATCAAATACATATTAGAAATTGTTCTTCGAGAACCTTAAACATATCATATCATAACTCGTAGCTTTCCAACACATAATAACCCGACATAATGAGTATCACTACGAAATGCAACAAGTAATTCTACAACAGAGCTCAATCATCTGGCGATAACACTAACCAAATGTTAACAACCCCAAACTACTATTACCCGTTCGGGAAGGCCACATAACTTGCCATATCCTATTTTGTAAGGCATAGAAAGGTTGTTTAAGGATATACCCTTCTTATGTCATCGTTCATCCTCGTGAACTTCATAACACTGTTAACAACCCTCATGAGAAATATTTCAAGTAATTCCATAGTTTGATAAAATATCAGTTCATTCATTTTAGGACTGAAAAAAAATAACGAACGATTCTTACCTTGAACACTTAATCGAATAATCAAAGGAAGAACAAAAAACATAATTACTCTTCATTGAACTGTTGGAATCTAATCTCCACCGTTCAAAATGTAGTTCTTTAAGTCCTTTATAGAAACAATAATGGAGTCGATCAGGCTTCGATTACTATGTCCAATGGCTGTTTTGTTATGAACACTCAATTTTTCAAGATTTCAGAATTTCTTAACTTCTCTCTCTCTTTTTCCTCCTCCTCCTTCTTCCTTCAACTTATAGTTTTCCCCTGCACTAACACCTTAACAAACAACATTTCCCAAGAATCACATATGCCCACAACTTCCTTAAACTACACTTAAGCCCCTAAACTTCCCAAACACAACAAAGCACCCCTTAACAATTAAGTACATAACATATAACACATATAAAATCAATTAGCCATATACGATTCAATTAAATTCATGCAATTACTATGGTAAAAAAGATCATGGGTATCACATCTTCCTTGTCACTACTCCAACTGTGATAATTTTTACCATCTAGATGAGTCATCTGGCTAACATTCGGTTCCATATCTTAGACAAGAAAATAATCACAAAGAAACCAATGCTCTTACATCAATATGTTGGGGAGAAACCACAACTGTTCAAGTAAACCGAACAACAAGAACAAATATACTTGACAAAATATCTCTCATGCTTGAATAAAAATGAAGACACCAAAAAATCATTCCAAAGCCAAAGATAACAACTGCGAATACAGCGGAATAATAATCACCAGCAAAAGTAAATGAAAGATAAATAGAGCAAACACAACACCAACAATGTTTACTTGGAAAACCTCTCTAAATCGAAGAGTAAAAACTACGGAACCTTCGGGTTCACTCTAAAAGCTTCACTAAATCAAGAGAGATTACAAAAGAGTATCTACACTAACAAGTGTACATTCAACCAACAATGAAGCTAAAGCTTCATCTAATACACAAAAGTAGACAAGAATAAAGAGAATTCACCTAGAAAAACACTATTACTCCGAAACCGACCGTTGAAATCCGATCTTCACCGTGCCGAATGTAGTACTAGGTATCCTCTACATTCAGTTAAAATTTGAGATAGAGCAGAGGACAAGAGACTGCCCAATCAGAAATCCAGCCAATCAATTTTTAGTTTTTCTCTCGGTTATCTATCTCGATATTTGGAACAATGAAACCAACAGAAATAATTATTTTTGTTTCCACTTTGGGACTGGTCCTTGGGCTCTCTATCAAGAACCACAAAGGAGGGAAAAATATTATAGGCCCAACAATAAGTAGTGCAGAAGTTTTTCTTGCGGTATAAGATTTTTGGGTGGGATTGTAGATTCCCATTTCTACGGGGTGCATCTATTTTGAAATTTTCACAAATGTGTATCTGGTCAAAGTATCTTCCTCTCTCAATTTCACTTTTTATGTGCTGAAGTTTTTTGTAGGCAAGGTTTCGACGCACACGATCATATCTTTCTTCATTGCTCCTTTGCTACTGGTTTTTAGCTTCTTTAATTTGTTCCACTAAAGATTTTGAAAATTTCAGCACGGTTTCCTAATTTCTCAAATACTCAGTGACTTTCTTAGGGATTATTCTATGCGAGTAATTGTATCATGTTGCGCTTGTTGGTTTTCTTGGAAAGCTCGGTGTCACTTTTTTTTATGGATGATTACTCCGCTATCTTCTTTACGTATTGAGTTCGAGGATTATGTTCGTTGTTTGCTACACGCTAAGGTATTAGATTCGGTTTTGAGGTCCATCAAGTTCCTAGACAAGGGGTACAAATTTTTAAGTGGCAGTCATCTATCTCAAGTTCTTTCATTATTTCGTATGTTGATGGAGCGTCCCGATGCAATCTTGGGATCTCTGGCATCGGTAGAATATTCCCTTGTGGAAATGGTCGCTTTCTTGCGGCTTTCTCCACCTATATTGGTGAGGAATTTACAAACTCTCGGGCTGAATTAGAAGCGTTAGTAGCTGGCCTTTCATTGGCATTCCCCTCTTGGTTTTTCGAGGAAACATGTTCAATTTGATTCTAAATTCTTAGTATCATCTATTCTACGGCGTAAGATGTCATCTTGGTCTCTAGATAGCACTTTTCAGCGTGCGTTATCTGTCAAAATTTACATTTGATATAGGTGCTCCAATTGGATTGAGTTGACCAATACTTGATTGGTCAAACAGATCCGGTTTAACCGGTTTGTTGAACTGGAAAATCGGTTTGATAAAGTCAAAACCGGACATGTGCTAGGCATGTGAGGTGTGTGTAGTGGTGATAATGGGGAGCAAATTGAGGGGAATGTGCAAGTAGTGTGTGAATTAACTTTCACCCCACTATTCATTTCCTTAGATTATCAATTCTCCTACTATTCTTCTCTAGGATTTCCAAATCCTAGAGTGAAAAATCTGCCAAAAACAACACACCAAGAACATTAAAAAGTTAGGATAAAAATTTGATTTTTCGTTAATCATTTTTCCGTTTTATATACTTAAACCTAAACACCGAAATTTCTGAATATTCTCTTACACTTCGGAGCTTTCTGACTAGCATTAGAGACACGAAGAACAAGCTCAAGTTGATCGCGTGGATACCTCTAAAGACAGGAGTCGATAAAGATCGGTTACTGTTGGTGATTCCGTAGCAAACATAAAACAAGAAATCGTTTCTGTCATCTCGTAAACAAAAGGTAAAAATCTTAGTAAAATATCATTGGTTCTTACTCGTGAATGATCCAGTAAGAAACGGATTCCGTTTTTATTTTTCCGCTGCAATTGTTTAGGAATCCGAAATTCTTTCTTTCATTGGTATCAGAGACAATCACGAGTACCCAATCGTTCTTTTGTGTGTTACTCATTTTTTAGTAGACGTATAATGCATGTCATATGATGTTTTATCTTTTTACAGCCTATAGGATTATGTTTAAGTGTTAAACTAGTCCTAGAACGAATTGTTAGTTCGTATTTTTGGTTGTTTTCTGCTTTCTATAAAAGGTTCGGTCGACCAGAAGGGGTTCTCAGCAGACCGAACATGTTCTGGAAAATGGAATTTTGCTACTATGTAGAATTCAGACTACCGGAGACCAATCCTGGTCTACCGAATCTAGTCCCTTTTTGGGCCGATCGACCAGAAGTGTTCTTGGTCGACCGAGGTTGTCTACATTTTACACTTTTTTTATACTGCCTTTATCGCGGTCGACCAGAGTATGGCCTTGGTCGACCTGACAGGGGCAGGCAATGTATTAGCATGATTATCATGTTATTTGTGCATGGTGAATAGTAATAGCCCAAAACTAGTGATTGTATTATAATGCGGCCTGTTGTGCCTTCGCTATTGATATTCTGATTGTAATTTATCTCCCGAATGTTACTCGAGATTTCTTTTCCTATTATGTATAGCATAGTATATGATTTATTATCTAAAATGCAAGAGTATAATGGAGTCAATCAGACGGGGGAAATCACTTGGAGGCGGAAGACAATATATTAGATTTATTGTTTTTCACCTTAAACAGACTTATGATTTTCCATTGGCTTGGAAAATCCGCTTCATAATGGGCTATTACTATTAACGATTTATTTACTGTTTTGATGCATATGATGCATGCTTTATAGTTTAATACCATGAGATGATTTTTTAAGGCATATAAACGATTTATACAAACGTTTGGTGAGATCATTTAAAATTAATCCCCCAATTTTAATTATATTAAGTTTATGCCTTCCTTGATTTGGCCCTCGTCAAGGCGTAGATCGAAAATAATGTAGAATTGCGAGACAATATGAACATGTCTATCCAGGTGAGGAGCGAAGGATAAGTTAGTGATATCCGCCTGCGCAAATCTTGGGTCATACTTAACCGAATAGCCATATCCCGAGCTTTATAGCCAAAGCTGCCTCGAGATTGGACTTGGAGGCAAAATAGTTGAGATGTGCATTTTTATTTACTAAGAATATTTGTTATTTACTCAACTAACCAAGAGTTACATAATGATGTAATTAGCAAACGTTGCTCACCTAAATAGTCATATCTCGAACTTTGTAATCGAAGCTGCCTCAGGATTGGTGATATATGGATCTTGGCATACTAGAATCTACATCCACTACCTTGAGCCGCACCCAAGGATTTCAAACAACTTCACTAAGAAGAATGTTTACAAATGTGGCTAACTCACTAAGAGTTTTACAACACAACCACACAATGAAAAACTCACTAAGAGCTTGCCCACACAAAGTAGGACTTTTACAAGAATTACCCAATCACTTAGAAAGGGAATTGAATGTTTAAAGAACAAGGAAAATCACTCTTATAAGTGAGAATGTATACCTTTGAAGCACAATCAATTTAGCTCTTGAACATATGAAGCACACTCTTTGTCTTGCTTTTTGAAATAACACCTTTGAATGATTTATATCATGGAGATCAAGTGTTTTTGCTTTGAAAGTATTTTGGCTTGATGAGAGATCAATGAATATTTGATATGCAAGCCTTGGAATGTTTCTCTAGCTTTGGAGTATTTATACATTTCAAATTTGGCTGAAAATCGAGTCTCCAACGGTCAAAAAACGGCTAGTAAAACCAGAGTTCGGTGGACCGAACAGAGCAGTTCGGATCCACTATGCCCAGGGTCGGTCGACCGAACCTCCCTATGGTCGACCGAAGCACATATTCAACCTTCTCAGTTTCTCGACGGTTGATCCGAACTTGAGCTCGGTTGACCGAACTTCCAAGCTAATTTTTCACACGTTTTGAAATCTTTTGAAGTCTTTTAAAGTCTAAAAGGTTTTCCCTAAAGGTAACAAGTAAGAACACTTGGAAAACTTTTCTAAAAGACTTATCTATGAAATCAAAGGCTTTTTGGATAAGAGCACATGTAAAGATCATTTTGAAACTTAAGCCTTTTGAAAACGTGTTTGTGTGCAACCAAGACATGAGTGTAGAGCTTATGTTCATAAGAGCTTTGGTTAGAGCTTTATAAGATAACGACTAATGACGACAAAGCTAAACTAACCAAACCTAAGTCTTCAATCTTCAATCTTGAAAGATGAGCCTTGCATATCTTTGAATCTTGATATCAATGTCTTTCAATGGCTTGATTGAAGTACTTAGAGCTTCCAATCTATGTTCCGATATTCTATCACAAAGATATAAACATTAGACACAAACATCAAGTGTTTGTCCATTATCAAAAACCGAGTTCGATCGCCCTTAGGGCTAACAATACTAAAACTTTGCAAAATCTTTATTGTAGATATAATGGCAAATGCAAATGTTGCAAACTCACTTTCCTTGCGATCTGTCCTTGAGAATGACAAACTTGAGGGAGGAAACTTCCTCGACTTGTACAGGAATTTGAGAATCATTCTCAAACATCATAAAAAGTTGTATTTTCTCGAAGAACCTATTCCAGATCAACCAGTCGATGGGTCTACAGCCGCTAAAAGAACTGTTTATCGTAAGCATTTAGATGATACATTAGATGGGTCAAGTTTAATACTGGTTACCATGAACTCTGAGCTTCAGAAGCAACTTGAAGAAATGGGTGCATTCAACATGATTAATCATCTATATTAACTCTTTCAGGGTCAGGCTCACCAGGAGAGATTTGACGTGTCAAAGTCTTGAAATACCTTATAGGGTATGAACCTAAGAGGAAGGGGTGAATTAGGTTATAAAACTTTTTGGCTTTTCTAAACTTCTTTGACTTAAGTGATCACCTTAACAACAAGTATGTTGATTAATCATATAAGGTGAGTTTAGTATGAAGGCAACCTCGATGACTTATGTGTTTATATGCAACACATAGAAATACAAGACTTATGAATATGATCTTTAAGGCACTAAGTCAAGTATCATATATGCAAAACTTGTAAGTGCATACACAACAAGTCATATGACCAAAATCAAGTAAATCTATAAACCAAGTAAATCAACTAACTCAAGATCAACATGTAGTTCATACAAATCAAGTTCAAGCAAAATATAATAACAAAGAGTAATACAAGAACTTGAATGCAAAGAGTAGAGTTAGAGAAAACGAACACGACGATTTATAGTTGTTCGATCACGAAGACCTACATCCACTACCTTAGGACACACCTAAGGATTTCAACACTTCCCTATGAAGTTCGATCCCTTCACAACAAATGCAAGGTGGGATCAACCTTTTACAATTGCTCCCAACAAATGTGGACTTGTGCTTCACAATGAAGGCTCCACTCATAAAGAGTTAATCTCACCAATGAGATATTTACCTCACAAAGAGGACTTAGAAACACTTACAAAGAGTGAAGCTCACAAAGAACTAGTTCTCACAAAGAGAAAAGGAAATAGTTTCTTACAATTGAGACTTTACAATTTTTACCTCACTTTTACAAATCCCTCAATGGATTGGATATACACTTTAAAGTTCTAAGCAATTTTTAGAATAAAGTAGAATGTATATGAAGTTAAAGCTCAAAACGAAATATTTTGATTAAGATTGAAAGAATTTAGCTCTTCAAAAATGTTTGGATTGTTTGTAACTTGTTGGTTATTCTCTAGGTAGTCAGAAATGTGAACCAATGTGTTTTAATACCATAGAAAATGGTTTAGAGATGAAAGAGTCGTTGAAAAATACATCAAGCAGAAAAACTAGCAGTTATTGGTCAAATCTACAGGCTGCGCACGAACCACCGGACGAAGCATCGTCCGCGGGCTGCGGACGATGCATTCCTCACTTGCTTCGTTCGCGACAGCCAGTTTTAATATATTTCTAATCTTTTCAAATAAATTTAAGAACAAATAGCTAGTTAAACATTTTAACAACATTTTCAAAACCCTTTTAAGATCAAATCAAGTTTGAAAACATGGTTTTGAAAAACATGCAAGAGCTTCATATGATTTAACGATTATTCTCAAAATAGATTAGTCACAAGATATTACCTATGTATAACAAGACTAATCTTCTAGGTTTTCAAGTCTTGTAGTTGTATATGTTATTGAATCTTTGACTTGAAGCCTTTGATCAACATCTTCGTTGATGTGGTGAAGTCCTATAAATTTCTTGATTTGTAGATTATTGGACTTCATCAGTTCTTCTTGTTAAGGAGCATACCAGTTGATTTTACACTTGTTGGATTGAGTAGCTCTTAACCTTGTTGATCTTCCTTCTTCTTGACTTTGCAACTACATTAATGACATGTGGATTGACTTCAAGCTTGTGTCATGTAGTCTTGCAAAGTGTAGCTTCCTCTTGTGTGTAGATTGTTGACTTTGAAGTACAAAAGGAGCTAACTTACAATTTTCATCAATGTCGGTGTGAGTGTACGAATCCTATCATTAAGAACATTCTCAGAAAGATTAGAACTATCAATGTTTTGTTATCATCTAAACAAGATTGATCACATTAGCCCTTAAGGCTTACATGTCTCTATTTCAGTGCAAGATGGCAGAGGGGACACCAGTCGGAATTCACGTTTTGAAAATGATAGGTTAAATTGAGAACCTAAGAAGACTGGGATTTCCTCTTAGCTAGGAGCTATCCATTAACTTGATTTTGCAATATTTTCCTGAATCATACAATTAGGTTGTATTAAGTAACAACATGAATGAGATAAACAAATCAATTCCTGAATTTTTTAATTTGTTAAGGACTACTGAGAAGGAAATAGGCAAGTCGAAAGCCATAATGATGGTTAATAACAGAGGCAAGGGTGTTGGTAAGCCGAATGGCAAGCCTCATGCAAACCTAAGGGCAAGCCTAATCAATTCGGGAAAGCACTGAAAGCCAAGGCCGATGTGGCTAAGGATGGTACTTGTCACCATTATAGTGAGCGGGGACATTGGAAAAGGAACTGTAAGAACTATCTTGCAGGGAAAAAGGTTGGAAAGGGGGCAAATCTTGCTTCTAACCCAAGTATTTTTGTTATAGAAATAAATTTGTCTACCACTACCTCATCTTGGGTGTTAGATACCGGTTGTGGTTCTCACATTTGTATGAATGTGCAGGGATTGAAAATGAGTAGGAAGCTGACAAAGGGCAAAGTGGACCTGCGCGTTGGCAAAAGAGCAAGAGTTGCTGCCTTAGCCATATGAGCTTATGTAATTACTTTGCCATCTGGGATTGTCCTAGATTTAAAGAATTGTCTCTATATACCTGTTAGTAGTGCCCTAGGACCATTAGCATATGTTGTACATTTTATATATTTTTGAGCATGTCTTTTGAATAGTTAATTTTGCTTTTGAACATGAAATGTGTGATTTGATAGTAAAACTCATTAGCTTATGGAATTACTATTCTGAGTATCCCTAGTTTTATGTAATGTTCTTTACAATGAAATAAAACTAGTATGATGTTTTATTGATGATTATGTTTTAAGGATCATGTGTAAAGGATACAAATCATATCATAGATGCAATTTATTGGGATATATTGTATCAGACGTGATCCGTTAGAGAAGTAATACTTCATGGTTCTTTAGTCATAAGTATTACTTCCTCAATACTATTTGGAATCCTTAGACCTTATGTCTCCATCGTTTCCATTATGAATGGAGCTACGTTTTGACTCAGTCGGATGTTACTTTTAATCGAGTAATTAATACGACTGATGATAAGATGTAGTATCCTATCATGGCTTGAATGTGAGAGGCATTGTAAAGGATTTGTCCCTCTCTTATTGTTAGGGAAGACTGTTCAAATGCATCGTCGTGCTCAAATGTATTTAATAAAGTGGTTATTAAATACTAGCGGGGCCGTCGCCTTTTCCGCGCACCTCACAAGAGGCGCTGCCCCTAGGACCTCGTCTGGGGGGCAGCCCTAAGACTTTGTATTTGTACTCATTACTTGATTTCATTATGATTTATGTGAGTTTTAGCATGACCTACTATAACCCCTCTTGCTTTACATTTATTGGGTTGTAATTTTATAATACGGCCTGCGAGCCATTTTTCAATGTTCTAAATTTTTTATTGTTTACTTAGATTAGTTTTGTTGCTTTACATTGAAGGATGGGTATGCCCATGCATTTATGTAACAAGACTGGAGGATGCACGATCGAAGACACTATCCATGAGATGGGTATTGACTTAGATTGACCATTGGCTTCCACAAGGCTCGTGGGAGTCATCATATGATTAGGTCATGCTATCTCACGTTTACATTTATGTTTTATATCTTGCATGTGATGCTTATATTCCTGTCTTATGGGGCTTAAAACTTATTCAAACCAAATCGTTTTAATTAAGTTTTAAAATGCTTACCATATCCTAACAACAGATAAGTTGTTATCTAAGCAAAATGAGATGGGAAAATAGTGATTTTCATAAGTTTTGACATGGTTTGACTTAACAAGACTATCAAAATAGTTTTGAGCCTAGGGAATAACATGGGAAATAGCAGGGACATGTAGATGTCATTCCGGTAACACCCTGCCCCATAAGCACTTTTAAGTTAGTGATGCTTCGAAATCATTTTACACACAATATATAAGAGAAGGTAATTATATAAATAAAGAGAAACTTTATTGTTATTATCAATTATTTCACTTCTTGGCAACCAAAGTTGCTTGCTTCCAAATATATCATTTCCTTAATTTTGTTTCATGTTGTCACGTAAAACTCAAGAAAGGGAAATCCTAGTCATAACTTTAACACATGTCTATTCATGTGATTTTAAACACCTCATGCTTCCTATTATTGCCACTAATTCTCTTGATTTTGAGACACCTAGCAAGAGGCATGATTCATCATTTCTTCCTTTGACCTATGAATTACTAGTAGTACTACTAATTCTAACACTCTTGACATATTCTCCTTTTTCTCTTTTATTCATCCGACTACTCACTTCTGCCTAAAGTTTAAAGTCCATCAATTTATCCATGATAAATTTTAGCATTCTATAAGCTTAATTATTATATTTGTTCTCTCAAATTGTATTGTCTCCACTTTTCTTGGATTGCTTTGGCCGAGAGCTTTGTCATCCTTAAGTCTTCTCTGGTTATTGATGAGTTCTTTGGAAATTCATATAAGTTAAAGATATGGAATATTTGGAGTCTCAAGGAATTGATTAGTTTATAATGTGAGTGTTCCTAAATCCTTTTACAAAATTATATATGTATTGTGTGTTCATTTGTTCATTGCACTCATGACATGGATCCTCTCATGACATGCACTGATTACATTTTTCTTGTCACCATGAAATATCTTTCTATATAGGGGCACTGTTTTGAAATATTATCTTATTACATTGGAAATGATAAGTTTGAATAAATTTGATACGGATTTGTCTTCTGAATATTGACATGGTATGATAAGACTATAAGTTTATTGTATCGAGCCCAATTATTTGATCTAAAGGAGCTAAGTGCAACACCAGAGGGTGTGAGACACCTCTAGAGTCCTAATTTTGAACGTCTGTATTTGGGGGCCCGTATGAATTTGATCTGCTGTTATTGTCATGCCTATGTCAATTTCACCTCGACAGTCCCGGACAATTGTTTTGAAAATCAGGCCCCTTATTATAATCAATATATATGTGGTTTTCTCATTGTGCGAACTATTTTATGAATATAAAGTACTTTGGAAGGAAAATGGTTTTAAAAGACATACGCACCACTGGCACGGCCCTCATTGAGCTTCGGCTCACGTTTTCCAAATGTTTTCCCCTCCACAGGTATCTGAAGGTGGTGCAATAATTTGGGTATCAGAGTGCGCAACGGAAGCTTGGGATTAGCAATCTGGATAAATGGATTTTAGTCGTGTATTTTATTGAATTTCATTGTAATCATGTGGATATATTATATTTTTGGGTAATAGAATGTTTGTTTAGAGACTTGGTGGTTCGGCTCGTCCCCGTTCGGGCCAGGGGTGGGTCGGGGCGTCACAATTCCCATGGGTTAATTTTACTTTATCTATGGGTGATAAGCCAAAGCTTACTTATAACTATCGTAAAATGGTATATTTATCAAGTGTTGAAATCGTGGAAAGTTTTTTGCTCAAAAACTAATTAATAACTTTGCAAATAATTTTTAATGTAGATAATGGCAACCAACACTTCACACAATTCATTGCAATCCATTCTTGAAAAAGAAAAACTGAGTGGGTCCAATTTTCTTGATTGGGCCCGCAACTTAAGGATTGTCCTTAAGCAGGAAAGAAAGCTATACGTTCTCGACACTGATATTCCTGAACAACCTGCAAACAATGCCTCTAGAGCTGAGAAAAATGCTTGGAAGAAGCATTGTGATGATTCTAACGATGTGACTTGTCTCATTTAGCCACAATGAGCTCTGAGCTTCAAGAATAGTTTAAAGACGTTGAGGCTTTCCAGATGATGGACCAGCTCAAGGAAATGTTCCAAGAGCAAGCTTGTCAAGAAAGGTTCCTTACCACTAAGGCGTTTAACAGTTGCAAGATGGCCCCTGGAACCTCTATGAGTGCACATGTTTTTAAGATGAAGGTCTATCTTGACCTACTTGAGAAACTTGGGGCTCCCGTAGGTCATGAAATGGCCACATATATGATCTTGGGCTCAGTCCCACCAAAGTATAACCAATTTGTATGCCATAGAGAAGTCCATACATGAGATACACGGGATGCTCAAGCAGGATGAACTGAACATTAAGCAGGGAATTTCAAGAAGAACAAAGGAAAGGGAAAGCCCATGGCCAAGAAGGGCAAAGGCAATAACAAGCCCAAGCCCAAACCTAAGGCCAAGGCACCAAAGGAAGGGGTTTGCTTCCATTGCAATGAACCAGGTCATTGGAAACTGAACTGCAAGCTCTACTTGGAAGAGAAGAAAAAGGAGAAATCCAGTTTGATTGTCTCTCCAGGTATTTATGTTATTGAAATTAACATGTCTGCTCCTACTTCATGGGTATTAGATATGTTAGCCCTAAGGGCGAACGAACTCGGTTTTTTGATAATGGACAAACACTTGATGTTGTGTCTAATGTTTATATCTTTGTGATAGAATATTGGAACTTATAATGGAAGCTCTAAGTATTTCAATCAAGCCATGATCAAGATTCAAAGTCATATTATTCAAGGCTCATCTCTCAAGATTGAAGATTGAAGACTTAGGTTTGGTTAGATTAGCTTTGTCATTATAAGTCTTTATCTTATATAGCTCTAACCAAAGCTCTCATGAACATAAGCTCTACACTCAAGTCTTGCATGTTTTCATAAACACGTTTTCAAAAGGCTAAAGTTTCAAAATGATTCTCATATGTGTTCATATCTCAAAAGCCTTTGATTTCAAAGTATAAGTCTTTTAAAACGGTTTTCTAAATGCTCTTACTTGTTACATATTGAGAAAACCTTTTAGACTTCAATAGATTTCAAAACGTGTGAAAAATCAACATTTCTCAAAGCCCAGAAGGTCGGATCATCCGAGCTTTTCTCGGATCAAGCGAGCAGAAACATAGAGGTGTGATTTGGAGCTTCGGTCGACCTAAGGAAGGGGTCGGTCGACCGAGCCTGGGTTAGGGTCATCCGAGGTCATTTTTCGGTCAACCGAAGTGCACTGTAACTAGCCGTTTTTTTACCATTAAAGAGTCGTTTTTCAGCATATTTTGAAATGTATAAATACTCCAATGCTAGAGAATGACTCTAAGGCTTGCATATCAAAGTTTCATTGATTCCTTATCAAGTCTAAACACCTTCAAAGAAAAAAAACTTCATTTTCATGATCTAAATCATTCAATGGTGTTATTTCAAAAGGCAAGACAAAGAGTGGAATTCATATGTTCTAAAGAGCCAACAATTCTTGTACTTCAAAGGTATCTATCTTTCACTTAGAAGAGTGAACAACCTTGTTACTTTATCCATCTTAATTCCCTTTCTTAGTGGTAGGGTAATTCTTGTAAAAGTCCTACTTAGTGTGGGCAAGTAACTCTTAGTGAGTTTTGTATTGTGGTTGTGTTGTAAAACTCTTAGTGAGTTGTCCACAAGTGTAAAAAGATCTTCTTAGTGAAGTTGTTGAAATCCTTGGGTGCGGCTCAAGGTAGTGGATGTAGATTCTAAGTGAATCGAACCACTCTAAATCCTTTGTCTTGTGTTTGGGTTTACTTTGCTTTTGTTTATCTTGCACAAACTCACCCTAGCATTGAATAGATTCGAAAAAGCTCAGAAGATCGATTAAAACCCAATTCACCCCCTCCCCCCCTCTTGTGTTTTACAATTGGTATCAGAGCCTCGTCTTCATTTTTAGCTTAACCGCTTGAAGTAAAGATTATGGCCGGTAATTCCGCATTAGCCTACTTAGAGGGGTCTTCCACCAATAGGCCACCACTTTTTGATGGAAATAATTATGAGGCTTGGAAAGACCGTTTCAAGATATATGTGTGCTCAATAGATTATTCTTTATGGCATATATTTGAAGATGGTCCGTTTGTACCTATGAAGATGGTGGATGATGTTCAAGTGCCAAAGCCGGACAATGAGTTAAATGAGTTTGAGTCCAAGAAGATGACTCAAAATTACAATGCAATGAACATTCTTAGTTGTGCCTTGAATCCGAATGAGTACAACCGTGTGCTTGGAAGAAAATCCGCACACTCTATGTGGAAAATGCTTGAAGTTACTCATGAAGGCACAAATCAAGTCAAGGAGTCAAGGTTGAATTTGTAAGTTAGAGAATATGAGCTATTCTCCATGAAGCCAAACGAATCAATCAATGAGATGAATTCAAGACTCACCAACATTGTAAATGGGTTGAGGTCAAATGGCAAGGAGTATAGTTCCGGAGAAATAAATAGGAAGATTCTCAATTCTCTTCCTAAAAGTTGGGAAACAAAAGCTCTTGTCATTGAAGAAGCCAAGGACTTAAAGACATATTCAACGGAGGAACTTATTGGCTCTCTACTCACCTTCGAGATGAAGAAAAGGAAAAATGTTCCTAAAAGGGGTGTTGATCTTGATTCCATCATTAATCATGAAGAGGGAGAGAAATTGTTCTTTAACAAAGACCACGTGTCTTATGGCATTTGGTAATGAGGTACATCCTTCTCCCTCTATTTCAAATTCTTATAATGATAATGATGATGAGGATGAGGATGATCCTAATGAGCTTTTAATTGATATGTATGATCAATTGAAAAAATGTGCAAAGCAAAACAAAGATATGAAGCTGAAAATTGAATCTTTGCTTGATAAAAGATCTAAGTTGCTTGATGAAAATAAGAAGTTGTGTGATGATGTAAATTGCTTGAAATGTGAAAATGAAAGTCTTATTACTACTTGCAATACATCTTCATTACAATACATAGAAGCTTGTAATAAATTGTCATCTTTAGAAAACAAGCTATTTGAATTTGATCTTTTGAAAAACAAAGTTAAAGACCTTACCTTTCTTGTTGAAAACTTTACAAAGGGTAAGAAAAATCTTGATCAAATTCTTGGCATGCAATGTGCTTCTCTTGATAAACATGGTCTTGGTTATATTGCTAATCATGTTGATATTGCTAGCTCTTCTCTTAAACCTAAGAATCATGTTGTAAATGCTAGAAAGTCACATAGGCCAAATAGATATCTTGTGCATGCTCACAAATCTTCTAAGCCACATATTCATTGCACATATTGTGGAAAACATGGTCACTCTTGTGTTAGATGCCATGTCAAGAAGAAGATTGAAAGGGGAGTTAAAACCATTTGGAGAGTTAAGCTCACTTCAACTAACCCCCATGGACCCAAACAAAAGTGGGTACCAAAAGCTACTCTTCCCTTGATCTTATAGGTTCTTATAAGTTAGATGTATGCCACAAAGCTTCAATGGACTTGATTCGAAGAGAAGTGGCATTGGGGAGAAGTCAAAGGAGATGTGCCAAAAGAAGAAATTCAAAAGCACTCCTTAACACTTGGATTCTCAAAGCTCAAATGTTAATCAATTGGAGAACCAAGTTGCTTAAATGCAAAGAGCAAAGCATCAAGTGATGACAAGAGCCTTAGTGTTAAATCCAATATCTTCATCACTTGGTAAGAAAGCAAAGGTATCAAAATCACCTTCTCTTAACACTTTAATTAATGTGTTTAAGTGTTTTTGATATATATATTTTTATATGCTTGCTCTTATATATGTTTCATCTCACATTCTTGAATTTTATATTTATATAGATAACCTTTAGCATGTTCTTTATTGCCCATGTTTATTTAGCTAAGGTATCTATGAGATGTAGCATATGCAACTTGATTGATTCTTGTTTGGTCATGCCCTATTCATTTAAGAATCCATCTAGTTGTTTTTGTTTTTGATTTGCATGATCCTTATGCATATATGTGCTACTTGAGATATTGAACTAATCATGAAGGACCTTTAAAAAGGTACCATATTTGCTCTCAAGAATTCCTTGTAGGTAACAAAGAGTTCTAAGCTTCATGAAGAAGATATGAACTACAAGGAATGGCACAAGTGAGCTAAGACTCCATGAAAAGAGTCAAATGCTAAGGATTACAAGATTGTAGAGGGTTCATCAAGAAAAGAAAAGTCACCCATCATAGATGACTCTACACTTGTCATGTAAAGAAGAGGAGATTGCTTTCATCTCATCAATCAAGGATGAACAACAAAGAAAATGGAGCAATCACATGTCAACCTCTCAATGAGCTTCAAAAGATAATGATGATCATGAAAAAGATCACACAAAAGGCCTCTATGGACTTGATTGATAAAGAAGATCAACCAAAATGGTAAGAAGTCCAAGCTCAAAGAGCATTGAGGTACAATAGCTTAACTCATCTCTTATTAGTGATCAATCTTTTGCTTTTGATCCTTATGTGCTATAACCTACCTATTTGATGAGTAAAGTTATTGATATGCTTAACATGATGTGCTTGATCTTTATTGCATATAGGGATGTTGTAGTGTTTATATTCTAGTCTATAGCATTAATCTTATGTGGTTGATCGTCTAGATGCTTGACTTAGGATGTAAACTCAATTGTGATGTATGCTCAATTGTTCATATTTTACATCATCACATCACTTGTTGGCTTGTTTTTCATCTTTCTTATTTTATAGCCAACTTGTGTAAGTTATTTTGGAAGTTATATGTGTTATAAATGTTTATTTTTTTTAATTGGTTATTTCTTACATTTGGTATCACATATACTCTCCCTTAATAACTATGAGATCATAATCTTTACTTTCATATCTTTTGTGATCTCATTAGAGTTTTTGGTTAGTCTTGCTTCAAGAGTTGTTATACTCATTTAGCTAACCATTAACTTATTAGAGGAATGTTCTCGAATTGTCATCTTACATGGTCAGTTGTTATACTCAGTTCAGCCTGCTTGAGCATCCCGTGTATTTCATGTATGGTCTTCTCCATGGC
Source organism: Vinca minor (assembly GCA_026122235.1). Taxonomy (NCBI): domain Eukaryota; kingdom Viridiplantae; phylum Streptophyta; class Magnoliopsida; order Gentianales; family Apocynaceae; genus Vinca; species Vinca minor. The sequence goes on from JAOCZM010000239.1 coordinate 1,019,328, forward strand.
ATGCATGTTGAAGTTCATAACGAATTGGTCATACTCCGGTGGGAGTGAGCCCAAGATCATATCTGTGGCCATGTCATGACCTACGGTAGCTCCAAGCTTCTCAAGTTGGTCGAAATAGCCCTTCATCTTAAGAACATGTGCACTGACAGAGGTTCCTGGGGCCATTTTGCAACTATTTAACGCCTTAGTTGTGAGGAATCTTTCATGACGAGCTTGCTCTTGGAACATTTCCTTGAGCTGGCCCATCATCTGGAAAGCCTCAACTCCTTCAAACTGTTTTTGAAGGTCAGGGCTCATTGTGACTAACATGAGACAAGTCACATCGTTAGAGTCATCGAAATGCTTCTTCCAAGTATCTCTTTGAGCTCTAGGGGCGTTATTTTCAGGTTGTTCAGGAATGTCCGTTTCAAGAACGTACAACTTTCTTTCCTGCTTAAGGACAATCCTTAAGTTGCGGGCCCAATCAAGGAAATTGGTTCCGCTTAGTTTTTTCCTTCTCAAGGGACTGGATCACGAGTGAATTGTGTGATGAATTGGTTGCCATTATCTACATTATGTTAATTGCAAAGTTATTAGTTTTTGAGCAAAAACATTTTCCACAATTTCAACACTTGATAATGGTGGGGAAAAACATTTTACAATAGTTATAGGAAAGCTTTGGCTTAACACCCACAATTAAAGTAAAATCATCTAATGGGAATGACATCGATATTTCCCGGCTATTTCCCATTTTATGCCCTAGGCCCAAAACTATTTTGATAGCCTAGTTAAGTCGAACCATGTCTAAGCATTATGGAAATCACTATTTTCCCATCTCCCTTTACTTAGGTAACCACTTTATCTGTTGCTTTGGCAAGCAGAAAAATGATGATCCAAGCTTATGGAGTGCTTAGGTTATGGTAAGCACTTTAAGACTTAATTAAAACCATTTGATGTGACGTCTAAAATAAATCCATCCAGACATAAAATAAACATCACACGCAGGATATGGAGCGAAAATGTAAATGTGATATAGCATGGCCTATTCCTATAATGACTCCCACGAGCCTTGTGGGAGTCAAGGGTCAATCTAAGTCTGTATACATCTCATGAATGTAGTCTTCGATCCAATGTCCTCCGGTCTTGTTACATGATTGCATGGGCATACCCAGCCTTCAATGTGAAGTAATAAAACTAATCTAAGAAAGCAGTTACAATTTTACATCATAAAGAAAAACGACTCGCAGGTCGTATTTATAAAATTACAACCCAAACATGTAAAACAAGAGGTATAGTAGGCCATGCTATTCACCATGCTAATATCACATAAAACATGACATAAATAATTCGCGGATATAAATTCAAATTTATATGTGCTGCCACTATGCAGAGCTGGCGGCGGTCCCAGAGTTTTTCCACTACGCAAATCTACATCAGCTCATCGAATGAGTTTTTCCTCCCAGATTTACCCCTCAATCGCCTAACTTAGATAATCGGATTATTCATCGGTTAATCTAATTAACCGAATTGATAACCGATTCATAAACAGTTTATGCATATAATCAGATTCATAAAATGCATTCATAATCATAAACAGTTTATGCATATAACCGAATTAATCTAATTAATCACGATTCACGCTTTATGCAAATTAATCGAATTTAATTTCAAATCGAATCATGCTAAGGCGATTCATGCCGAATCATGAAACCGAAAACAGTTTATACAACAGCAGTTCATAAAACCGTATAAACATGATAAACCGAGAAGCAATTTATGCATATATCACATATATTCATCAAAAGATACATTCTTTAAACGCATTTAAACGGTTTATGCAAATTTCATGATCAAAGAAAAGATTTTTTCTGTTTTTCAAACATACACATATCAAATCGGAATTGATAGTGTTATTGTCTGATGAACAATATCGAAATCGAGTCGTATGAGCAAGGCTCTGATACCACTGAAGGGATTCATGTGCGGAAACTCGTTCCAAACACCCATGGATCCTCCCCTGAAGGATCCGCTCATATGAAACAATTCGAAAACAGCGGTGAAAACTTACAATTTTTCTGATTCAAGAAGCTACTTCTTGAATGGAGGATGACGATTCTTGGAAGTTTTCTTTTTCACCAAAGGAATTCCCTTTGCGGAATTTCCCTCTACCGGTATCCACGCGACGAAACAAGCAGTGATTACTAGCTCTTCGTCTTTCTGAAGTTCGGGAATTTAGAGAGAAAAGGGAAAAGCAGAAAGAAAACGTTTTTCCTTTCTTGTATTGGTATTTCGGCTGAATGACTTAATCTCCTAGGGTTTCGGCTAAGAGATGTTATATAGAGTGTGAGAGTTTGTTCCCAGAACAACTCCCACATCTACTCAACTTCTCTCGGCTGTGGGAGACTCTGACTCCCACGTCCCTGAGACTTTACTGGGTAGTGGGAGTCTTTATCGGATAACAACTCCCACTTAATCCCAGCTTCAGTTAAATACCAAAATTGCCCCTATCTCTAATTCGAATAATAAACACTTTATTATTTTCAGAAAAACAAATGTCAGATACAATGAACCTAGACACATTCTAGATTCATTGAATCTGGACATGAAGCTTGTTAGCTCGTCTATGCGTGTGACCCTGTAGGTTCATATCACAATGGCAATGAAAACACACTTAGTAGTAGTGTGAGTTCATAAGTCACAAGCGGCCCCTAGCAGGACATTGTGACTACCCAAGGTGAATGAATTTACAACGGAACCTATTGTCAATCCACTATTTAATCCCTTTGTCTCGCGATATCCTAATTAACCATAAGGCATGGTGGTCATCACCCTTATTAAGCTTAATTGTATTTATGCTCGATCTCCCGGGTAGATCTGTTTGACAAATAGCATTTGATAACCACTTTATCAAATACATTTGAGCACATGACCATGCATTTAAACAGTCTTTTCCCTATCGAGGGGCCCATGGATATCTCTCTCTAATAATAGATATGGACAAATTCCTTACAATGTCTCTCACATTCAAGCTATGATAGGACACTACATCCGATCATCAGTCGCATTGATTACTCTGTTACAAGTAACGTCCGACTGAGTCAAAACGTGGCTCCATTCATACTAGAATCAATGAAGACATAAGGTCTAAGGATTCAAAAATAGTATTGAGGAAGTAATACTTATGACTTAAGACCATGAAGTATTCTGACGGATCACGTCCAATACAATGTATCCCTATATATTGCATCTATGATGTGATTTGTATCCATTACACATGATCAGTAAAACAAGATCATCAATCAACAATCATACTAGTTTTTATTTCATAGTAATTAAGCATTACATAAAACTAGGGACTTCTAGAATAGTAATTACATAAGCTAATGAGTTTTACTATCAAATCACACATTTGATAATCAAAAGCAAAATTAACTATTCAATTACATGCTCAAAAGATAATAAAACGCACAACATGTGCTAATGGTCCTAGGGCACTACTAACAAAAATAACATAGTATATTTTGCCTTTCGGGCTAACAAGATACCAGTTGTGGATCTCACATTTGTGCAAATGTGCAGGGGTTCAAAAAGATTAGATCACTGACAAAAGGAGAAGCGGACCTGAGAATAGCGAATGGGGCAAGAATTGTTGTTGTAGCTATATGGACATTTAATTTAGTTTTGCCAAGTGGCCTTATTATTGAACTGAATAATTGTCTTTATGTTCCAACTATGAGTAGGAATATTATTTCAGTTTCTTGTTTAGATATTGACGGTTTTGAAATAAATATTAAGAATCAAATTTGTACCCTTCATAGAGATGGTATCTTCTATGGAGATGCCTCTTTGATGAATGGGCTTTATATTCTTAACCTCGATGAATCAATTAAAAGGCCCATCTATAACATTAATACAAAGAGATTTAAATCAAATGACTTAAACCAATCCTACTTTTGGCATTGTCGTTTGGGCCATATCAACGAGAAACGCATATCAAAACTCCATCAAGATGGGATTTTGGCATCATTTGACTTAGATTCTTATGAGACATGTGATTCTTGTTTGTTAGGGAAAGTGACCAAAGCTCCCTTTACTGGACAGAGTGAGAGAGCTTCCGATTTATTAGGCCCCATACATACAGATGTATGTGGACCAATAAACACAAGTGCTAGAGGAGAGTTTCGGTACTTCTTCACATTCATAGATGATTTCAGTAGATATGGCTATGTCTATCTAATGAAACATAAATCAGAATCTTTTGGAATATTCAAAGAATTCCAAAATGAAGTACAAAATCAACTTGGTAAAAGTATTAAAATACTTCGATCATATCGAGGTGGCGAATATCTTAACCAAGAGTTTGGCGAACATCTTGGAGGTTGTGGAAATGTTTCACAATTAACTCCTCCTGGCACACCACAATGGAATGGTGTGTCAGAACGAAAGAATCGCACCTTACTAGATATGGTTCGATCTATGATGAGTCAAACCAATCTTCCAATTTCCTTTTGGGGCTACGCCCTTGAAACTGCTACTTTCATATTAAATAGGTTCCTTCTAAAGCGGTTCAGAAAACACTATAGGAGATATGGACTGGGAAACGACCTAGTTTGTCATTTCTCAAAATTTGGGGATGCGAGGCGTATGTAAAACGCTTATTATCAGATAAACTTGCACCTAAATCTGACAAGTGTTTGTTTGTGGGATATCCTAAAAAAACTAAAGGATATTACTTATATCATCCATCAGAGAACAACGTGTTTGTTGCTCGAAATGGTTTATTCCTTGAAAGGGGATTTATTTCCAAAAGGGATAGTGAGAGTAAGATCCATCTTGAGGAAATTCATACTCCCCAAAAAACATCTGAACCAGCTTTGGAACTTCAGGCAAGCTCACGTGCTGATACTGAGCTTCAATCTTTGACACAAGGCCTAAGGAGGTCAAGTCGGGTACATCAACAGCCTAAGAGATATGGATTTCTCGTGATTGATGATCATCACATTGAACTGATTGATCAAGTCGGGTACATCTCATAGTTCTGAGTCAGATAAGTGGCTAGAAGTTATGAAGTATGAGATGCAATCCATGTACGATAACCTAGTGTAGACTTTGGTTTTCCCACCCGAAGGGTGTAAGGTCATTGATAACAATTGATGTTTAAAAAAGAAAACCGACATGGATGGTAATGTACACACTTTTAAATCTCGACTAGTAGTTAAAGATTATAGACAAATTCATGGTATTGACTATGATGAAACATTTTCTCCTGTCGTTATGATAAAGTCTATTAGGATTTTACTTGCCATAGCTGCATATTATGACTATGAGATATGGAAAATGGACGTTAAGACCTTATCAAATCCTTATTTTAATAGAAACCTTATCGAGGATATGTATATGACACAACCTGAGGGGTTTGTTTATCCATCAAATCCTGGCAAAGTGTGTAAGCTTCAAAGATCCATTTATGGATTGAAGCAAGCATCTTGAAGCTGGAATCGTCGCTTTGATGAAGCAATTAAAGAATTTGGTTTCATAAAAAACGAATACGAGCCTTGTGTTTATAAGAAAGTAACTAATAATGCAGTAGTGTTCCTTGTGCTTTATGTGGATGACATCTTACTAATTGGAAATGACATCCCCACATTAAAAAGCGTAAAAGCTTGGTTGGGGAAGTTCTTTTCCATGAAAGACTTAAGCTAGGCTACATACATTTTGGGTATAAGAATCTATAGAGATAGATCAAACAAAATGATTGGCCTAAGCCAGAGTGGATACATTGACAAGGTACTGAAACGGTTCAGTTTGCAAGATTCCAAAAAAGGATTCTTTCCCATGTCACACGGCATTAAACTCAGCAGAACTCAAGGACCTTCAACAAAGGAAGACCAAAAGCACATGAGTAAGATTCCATATGCTTCAGCCATTGGGTCTATTATGTATGCCATGCTATGCACTCGCCCGGATGTCAATATGACTAGCAGATATCAATTTGACCCTGAAGAGTCACATTGGAATGCAGTCAAGAGCATTCTTAAGTACTTGAGAGGGACAAAAGACATGATCTTAGTTTACGGAGGTCAGGAAAGAAGTCTAGTTGTAAATGGTTACACATATGCAAGTTTCCAGACCGACGTAGATGACTTCATATCGTAATATGGTTTTTTTTGTTTGAATGGAGGCGTCGTGAGCTGGAAGAGCTCAAAGAAAGAAACCGTAGTCGACTCTACAACAGAAGCTGAGTATGTGGCTGCCTCTGAAGCAGCTAAAGAAGTTTTTTGGATCAAGAAATTCGCTGATGGATTAGGTGTCATCCCAAGCATTGTGAACCCAGTGGACCTTTATTGTGATGATATTGGTGCCATTTCACAAGGTAAGGAACCTAGATCTCACCAATGATCCAAACACATTCTCAGGCGTTTCCATATGATTAAAGAGATCATTGATACAGGAGATGTTAAAATTTGCAAAGTTCATACAGACGACAACATCGCAGATCCATTAACCAAACCACTCTCGCAACCTAAAAATGAGAGCCATACTACGTCAATGGGATTGAGGATCATGTATGATTGGACCTAGGCCAAGTGGGAGATTGTTAGTAGTGCCTAGGACCATTAACATATGTTGTACGTTTTATATATTTTTGACCATGTCTTTTGAATAGTTAATTTTGCTTTTGAACATCAAATGCGTGATTTGATAGTAAAACTCATTAGCTTAAGCAATTACTATTCTGAGTATCCCTAGTTTTATGTAATGTTCTTTACAATGAAATAAAACTAGTATGATGTTTGATTGACGATTATTTTTTACTAATCATGTGTAATGTATACAAATCATATCATAGATGCAATATATTGGGATATATTGTATCGGACATGATCCGTTAGAGAAGTAATACTTCATGGTTCTTTAGTCATAAATATTACTTCCTCAATACTATTTGGAATCCTTAAACATTATGTCTCGATCGTTTCCAGCATGAATGGAGCTACGTTTTGACTCAGTCGGACGTTACTTTTAATCGAGTAAATAATATAATCGACAATCGGATGTAGTATCCTATCATGGCTTGAATGTGAGAGGCAATGTATGGGATTTGTCCCTCTCTTATTAGAGAGAGATATCAATGGGCCCGTCGATAGGAAAGACTTTTCAAATTCATGGACGTGCTCAAATGTATTTAATAAAGTGGTTATTAATACTATTTGTGGGAACAGTCTACCTGGAGATCGAGAATACAAACAATTAAGCTTTATAAGGATGACAACTACCATGTCTTATGCTTAATTTGGATATCGCGAGACAAATGGATTAAATAGTGGATTGATATTAGGTTCCACCGTACATTCATTCACTCTGAGTAGTCACAATGTCGTGCTGGGGACCGCTTGTGATTTATGAACACATACTACTACCAAGTGTGTTTTCATTGCCATTGTGATATGAACCTGCAGGGTCACACGCATAGAAGAATTAACGAGCTTCATGTCCAAATTCAATGAATCTAGAATGTGTCTAGGTTCATTGTATTTGACATTTATTTTCTTGAGAATAATAAAATGTTATTATTCGAATTAGGGATTAAGGAGGGGCATTTTTGGTATTTGGTTTTAGTTGGGATTACGAGGGAGTTATTATGCGATAAAGACTCCCACTACCAGAAGAGGATGATATGACGTGGGAGTTGGTTTTCGGAGCAAACTCTCACGCCTATCTAATCTGTTTTGGCTGAATCACTAGGGTTAGACTTCTGTGAGCCCAAAACCCTCAATTCCCGAAATCAGATTTCTCCCATTCTCTTCTGTCTAGATTCCCGAAACTCAGAAACGAAGAGCTAGCACTCATTGCTCGTTTCGTTGCGTGGAAACTGTTAGAGGAATAACCGGGTCTAAAACAGGTTATGCATCGGAAATAAAACGACCCGCCTCAAATAGGATCTTTCACGAGTAAGAACCTTAGACTACGGGATAGAATTATACCTTTCAAAGTGCATAAATCGTCTGAAACGGTTTCAGTTGTCACGAACGGAACGCCACCAACGCAGGCTCCGCCTCTCCCAATATCCACTCGATCTTCCGGGGATGGTCCTCTACCGCTTGGTGCTAGCCAACGCCTCGTAGAAGTCTTGAAGACACTCTTCAAGATAGAGTATATATATATGGTGGATATAGGACCTAAAAGAAGAACAAGAAACTGTTTTCTTACTTCTTTTCTATTAGCCAAAGCTAGAAAACAAGTATATAGAAAAGCTGTCTTTTCTTTCTATTCAATCCCTATTGAATGCTCTCTCTTTTTCTCTCTATTCTTAGCTTTCAAAAGCTGGAGAATAATGACTTAGAATGCTAGGAAAAATCAGCATTTTTCTTAGTCATTCAAGAGAGAGTGGGGAGAGAGAAAGGGGAAAGTGGGAGATCATGAAGGAAACCACTCCTCCACATTCTCCACCACTTCAACCTCCTTCTAAGAGATAATAGCTGAAAATATATCCAATTTTCCAGCCATAAGGTCGGTCCAAATGGGTTGGTCGGCCCAACCCGATTAAGGGCCCAATCCAATCCCGGCTTGGCCCGGCCCGGGCGCATTGGCGCACCTTAGATTAAATGTACTCCAACAAGCCCAATCCAGTTGATCTATGAGTGCGACCCTGGAGGTATCTATGATGTTGGCCGTAACATCATATGTCACAGGTAATGAGAGGTATCTAGCAACGCATCATTACCCCCAATTCATAAATATCTTGTGACTATCATAATCACATCATTTAACATTTGTATTTAAATCCTTTTGTCCTTGATATCTAGATTGAACACAAGTTATGGAAAAAGTCACACTTGTATATAGGAGGGACAAATCCTTCAAAGGGGCCCAAGATATCGCTCCTGCTATATAGGAGGGACAAATCCTTTCTGCATCCCATTCATCCTGAAAAAGATTCGTGATATACCCAATAAATGCCTTTATTGCTCACCCTGTTACGGATAGCGTTTAACATTATAAAAGCATAACACTAGCCATGCAAGAACTCTTGTGAGACCTCAAGTCGAAGGATCTCATATACAACCCAGTCAAAAATTGAGAAACACCGTTGACTATTATATAACAACCCATTGTGTGTTTCTCATGTAGGGTCTGTCCAGTATAATGATTCTCTAATCATATATACCCATGTGACGATCCGATATCTTATATCAATCACTGCACATACTAGTCTTACGCATTATTATTGTCCTCGAAGATTCCATAATAATGTTCGACTAGGGGACGCTTTCGTAATCATAACAATTATGAATACTATTCTAAGGACATATTATTTCATTATGTTTTTAAGAACGCAGAAACATATTGAAATAATACTGGAATTTATGCCTTTTTATTCATCAAAATGAAAATTACATAAATACGATACAATAATTTCGCAATTGCACTAAAGACCCAAAATCATCTACTGATTGGTCTTTAAGGGCATACTAATGACTGTCTCTAAAGAAAAGATCAGCCCTCCAGATATCGGATACCCATGGAGCTAGCGTGACTGATCATGTCGCTGCCGCGATAGGGCTTTCGTCGAGTGGATCGGCGACATTGTTTGCCGAATCTACTCTACATATATGCACATCGCCTCTTTCTAAAATCTCGCGGATTAGGTGAAAATGCCGTAGTACATGTTTGGACCTCTGGTGAGATCTGGGTTCCCTAGATTGTGAAATAGCCCCATTGTTGTCACAATAGAGGTCTATCGGGTTCGCAATACTAGGAACCACATTGAGGTCGGAAATAAATTTCCCGATCCAAACCGCCTCCTTAGCCGCTTCACAAGCTGCTATGTACTCGCCTCTGTCAGTAGCATCTCGCGATGGTCGATTGCTTTGAACCGCGCCACCACAAAGACTTCCATTCAAGTTAAACACATATCCCGATTGCGATCGAAAATCATCTCTATCGGTTTGGAAACTAGCATCGGTGTAACCACTTACAACGAGCTCATCCGCCCTCCATAAATCAAGAATGTATCCTTAGTCCCTGCGTAAGTACTTGAGGATATTCTTGATCGAGATCCAAATACGTTCACCGTAATTAGACTGGTATCTCCTCGTAAGGCTTAAGGCAAACGAGACATCTGGGCGAGTACATAACATGGCGTACATGATGGATCCTATGGCAGAAGCATAAGGGATCTCTTTCATGCGTTCTAATTCGGCAGCGTTTTAGAACACTCGTTTGTTCGATGCACCCGAGTACTCATGTGCCATAGGACAAAGGCCTTTCTTAGACTCTTGCATGCTAAACCGCTTTAGCACCTTGTCTATATATGTACTCGACTTAGGCCAATGAGTCTCCCTGGATCTATCTCTATAGATCTTGACTCCCTGTAATATGGGCTGGCATCGCCTAAGTCTTTCATAGAGAAACACGTACTCAACCAAGCCTTGCAGACTTTTAAGGTTGGTATGTCGTTTCCAATGAGTAGTATGTCATCTACATACAAAACCAGGGAATACGATTGAGCTCCGACTAACCTTCTTGTAAACACAAGGCTCATCCTCATTTCTTATGAAGCCAAACTCACTGGACGGCATCATTAAAACGGATGTTCCAACTTCGAGAAGCTCGCTTGAGTCCATAAATGGATCTCTCAAGCTTACATACTTTTCCCAAAGCATTCTCTGGAGTGACAAAACCTTCAGTCGTGTCATATACACATCCTCTTCAAGTTTTCCATTAAGGAAAGCGGTTTTGACATCCATTTGCCGATTTCATAGTCATAGTAAGTCTGCAATAGCAAACAAAATCAGAATGGACTTGAACATAACTACAGGGGGAAAAGGTCTCGTCATAGTCAATACCATGAACTTGTTTGAAACCTTTCGCGACTCGATCGCTCCCTGTACGCTTGTACATTCCCTTCATTGTCGGTTTTAATCTTAAAAACCCATTTGGACCCTATGGGAGTTACCCTTCAGTGGATCAACCAAGATCCGGACTTTGGTTTGTGTACATGGAGTCCATTTCATATCTCATGGCCTCAAGCCATTTCTCGAATCAGGGCTATTAATTGCTCGTTTGTAGGTTGAAGGTTCATCGTGATCCACAAACATAACATCACCATGTTCGTTATGAAAAAACCAAATTTTTTTCCGGAGGTGGACGACTGAACTCTACCATACCTACGCAATTCTTGTGTTTCTTGAATCAGTGCTGGTTGCACAACTCGCTTTGTGGCACTCGCCGCACAACAACTTGTGGAGTCCTGCTCAATTTCCATCTTATCATTAGTGCTAGTTTGAGCGTCTGGAACTTCATTAAGTTCTACGCTACTCCCACTCGTGTTTCTAGAAACAAATTCTTTTTCTAGAAAGACTCCCGTGCGAGCAACAAACATTTTGTTTTCGTTAGGGATATAAAAGTAGTATCCTTTAGTTTCCTTAGGATAACCTACAAATATACACTTTTCAGATTTTGGAGCCAACTTATCAGAAGCTGAGCGTTTTACAAAAGCTTCACAGCCCCAAATCTTGAGGAAAGACAAGCTGGGACGCTTCCCTACCCATAACTCGTATGGCGTCTTTGCAATCGATTTAGATGGAACGCGGTTAAGTGTTAAAGTCATTGTCTCTAGTGCGTGTCCCCAAAAAGAATTGGGCAGGCTCGTGTGACTCATCATAGAACGAACCATATCTAATAAGGTTATGTTCCTCCTTTCAGATACACCATTCCATTGTGGAGTAGCTGGAGGAGAAAGTTGTGAAACGATTCCACAATCCTTTAGATAGTCACAGAATTCTTGACTCAAGTATTCTCCTCCTCGATCAGATCGAAGAACCTTAATACTCTTGCCAAGTTGGTTTTCTACTTCTAGTTTAAACTCTTTAAACTTAGCAAATGCTTCGGATTTATGTTTCATCAAGAACACATATCCATACCTACTGAAGTCATCAGTATAGGTAATGAAGTAGAGGTAACCACCCCTTGCATGTATATTAAAAGAGCCACATACATCACTATGTATTAGTCCTAATAAAGCATCGGCTCTCTCACCTAGCTTAGTGAAAGGTGATGTTGTCATCATACCCAACAAACAAGATTCGCATCGATCATAAGACATGAAGTCAAATGATTCCAAATGATCCCCATCTTTATGGAGCTTGGATATGCGGTCTTCGCTTTATGTGGCCTAAGCGACAATGCCAGAGGTATGCCGGATTAGAATCATTAGTCTTAATCCTTTTTGTATTTATATTTAAAATTGGCATATCAAGGTCTAAAATATATAGACCATTAATCAAAGAGGCGCTTGCATAAAAAATATTATCCAAAACTAACGATAATCGTTGGTTTTTGATTGAAATCTCAAAACCTTTCTTGTCCAAACAAGAAACTGAAATAATATTCTTAGTTAAACTTGGTACATAGAAACAGTTTTCTAAACCTAAAACAAGCCCTGAAGGCAAAGTAAAAGTACAAGTCCCCTACAGCTTAAGGGTCGCAACACGTGCTCAGCTGCCAACTCGTAGTTCCACTTCACCCCTTTGCCAACTCTCTACTCCTTTGCAGCTCCCTCGCACATTAGTACAAATGTGAGAACCACATCCGGTATCAAGTACCCAAGAAGTAGTTGTATTTAAATTCATATCAATCATATTAATATCAACAACATAAATACCTGAGCCCGAAGCAACATTTGCTTTCTCCTTTTCCAACCTTTTTTCCCCGCAACATAGCTTTTGCGCTTCCTTTTCCAGTGACCCTTTTCACCACGAGTGATGACAGATAGAGTCCTTGGCTACGCCACCCTTAGATTTTAGTGCATTGTTGAAAGTGGTTTGCTTGCCTCGGGCTTACCTTTCGGGTTGCCTTTGGATTTCACAAAACCTTTGCCTTTGCCCCTTTTGCACCATCAAGTATGGTGTCGGGCTTGGACTTGCCTATTTCCTTCTCGGCAGTCCTCAAGCATGTTCAACAACTCATGCAATGGCTTGTCAATTTCATTCATGTGATAATTCGTAATGAACCGATCGAATGACTCGAGCAACGATTGCAAGATCAAATCGAGTCGACAACTCTTTGCCCCCAAAGGAAATCCCGCTTTTCAAGGTTCCGAACATAACATTTCATCTTAAGAACGTGAGTTCCTACCGGCATTCCTTCAGACATTTTTTCATTGAAAAAGAGATTTCGATACGTCGAATCTCTCCCCGGCGTGCTTGTCCCCCGATATAGTTGCTTCGAGTTAGCTAAAGATCTCATAAGCCCCCATGTCCTCATGTTGCTTCAAGCTCGGGAATTCATGGTGACAAGCATGAGGCTAGACACATCTAAAGCATCACTACAATGCTTCGATAAGCACTTCTTTCAGCGGTCGAAGCGCGAGCCTCCCGTGTATCGAGAATAGGTCGTTCTAGAACATACAGACTTTTCTTTCATACTTGAGAACGATTCTCAAGTTCTCGAACCAATCAAGAAGTTAACTCCTCTAATTTGTCCTTCTCAAGGACAGAACACGATGATAGTGTTTGGTTTGAATTTGCCATTTTTCTACAACAAAATACATATGCAAAGTAAGTACCGATAAAAATCATTATTAGGTCTTTTATCTTTTTAATGATTTCTCCCACTATTTTCCTAGAGTGAATAACCCTCATTATCAACTCGTAAAGTTCGTTAACTTTCTAGCAGGCCAAGATCCATATTTCACCTCGTTCTGAGTCAGCTTTGGCTGATCGCCCAAAACATAGTTATTTAGGTAGGCAACGTTTGCCAATTACATGAAATTATGTAATTCTTGGTTAGTTGAGTGAATAACATTTATTCAAGCGTATCAATATACACTTTTCTCAACTCTTTTGCCTCTAGATCCTCAATCCATTTATTGAGATAATCCAATTAACTAGGACCCTAAGTTTTTGCCGGCGGATATCACAAATTATCCTTCGCGCCTCACCCGGATAGACACGTATGTACAGCTTTGGCATGTCCCATACTAATGTCGATCTAGGACTTGACGAGGGCCAAACTTAGGAAGGCACTAATTAATATTTAATTGAGGGGTTTTGTTTTTAACAATCTCACCAGAAAAGCGTAAAATAAAACAGTTTATGCTTATATACATATGCATCCAATACATAAAAGTAAAAATGCAATAGTAATCGCCATATCCTATTCGGTTTTTCCAAGCCAATGGAAAAAATGTGAACTCAATCAAAGGGTGTGAAAAGAAGACATTCTATTTTACACCGTCTTGACCTTCAGGTGGTTGTCTCCAAAGCATCATCACAGCTGTACCTTCTCCTAATATAGAATTACATAATTCTAAGGAAACCTCGAGTTACATTCGAGGGGAAATTGATGAGAAGAGAATTACAACTTTTGATAATAAAAAAGATAGGCACGATACGCAGATCGTATTTATAAAATAAACCAACAGGGTAAAGGCGATTACTATGCATCATGCTCAACTAACATAACAATTTATGAAAAATGAACATTTCATATTCTGTTTCAGTTCGGTGGACCGGCCACCACGCTCGGTCGACCCGGTAACTAGTCGGATGAACCGACATATAAGGCATGCAAAATATAGATTCATAATCCATATTAAAATACTATAGCACATTAAGTCTATAGGGTACTAGTGAGTGGCTCTATTACCACTGTTAGAGGAATAACCGGGTCTAAAACGGTTATGCAGCGGAAATAAAACGACCCGCCTCTAATAGGATCTTTCACGAGTAAGAACCTTAGACTACGGGATAGCATTATACCTTTCGAAGTGCAGAAATCGACTGAAACGGTTTCAGTTGTCACGAACAGAACGCCACCAACGCAGGCTCCGTCTCTCCCAATATCCACTCGATCTTCCGGGGATGGTCCTCTACTGCTTGGTGCTAGCCAACGCCTCGTATAAGTCTTGAAGACACTCTTCAAGATTGAGTATATATATATATGGTGGATATAGGACCTAAAAGAAGAACAAGAAACAGTTTTCTTACTTCTTTTCTATTAGCCAAAGCTAGAAAACAAGTATATAGAAAAGCTGTCTTTTCTTTCTATTCAATCCCTATTGAATGGTCTCTCTTTTTCTCTCTATTCTTAGCTTTCAAAAGCTGGAGAATAATGACTTAGAATGCTAGGAAAAATCAGCATTTTTCTTAGTCATTCAAGGGAGAGTGTGGAGAGAGAAAGGGGAAAGTGGGAGATCATGGAGGAAACCACTCCTCCACATTCTCCACCACTTCAACCTCCTTCTAAGAGATAATAGCTGAAAATATATCCAATTTTCTAGCCATAAGGTCGATCCAAATGGGTTGGTCGGCCCAACCCGATTAAGGGCCTAATCCAATCCCGGCCCGGCCCGTGCGCACTGGCGCACCTTAGATTAAATGTACTCCAACAGAAACCGGTAGAGAGCAATTCTGCAAAGCAAGACTATTGGTGGCAGCACCACAACATCCGAAATCAGAACCTTCAACCGAAATTTGAAAGTAATTTTCGCCTGCTTTTCGATTCCTATGGTATGAGAGGATCTTTTAGGTGAGGATTCATGGGTGTTTAGAATGAGTTTCTGCCCATGAATCCCTTCAATACCTACTTTAACGAAAAATATTATTTCAATTTCTTGTTTGGATAAGATGGGTTTTGAAATTCATATTAAAAACCTACGAATGTCGTTATCATTGAATAATATTTTTTATTGTTGTGCAACTTTGGTGAATGGTTTATATATGTTAAACCTCGATTCATCGGTCTATAACATAATGATTCAAATCATACATACCTCTGGCATTGTCTCTTGGGCCATATAAACGAGAACTGCATTTCAAAACTCCATAAAAATGGATTATTGGAGTCATTTGATTTTGAATCATATTATACATGGGAACCTTGTTTAATGGGTAAGATGATTGCTTATCCTTTTACTAGAAATGGAGAACGAGCAAAAGATTTGTTGGAACTAATACATAGTGATGTATGTGGTCCATTCAATATCCATGTGAGATGTGGTTATCTATATTTCATTACTTTTACTGACAATTAGAGTCTTTTTGGATACGTTTTTCTTATGAAATACAAGTCTGAGGCCTTTGAAAAGTTCAAAGAGTATAAGAATAAAGTAGAAAACCAACTTGACAAAAGTATAAAGATGTTTCGATCTGATCGAGGTGGGTAATACTTAAGTCAAGAATTTCGTGATTATCTTTATGTTGAATTTTTCACAACTTTCTCCACTAGCTACTCCACAATGGAATGGTGTATCCGAAAGGAGAAATCGATCCACGATGATGAGATGCTTCGATCCGATCGAGGTGGGGAATACTTAAGTCAAGAATTTCGTGATTATCTGTATGTTGAATTGTTTCACAACTTTCTCCAACGGCTACTCCACAATGGAATTGGTTGATCAATGATGAGTCACGCGAGTCTTTCAAACTCTTTTTGGGGACATGCTTTAAAAGCAGCATCTTTAACACTAAACAGAGTTCCATCCAAATATGTTGAAAAGACACCATATGAGATATGGACTAGGAAACGTCTTAGTATTTCTTTCATGAAGATTTGGGGTTGTGTGGCATTTTTTAAACGTCCATCTTATTTGTTGGGTATCCTAAGGAAAGTAAAGGATACTACTTCTACATTTCTAACAAGAACAAAGTGTTTGTTGCTCGAAAAGGATTGTTTCTGGAGAAAACGTTTCTTTCTAGGAAAATTAGTGGGAGCCAAGTGGAGTTTAATGAAGTTCTAGAACTTAGTGAAGTTCTAGAACTTACTGAAGTTCAACAAAGCACTAGTGATCAGATGGAATGTGAACAAGCTGTACAACCGGTTCAAGAAACACAAGAATTGCGTAGGTCTAGTAGAGTTACAACATTTTGATTTTTCATAACAGAATATGGTGATGTTATATTTATTGATCGCGATGAGCCTACAACCTATAAACAAGTAATTACTAGTCCAGATTCTGAAAATGGCTTTAGGCCATGAAGTCCGAGATGGATTCTATGTACACTAACCAAGTATGGATCTTGGTTGATGCACCTGAGGGGGGTAACCCCAATAGGGTGCAAGTGGGTTTTTAAATTAAAAATCGACATTGAAGGAAACTTTCAAACGTACAAGGGGCTACTTGTCATGAAAGGTTTTAAACAAATTCATGGTATTGACTATGATGAAACATTTCCCCCTGTAGTTATGTTCATATCTATTTGAAATTTCTTGTAATAGCAGCATACTATGATTATGAGATCTAGCAAATGGATGTCAAAATAGTTTTCGTTAAGGGAAACCTTGATGAGGACGTGTATATGATACAAATCGAAGGTTTTTTCAATCAAAATAATGCCAATAAAGTATGTAAGCTAAACAAGTCCATTAATGGACTAAAGCAGGCTTCTACAAGCTGGAATCGACTTTTTAACGAAGCCGTACACGAGCTTGATTTTATCAAGAATGTTGATGAACCTTGTGTTTAAAAAAGTTTAGTGGAACCTCGGTCGTGTTCCTAGTTTTGTATGTGGATGACATACTACTTATAGGGAATGGCATTCCAACCTTGGAATCTGTAAAGGTCTGGTTGGAGCAATGTTTCTCTACGAAAAACTTAGGTGAAGCAAGCTTCATCTCAGGGGTCAAGATCTATAGAGATAGATCACGTAGACTCCTTGGCCTAAGTCAGAGTACATATATATAGACAAAGTACTAAATCGGTTTAGCATGCAAGAGTCCCAACGGGCCTTTGTTCTTTAGCACTTGGTACGGTTCTTTCAAGACAACAATGTGCTACGACACTAGATGAGAAAGAATGCATGAGTAAGATTCCACATGCTTCGAAAATTGGATCTATCATGCATGCTATGTTGTGTACTAGCCCAGATGTCTCGTATGCTTTGAGTATAACAAGAAGATGCCAGTTAATATACGGTGAGCGTCACTGGATAGCCATCAAGAATATCCTAAAGTACTTACGAAGGACTAAGGACACGTTCTTAAACTATAGAGGGGAAGACGAGCTCATTGTAAGTATTTACAGTGATGCTAGCTTACACTGATGCTAGTTTCCAAACCAATAGAGGCGACTTTAGATCGCAGTCGGGCTATGTATTGCACTTCTACAACTGAAGCTGAGTAGCTGCATCAGATGTTGTAAAGGAGGTTTGGATCCGGAAGTTCATTGCTGAACTTGGTATGGTAACTAGCATTGCTAATGCGATTGATTTGAAGGCCATATCTCATTAAGAGGAACCAGGATCTCACCAAATGTCCAAACATATACTCAGGCGATATCACCTAATCCGAGAGATTATTGATAGTGGTGAAGTAAATATTTTCAAAGTACATACGGACGATAATATCGCCGATCCGCTAACGAAACCGCTGACACAACAACAACAACATGATCGTCATATTTGTAGTGTGGATATTAGATACCAAGAGAACTGGTCTTAGAGATAGTTCGTATGTACATTATGCACTAAAAGACAAGGTTGTTATCTTTAGTGCAGGTAGGAGATGTATCTATATTTTTCATTGTAATTAAATATTAAATGCAAAATTCCATTATTATGCTGTATTACTACTGCAAAATTGTATTAAACATAATAACGTCACGTGAGTAGTTATTGTAATTGTTACATTGAACTATTCTAAATGTCCCTAGTCGATCATTATTATGGAATGCCAAAGATAATAATAATGTGGGAGACTAGTATGTGTCGTGATTGATATTGGATATCTAATCAACACATGTGTATGTGATACTAGACTGACCCGCTAGCTATAAGAAACACTTCATGGATTGCTATATGAATGTCATTAGTGTTTCTTATTATGATTATGTTTGTATCTAAATCATTCGACTTGAAATCACACAAGATTTCCTACGTGGCTAATGATATGCTTTTATGGTGTCAAACGCTGTTTGGAACTAGATGGGCTATAAAGTCATTTGTTGGGTGTATTTATGAACCATGTGTAGGATGAGGTGTGATAGATAGAGGATATGTTCCTCCTATATTACATGAGTGATATCTTGGGCCCCTTGATCGAGTGAGGCTAATTCATGGCCATGAACAAGTGAATTAATATGAGCTATTAATGTCAACTCGAGAATCAAGAAATTGATTGTTCGAACTATACAAGTGTGATATTCTCCATGACTTGTGTTCAATCTAGATATCAAGTACAAAAAGGTTATAACTGTGATTACTTGAATCATCGGAATATTTGTCAATTGGGAGTAATGATGTGTTGCTAGATTTCTCTCATTACTGTTGACAATTGTTGTCACGACCAACTTAGCAAATACCTAATGGTCGCACATTATGATCAATTGGATTGGGCTTGTTGGAATTTTTTATTTTTTTATTTTTTTGTTCAAATTATTGCAATTTTGTTTAGGCAAGTAGTACATGGAGGGGGACTAAGCCAAATACCTCCAAATTGGTGGAAACAAATCCACTTCTTACAAGTAGTACCTAGCAGAATAAATGCAAACTGGACCATTTAAAATTATGGCCCAGGTGATACATAAGAAGTCTATTCTAGCATGCAACATAGATGCAAACAAGAATATAAATAAACAAATGTAGAGCTAATTCATTTATAATCATGGATCAAGTGTTACAAAGAAAAAAGTGCAAAACAGTAAAATGCAAAGCCTTAAAGAGGCTAAACAATGCAAAATTTAGCCATTTATAACCATGGATCAGGTGATACAAAAATACTACATAACTAAGGATGCAAAACAGTATAAAGCATTACCTTAAGAGGAAAAGCAGATACAACATGCAACCTAATCTAGGAAATACGCAGATAACGAGTGCCTAATCGATCAAGATTGACAAGACCCCTTACCTCGAAAGGAAGACCTTGAAACAAAAGCTACGTTCGCCAGAGCATCTACCACCCGATTAAGCTCCCGGTAGATATGTTTAATGATTCCATATCCTATGAGTGAAACAATCTTCCGAAAAAGATGATCCAAAGTCCAAGAAAGCATAGAGCCTTTAGTATTCGCATGAGCCAGTATCTCCGAATCAGTTTGGATCAACACATGAGAGATCTCATATTGAAGGACCAAGACCAATCCCGCTGTAAAGAGCTTCCATCTCAGCTCTCATGCTCGTGATATCCACACCAAGAAAAATAGAGAAAGAAGCAATAAACCTCTCGTCACTCAGTCTAATAATGACGCCTATCCCAGCAGGGCCCGGTTTCCATTTAGAAGCACCATGAATATTAAGAATAGCCCGCTCGTCCCCAATCACATCTCTCCAACGCAGAACAATAGTCTTCCTCAAGGTAGGGGTGCCATTACCGCGACACGTGGACAAACCCCTTGTCATAAAAAAAGAATTAGTGTAATCCCTAAACTGAGCCAAAATACTCGACTGAGAAGTAGTTTTAGCTTCATAGACAAATCAACACCTTGCTTTCAATAAAAACCAACAAACACAACAAGACAGAATCACCAAAGATTTGTGATGGGCTTGTTGGAATTTACATTTGATATAGGTGCTCTAATTGGATTGGGCAGTTAATTGGATTGGGCCGACCAATACTCGATTGGACAAACCGATCCGGTTGAACTGGAAATTCGGTCAAAGAACCGGTTTGATAAATTCAAAACCGGACATGTACTAGGCATTTGAGGTGTGTGTGTGTGTAGGTGGTGATAATGGGGAGCAAATTGAGGGGAATGTGTAAGTAGTGGGTGAAACACTATTCATTTCCTTAGATTATCAATTGTTGATAATAATATTCTCCTACTATTCTTCTCTAAGGTTGCCGAATTTTAGAGTGAAAAATCTACCAAAAACAACACACCAAGAACATTAAAAAGTTAGAATAAAAATTAGATTTTTCGTTCTTCCTTTTTCCAATTTTATACTTAAACCTATACACCGAAATTCCTGAAGATTGTCTTCAACTTCGAAGCTTTCTGACTAGCATTAGAGACACGAAGAACAAGCTCAAGTTGATTGTGTTGATACCGCTAGAGTCAGGAGTCGATAAAGATCGGTTGTTGTTGGTGATTCCGTAGCAAACACACAACAGAAATCATTTATGTCATCCCGTAAACAAAAGGTAAAAATCCTAATAAAAGATCATTGGTTCTTACTCGTGAATCATCTTGTTAGAAACGGATTTCGCTTTTATTTTTCCGATGTGTTTGTTTAGGAATCTGAATTTATTTCTTTCATTATCTACCCTGGTTTCAAGAAATGCTTCTCGCGTCGTTCGAAAAGTCAACAAGGTGGCGGGCATCTGAAACCCGAACCTTTTCTAAGAACTAGATTGATTAAGTCTCAAAACTTTTGGGACTAGAGTGATTGATAACATTTGGTCTTAGAATTGATAATATCTATTAGTTGGGGACTAATGTTGGAATTACTCTTCATATATAATAACTTTTAGGTTAGAAATCAGACATTAATCCTACATTCTTTATTCATACGACTACAGACAAACTTCTGAGACAAAAGTTGAGTAGACTCTGGACTCGGAAACACCAATCGAATGTAAATATTTTCTTAGATTCATTAGATTAATTCATAGTCTAAGCAGTGTATGATAATAGGATGTTGTTTGTTTTGTTATGATTCTTGGTGGAGAATCATGTGATTTTCAGACGATTAAGTATCGATAACAGTAAGTATAGATTCTCTCTTATTCTTCATAAAGGCTATATTTTCTATATCGAATCGGGAAAAAATTGAGTTTATTTTTTCTCTTGATATATTGTAATTGACAATTTTGATGTCACCGAATGGTGTCTCGATTCGTCTTCTTTCAGAAATTTGCACCGTTTTGATAGGATTTGAGTACTCAAACATCATATGCTCGTATTTGTAATCGGATTTTTTATGGGAGATGTTTCTATACTTACTGAATGTAAGGACTTTATATTCTTAGAGTTTACTTGGAGAATACAAATCCGAACTTATATACCCGGGTCCGAGGCGTGACAGGGCATCTTGACTAACTATGCTTGTGACAGTAGAGCCTCTCATTTACTCAACATTTTTTCTACTCTTCCACGAGACATCTGCGGATTGTTCAACTTTGATCTCTAAGGAACACCTTATTATATACACGTAGTTTAGATTTTTTGTTTTGTTTCTTAGCTACTGATCCTTTGGCACTCTATTGATTTCATCAATAAAATTTGTCTGATCTGGACATTTTCTTTTTTAAAAAAATAAAATGTATAATACTTAGCAAAAATAAAAATAAAATTTAAATAAGTAGAAGCATCATTCTCATGCAAGGTTTAAGTACATAATTGAGACATTAATCCACGAAAAAAGAAGCAGCTCAGGCCGTGGTACACAAGTTGCTCAACTTTACCTAGCGTGTTCACTAATCGATTAAATTGAAAAAATCGAATCAAATCGAATTTTATTATACGATTCGGTTTATTCGGTATTTTTATTTATGCGATCTCGATTTTAAAAGAGTCAAAATAATTCGTCTTATTATTTGATTTTCATTTTTTTAAAAAAATATAATTACTGAATCGACCAATTTTTTTATTATTAAAAAATTGTATTGTACTTATAAATATTATTTAGAATTGTTTTCAATCAATGTGTTTTAGTGACATTCTAGGAGTAACCACTTTGTGCATGTATTGTCAAATGTTAGGCCGGACTCCTATTCATCCGCTCCTATACCCCAAATTATTGGTGACTTAATGATTTATATGTTGTCTAAATTTTCTTAAGTCGAGTTACAAAAGAAAAAATAAAATTCGGTACAAAGTGGACAGGCTCTTATAAAATTTTGATTTGGTTTTATTTTTCATAAAATGTTAACAAATCAAACCAAATTTTGAAATTTTTGTTCAGATTAGTCCGGTTCCTATGCGGAACAGAGAAAGTTTCGCACCGTGGGGAACAATTTGGACTGTCGAATGAAGTTTTAACGATCCAAATTTGATGAGAGAAAAGTTGTGGCTGGATTTAAGAAATAAAAAAATAAAAAAATTTCTCTCTCAAAATTTGAACCGTTCAAAGCTATCATCAACAACCCAAATTATTTTGTTCCACATAGAAGCCGGAGTGGATGCAGACTCCAAACTTTCTGGTTCCCCACTCATTCCATAATAGGAAAAGCGCCTTTTTCCTGGCCCACGACGATATGATTGCTGGACCCCCCAACTTTATTTATTTCTGGTTCCCCGCTCATTCAATAATAGGAAAAGCGATTGCCTTTTTCCGGGCCCACGACGGAGTGCGGAATATGATTGCATTGTATAGTAAACCACTTTTATTTTATTTTTTTACATGGGAATGAGGACTGTTTTAGATGCTTAACTTAGTACCGAATAGAATACGAATCTTCAGGTCGAGGACAAAGGTTTGTTTCAATGAACTGGCCTCTTAGACTATATTACTACCATTTGAAGAAATAAAAATTTCGACATTCAATATGGAACTAGGATGCAGTATTGTATAAAAAAACAAAATTAGTTAATTATATTTATTTCTTTTGAAGTTTGTTCAAATTATGGATGAGTCATTAATGTTTGGTCAAACTACATTCTACTAGCTTGTTGGAAAGATGACTAGCCGTAGTAAACTTTGTTCACAAATATGTTTTACTTAAATTTGGGGTCACTATAAGAAAATAGTTAAATAATGAAGGACTTTCCTATTCGGCCGCTAAACTAGGAATAGCGACCGAACCATGTGGTCAGATATGTTTCGTCGCTGAGCCGAATGGCGACCAAGGTCCGACCAAAAATTGGTTCGCTAATTACCAACGGATTAGCGACTGAACAGACATCAATGTTGACTTTGACTTTGATTGTGTAACGACCAATTATCGACGATTAATTTAGCGACGCAATAATTGGTCACTAATTACCGATGGAATAGCGACCAAAGTGACATCAATGTTGACTTTGACTGGATAACGACCGATTACCGATGGTCAATTTAGCGACGGATTATTTGGTCACTAATTACTGACAGATTAGAGACCGAATTCACATCAATGTTGACTTTTGACTCTGTAACGACCGATTTTCGACGGCCAATTTAGAGACTGAAAATATTGTCGCTAATTACCGACCAATTAAAATTCATTTGACTTTGACTTTGAATCTATAGCAACCGAATTAACGGTCGCTAATTGTTTTTAATTAAAAAAAATACTGAATTTTAATTAAATCCATGTTATAAGAAATAGAAATACACACATCAATAAACCAGAAAAACTATCAATAAGATCGCAAAAAAAAATAATAATAATAATTATCAATAAAACCCAAAAATAACATCACATAACTCATTATTTTATCAATACATTCTAAAAAAAAAATACAAGTTTACACTCCCATGTACCAATTACAACACTCACAAACAAAGTGTGAACTCCACTCCTCCACAAATTCTATTTTTCTTGTTTCTTTATGACCTTGCAATATACTCCTTGGTGTCCCATATCTTTTGTAGATTCACTTATATGTATATCCTCGGAAATGCATGAGTTGCAATCTGAAAATTCAAGAATCAAATTAATTTATGACAATAAAATTACCACTTTGAACAATGTTGATAAGTTATACTACACGACAATTAATTTATGGTACTAAAGTTATACATAATTTTTCTTAAAAAGTACTAAAAATAAACCTACAAATATTACTCACTTTCAATATGTGGAATTCCAAGAAACTAGTCGTTCAACTTCTCGAGAAAGAGACATATAAAATTGGGTAAATTAAAAAGAACAAAAAAAATATATATATCATGAATGAAAAAATGGATTAATAAAGGAAAGTTAAGAAAAAAAAATTAAGAAATAAAGCACAACAACAAATAGAGAACCAAATTAATAATTCTATTTCTAATCATTCTAAATCATCATCCGACATAAATTAATCATCTTCTTCAGAAATGTCATCACCCGACATAAATTCATCTTCATTAAGACGGCATGTACGGTCACAAGTACAACCTCGATTTCCCCTAACACGGTGTGCAAGTGGAACAACTTCAGTAACAGTTGGATCCATGTGTCTAGTCTCCTCCTCGCGAACTTCCTCCTGATATTGTACCGAAATATTAGTAACGTCAACTAGATGTGGTTTGGACAACAAACAGCCCACCAATTAGCCATATATATTATCTTACTACCTGGATAAGGTGTGTAGTAGACTTGTTGAGTTTGGGAAGCAAATACAAATGGATCGTAACCCTGATACGTTATTTTCCTATTGATTTATACAATCTTATATTGAGGATGCACCATCAAACCTCTATTTGGAGTTGAATCAAACCAGTCACATTTGAAAAGAATTATATTTTGAATAGGTAATCCAACAAGTTCAACCTCAATGACTTGCTTCAACTCACCGTAATAATCGCCTTTAACTCATACCCCCGCTATTTGTGGTTCCTTTTCCATCAATGTGGGCTTTTGTATGAAATCTATAATCGTTAATAAAGTAACCGGAATATGACACCACTCTCCTTGGCGAGTCCCATGAAAGATTTTTCAACAACCTTTCGGACTGTTCCGGAAGGCTACGTATCTGTTGAGAACAACAAAAGTTAAATTAGTTTAGGCATTCTTAAAACAAAAATATTTCTACATAATACCAACTTACATGAGTTACAAACCATGTGAAAAATCACTATAAACCCGATTTTGCAGTTCATCCGTCGTTATCTTGGGAGTTTGGTCATGTACTTCACTAACAAATTTCCTGAGTTACAAATCAAATGACAAGATTATTATTTGGCTATTTTAATTATATAGAAAAACTAAAATAATGGATGACTTTACTTACTGAAGGTATGGTTCAACCTTTTCACAATTCATAAGGATATAATTCATGGCTGTTTTATAATCTTGATCAAGATAATGAGATACTTTTTTTCCAAAGGGTCTTCTAGTTAAGTTGCAAATTCATAATACAACTGGTCCACTTGTAGTCTCATCTTCATCATCATTGCAAAAGAATGTAGTATCTTCTTCTATCAAGTATGCATTGCAAATTAACCCTTCAACTCTAGCCTTGTTTTTTTATCTTCTTATTCAGATGGTTCAGATATCTAATTAAAAGATAAGTGTTAATCACATTGTAAATACATGGAAAACAAAATTGAAGTTGAGATAATAAAGACATGGGTTGTTACCTCTGGAACGGGTACATCCACCTAAATTGTACCGGACCACCAACATTGGCTTCGTACGGAAGGTGAATCGGCAAGTGTTTCATGACATCAAGAAACCTCGGGGAAAATATTCTATCTAACTTGCATAATAATATAGCGATATTGTCCTCTAGTTCTTGCATATGCGCCACATTCAACTTTAGGGAACACAAATCTCTGTAGATCAGATTAAGTTCAACCAAGGGTTCCCCCACATTTGGCGGTAATACTTCTCTGAGAGCTATAGGGATAAGTCTCTCCATGAATACATTACAATGATGACTCTTCATGCCTGACATTTTCAACTCTTTCATATTAACGCATCGCGTCAGATTCGAATGCATAGCCAATTATGAGGTTATGTTAGTCAATTAATCAAGCTTGCAGATTAATTAACGGTACTTTGGGTCTAAAATTATGAATATATATTAACGATAGTTTTCTTTCTAACATACTAACAATTGGGACTTTTAATTGTTTGTTTGGTCAATTGGGGATGTAGTTTGACCAAACCTTAGGGATTCGTAGTTGGACAAACCTCAAGTGAGGTAAAATTAGTTAACCTAAAATAATAATAATAAATTATGTGGGGCACAATTTCAGAGATATAACTTTAAAATTGGTAGCTCCATAAAAAATAAAAAAAGGTTCACTTTATATTTTTTTTCACTGAACTGATACTATTCTATTTCTTCTTTAAAATTAAGTTTACTTTGGAAGACTCAATGTATATACCAAGTTCTCCAGGAATGTGCTGAAGAATAAGAGATGTAAATTGGAGGAAATAATTCTTTGTATTGATGTAATTAAAATGTACATTGCTAATCATATTTATACAAATCAACTTGTACTAATACTTGTACTACAAACTAGTCTAGTACAATATAGTACAATTAACTATAGTATAATACAGTACAACTAATTAGGAGGGGGATTAGGATCTGATGCGGAGGGTATACTGCAATGGGTCAGTTAGTCGAGACAATCATTGGACTAGACTGGAAGTTGGGCTTTAGTTAAATAGATTTATTAAAGCCTCGCCCGGTTTACTTTTACTGTTTTTTTGTTTTCATAAGTTGTGCGCGAAGCACTGTATAATTTCCCTAAGCAGTTACTACTTTTAGTAGTCTTCTTCCTTATATCAACACTTGGCAGAACTTTGGGCGCTTCGGGATGGCCTAATATGGCTGTTACTCTTAATATTGAGAAAATTCTAGTTGAGATGGATGCTAATATTATTGTTGATCTTGTTTCTAATGCGGATATATCTACTCATTATTTATTCTCTCTTATACATGATTGCAGGGTGCTGTTGGGGAAGATTCCAGACCATAGATTATCGCACGTTTATAGAGAAGCAAACTCTTGCGCAGACAAGTTGGCAAAACATGGTTCCTCTTTGCTATCTTCTGATTTCATTACTTTTCAATCTATTCCCTTCTTTGTTAGCCAATTAGTGGCGAGGGATGCCCATGGGGCCTATTTTGTGAGATTGGTTTGTAATGATACTTTGGGAGGTGCTTGATTTTGTTTGCTCTCTCTTGTTCTTATATTTATATATTATGTTGTTCTTACCACCAAAAAAAAACATAGAATAATATCCAACGCATTTACCAATTTCCTCTTTCTTTCAATCTATGTTTGTAACATGGTATCAGAGCTATATGCTCCGCAACAATGATTTTACTTTCAGTTTGAAGAATTGATTCTCTCTTGAGGTCAATTTGATGTTCTGATTGAGCTAATTTCGAGCTCGATTTTGTTGTATTTTGCTGTATTTTGGCTTGTTCTCTAAATTTTACAGTTTCTTTAATGGCGAATGTAGAAGTCAATGATGTACATCCTTTCACTGTTCATCCAAGTGAAAATTCAGCTTTTATTCTATCAAAAATTGTTCTTAGTAGTTCAAATTACCAGACATGTAGGCGTGAGATGAGAAGAGGAATTGCCACTCAAAATAAGATGTGTTTTATCGAGAATGTGCTAGGTTTTCAAGAACCTCCGAAAACTAATAGGATGTATAGACATTGGGAACAAGCAGATCATCTTTTTTTGACTTGAATTCTGATTACTTTATCAGATACTATTAGGATGAGTGTGAACTCTTGTTCAACTGCCTCATAAGTCTGAAAAAATCTAGAAAAAAGGTATACTAAAGGTAATGCTTGAAGGGATTGAAGGGATTCATGGGCAGAAACTCGTTCTAAACACCCATGAGTCCTCCCCTGAAGGATCCGCTCATACAAAAACGAATCGAAAAATACAAGAAAATACTTACGTTTCTTAGTTCAAGACTCTGTGTCTTGAGTGAAAAGGTTCTGTTTTTGGCTCTCGGTTGCAACCACTTGAGTCCTCCCTTGCGGAATTACTCCCTACCGATATCCACGCGACGAAACGATCAACGAGTGCTAGCTCTTCTGATTTTTTGAGTTTCGGGAATTAGAGAGAAAATGAGAGACATAAAACAAGGAATCTGATTTCTTGGTTTTGGTAATTTTGAGGCTGGAAAAATTTTCCCCTAAGGTTTCGGCCAAGAGAGGTTTATATAGGGTGTGAGAAGTTGTTTCAAAAACAACTCCCACGTCCTTACCACCTCTCCCGGCTGTGGGAGTCTTTAACTCCCACGTCCCTTAGACTTCTGCTGGTAGTGGGAGTCTTTATCGGATAATAACTCCCACGTAATCCCAGCTATACCGAAAATGCCCCTTATCTCTAATTCGAATAATAACGCTTTATTATTCTCAGAAAAATAAATGTCAGATACAATGAACCTAAACACATTCTAGATTCATTGAATCTGGACATGAAAATCGTTAGCTCGTCTATGCGTGTGACCCTGTAGGTTCATATCACAATGGCAATGAAAATACACTTATTAGTAGTATGTATTCATAAATCACAAGCGGTCCCTAGCAGGACATTGTGACTACCCAAAGTGAATGAATTTACCGTGGAACCTAATATCAATCCACTATTTAATCCCTTTGTCTCGCGATATCCTAATTAAGCATAAGGCATGGTAGTCGTCACCCTTATTAAGCTTAATTGTATTTATGCTCGATCTCCAGGTAGACTGTTCCAACAAATAGTATTTAATAATCACTTTATCAAATGTATATTTGAACACGGCCATGCATTTAGATAGTCTCCCTATCGAGGGGCCCATGGATATCTCTCTATAATAATAGAGAGGGACAAATTCCTTACAATGCCTCTCACATTCAAGCCATGATAGGACGCTACATCCGATCATCAGTCGTATTGATTACTCGATTAAAAGTAACGTCTGACTGAGTCAAAACGTGGCTCCATTCATGCTAGAATCAATGGAGACATAGGTCTAAGGATTCTAAAATAGTATTGAGGAAGTAATACTCATGACTAAGGACCATGAAGTATTACTTCTCTAACGGATCACGTCCGATACAATATATCTCAATACATTGTATCTATAATATGATTTGTATTCATTACACATGATTAGTAAAACATAATCATCAATCAAACATCATACTAGTTTTATTTCATTGTAAAGAAGCTTACATAAAACTAGGGACAACTAGAATAGTAATTACATAAACTAATGAGTTTTACTATCAAATCACGCATTTGATGTTCAAAAGCAAAATTAGCTATTCAATTACATTCTCAAAAGATATAAAACGTACAACATATGCTAATGGTCCTAGGGCACTACTAACAATCTCCCACTTGCCCTAGGTCCAATCATACATGATCCTCAATCCCATTAACCTAGTATGACTCTCATGTTTAGGCTATGGGAGTGGCTTGGTCAATGGTTCGGCAATGTTATAGAGTCGGCCACGGTTTCCTGCTTTGAGCTCTTCCAGCTCACATCACCTCCATTCAAACAAAAAACAAAACCAGATTGCGATCTAAAGTCATCTACGTCGGTCTGGAAGCTTGTGTCTGTGTAACCATTTACAACCAGACTTCCTTCCTGACCTCCGTAAATCAAGAACATATTTTTAGTCCTTCTCAAGTACTTAAGAATGCTCTTGACTGCAGTCCAATGTGACTCTCCATGGCCAAATTAATATCTGCTAGTCATACTTAAAGCGAACGAGACATCCAGGCGAGTGCATATCATGACATACATAATAGACCCAATGCCTGATGCATATAGAATCTTACTCATCCGCTCTTGGTCCTCCTTTGTGGAAGGTCCTTGAGTTCTATTGAGTTTAATGCCATATGACATGGGCAAGAATCCCTTTTTGGAATCTTGCAAACTGAACCGTTTCAGTACCTTGTCAATGTATCCACTCTGGCTTAGGCCAATCATTTTGTTAGATCTATCTCTATAGATTCTTATACCCAAAATGTATGTAGCCTCGCCTAAGACTTGTTAGTAGTGCCCTAGGACCATTAGCATATGTTGTACGTTTTATATCTTTTGAGCATGTAATTGAATAGCTAATTTTGCCTATGAACATCAAATGCGTGATTTGATAGTAAAACTCATTAGTTTATGTAATTACTATTCTATTTATCCCTAGTTATATGTAAGTTTCTTTACAATGAAATAAAACTAGTATGATGTTTGATTGATGATTATATTTTACTAATCATGTGTAATGAATACAAATCATATCATAGATGCAATGTATTGAGATATATTGTATCGGACATGATCCGTTAGAGAAGTAATACTTCATGGTCCTTAGTCATAAGTATTACTTCCTCAATACTATTTTTAGAATCCTTAGACCTTATGTCTCCATTGATTCTAGCATGAATGTGTTAGTAGTGCCCTAGGACCATTAGCATATGTAGTACGTTTTATATCTTTTGAGCATGTATTTGAATAGTTAATTTTGCTTTTGATTATCAAATGTGTGATTTGATAGTAAAACTCATTAGCTTATGTAATTACTATTCTAGTCGTCCCTAGTTTTATGTAATGCTTATTTACAATGAAATAAAACTAGTATGAAGTATGATTGATGATCATGTTTTACTGGTCATGTGTAATGAATACAAATCATATCATAGATGCAATATATAGGGATACATTGTATTGGACGTGATCCGTTAGAGAAGTAATACTTCATGGTCCTTAGTCATAAGTATTACTTCCTCAATACTATTTTAGAATCCTTAGACCTTATGTCTTCATTTGATTCTAGCATGAATGAAGCCACGTTTTGACTCGGTCGTACGTTGCTTTTAATCGAGAAATCAATACGACTGATGATCGGATGTAGTGTCCTATCATGGCTTGAATGTGAGAGGCATTGCAAGTAATTTGTCCCTCTCTTATTAGAGAGAGATATCCATGGGCCCCTTGATAGGGAAAGACTGTTTAAATGCATGGCCGTGTTCAAATGTATTTAATAAAGTGGTTATTAAATATTGTTTGTTGGACCAGTCTACCTGGAGATCGAGCATAAATACAATTAAGCTTAATAAGGGTGACGACTAGCATGCCTTATGCTTAATTAGGATATCGCGAGACAAAGGGAGTAAATAGTGGATTGATATTAGGTTCCACCGTAAATTCATTCACTTTGGGTAATCACAATGTCCTGCTAGGGACCGCTTGTGATTTATGAACACACACTTCTACTAAGTGTGTTTTCATTGCCATTGTGATATGAACCTACAGGGTCACACGCATAGACGAGCTTCATGTCCAGATTCAATGAATCTAGAATGTGTCTAGGTTCATTGTATCTGACATTCATTTTTCTGAGAATAATAAAGAGTTATTATTCGAATTAGAGATAAGGGGCATTTTCGGTATACCTTGGATTACGTGGGAGTTATTATCCGATAATGACTCCCACTACCAGCAGAAGTCTAGGGGACGTGGGAGTTAAAGACTCCCACTGCCAAAAGAGGTGGAGCGGACGTGGGAGTTGTTCTGGAAACAACCTCTCACTTCCTATATAAACCTCTCTTGACCGAAACCCTAGTGTGAGACAATTTCAGCCGAAATACAAAAATCTACAAGAAATCAGATTTCTTGTTCTGCCTCATTTTCTCCCTAATTCCCGAAATTCAGAAAAACTCAGAGCTAGCACTCGCTGCCCGTTTCGTCACGTGGATACTGGTAGGGAGTAATTCCGCAAGGGAGGACTCAAGGTGATCATTGCATCCGAGCCTTAAAGACAAGATCTTCCATTCAAGAATCGGATTCTTGAGCCAACAATTGTAAGTCCTTTTCTCGGTTTTTCGATTCGTTTATGTTTGAGCGGATCCTTCAGGGGAGGACTCATGGGTGTTTGGAACGAGTTTCCGCCCATGAATCCCTTTAGTGGTATCAGAGCCTTGCTCATTCGATTCGAATTCGATATTGTTAATCACATCTTAACATATATAAAATTCGATTTGGTATGTGTATTTGTGAAAAACAGAAAAGATTGTTTCTTTGACTGCCTATCATATGTTTCTGTGATTATAATACCGCATAAACTGTTTATGATTCTGTCAATAATCTGATTATACCGCGTAAACTGCTTATGATTCTGTCAATAATCTGATTATACCGTATAAACTGTTTATGAATATGTCATTAATATGATTATATGCATGAACTGTTTATGAATCTGTTATTAATCTGATTATACTTCATAAACTGTTTGTGATTAATCTGTAATTAATTTGATTAATTCGGTTATTACGCATAAACTGATTGTATGTCTCCTGCCGTTAATTTGATTAACCAATGCATAATCCGATTATGTAAGTAAGGCAATTGAGGGGTAAATCGGGACAGAAACACTCATTCGATGAGCTGATGTAAGTAAGGCAATCCGCCGTCTGCGTTGCGCAGATTCGTCGTTCCGCTGACTTAAGACTTAATATATGTACTCGTTGTTAATTTCATTGTGCTTTATGTGATTTTAGTATGGTGAATAGTTTTGGGTCTAGGGCATAAAATGGGAAATAGCCGGGACATATAGATGTCATTTCCATTAGATGATTTTACTTTAATTATGGGTGTTAAGCCAAAGCTTTCCTATAACTATTGTAAAATGTTTTTCCCCACTATTAATCAAGTGTTGAAATTGTAGAAAATGTTTTTGCTCAAAACTAATAACTTTGCAAATAATTTAATGTAGATAATGGCAACCAATACATCACACAATTCATTGTGATCCGTCCTTAAGAAGGAAAAACTAAGCGGGACCAATTTCCTTGATTGGGCCCACAACTTAAGGATTGTCCTTAAGCAGGAAAGAAAGCTGTACGTTCTTGATACGGACATTCCTGAACAGCCTGCAAACAACCTCCCTAGAGCAGAAAGAGATGCTTGGAAGAAGCATTTCGATAACTCTAACGATGTGACTTGTCTCATGTTAGTCACAATGAACACTGACCTTCAAAAACAGTTTGAAGGAGTTGAGGCTTTCCAGATGATGGGCCAGCTCAAGGAAATGTTCCAAGAGCAAGCTCGTCATGAAAGATTCCTCACTACTAAGGCGTTGAATAGAGTTAAAATGGCCCCTGGCACCTCTGTAAGTGCACATGTTCTTAAGATGAAGGGCTATTTTGACCAGCATGAGAAGCTTGGGGCTACCGTAGGTCATGATATGGCCACAGATATGATCTTGGGCTCACTCCCACCGGAGTATGACCAATTTGTTATGAACTTCAACATGCATGCCGGGAGAAGACCATACACGAAATACACGGGATGCTCAAACAGTCTGAAGCCCAGACATTAAGAAGACCCCGAAGTCTTAATGGTTCAAAAAGGGAATTTCAAGAAGAAAGGAAAGGGAAAGCCCATGACCAAGAAAGGGCAAAGGCAATAACAAGCCCAAACCCAAGGCCAAGGCACGAGGGAAGGAGTTTGCTTCCATTGCGATGAACGAGTCATTGGAAACGAGCTGCAAGCTCTATTTGGGAAAAGAGAAGAAAAAGGGAAAAGCCGGTTTGTCTGTCTCTCCAGGTATTTATGTTATGGAAATTAACATGTCTGCTTCCTACTTCATGGGTATTAGATACCGGTTGTGGATCTCACATTTGTGCAAATGTGCAGGGGGTTCAAAAAGGAGTAGATCACGGCAAAAGGAGAAGTGGACTCGAGAGTAGCGAACGGAGCAAGAGTTGTTGATGTAGCTACGGGACATTTAATTTAGTTTTGCCAAGTGGCCTTATTATAGAACTGAATAATTGTCTTTATGTTCCAACTTTGAGTAGGAATATTATTTCAGTTTCTTGTTTGGATATTGAAGGTTTTGAATTAAATATTATGAATAAAATTTGCACCTTTCATAAGGATCGTATCTTTTATGGAGATGCCTCTTTGATGAATGGGCTTTATGTTCTTAACCTCGATGATTCCATTAAAAGGCCCTTCTATAACATTAATACTAAGAGGTTTAAATCAAATGACTTAAACCAGACCTACTTTTGGCACTGTCGTTTGGGCCACATAAATGAGAAATGCATATCAAAGCTCCATTCAGATGGAATTTTGACATCATTTGACTTAGAGTCTTATGAGACTTGTGATTCTTGCTTGTTAGGCAAACTGACTAAAGCTCCCTTTACTGGACAAAGTGAGAGAGCTTCTGATTTGTTGGGCCTCATACATACAGATGTTTGTGGACCAATAAACACAAGTGCTAGAAGAGGGTTCCAGTACTTCATTACATTCATAGATGATTTCAGTAGATATGGCTACGTCTATCTAATGAAACATAAATCAGAATCTTTTGGAAGATTCAAAGAATTTCAAAATGAAGTACAAAATCAACTTGGTAAAAGTATTAAGACACTTCGATCAGATCGAGGTGGCGAATACCTTAACCAAGAGTTTGACGAACATCTTAGGGGTTGTGGAATTGTTTCGCAATTAACTCCTCCTGGCACACCACAATGGAATGGTGTATGAGAACGGAGGAATCGCACCTTACTAGATTTGGTTCGATCTATGATGAGTCAAACAAGTCTTCCAATTTCCTTTTGGGGCTACGCCCTAGAAACTGCTGCATTTATATTAAATAGAGTTCCTTCTAAAGGGGTTCGAAAACTCCATATGAGATATGGGATCGGGAAACTACCTAGTTTGTCATTTCTCAAAATTTGGGGGTGCGAGGCGTATGTAAAACACTTGTTATCTGATAAAATCGCCCCTAAATCTGACAAATGTTTGTTTGTGGGATATCCTAAAGAAACTAAAGGATATTACTTCTATCTTCCATCAGAGAACAAAGTGTTTGTTGCTCGTAATAGTTTATTCCTCGAAAGGGAATTTATTTTCAAAGAGGATAGTGGGAGTAAGATCTATCTTGAGGAAATTCAAGATCCCCAAACAACATCTGAACCAACTTTGGAAGTTCAAGAAAGCTCACGTGCTGATACTGAGCTTCAATATTTGACACAAGGCCCAAGGAGGTCGAGTCGGGTACATCAACAGCCTGAGAGATATGGATTTCTCGTGGTCGATGATCATCAGGTTGAACTGATTGATCAAGATGAACCCACTACCTACAAAGAGGCAATTCATAGTTCTGAGTCAGATAAGTGGCTAGAAGCTATGAAGTCTGAGATGCAATCCATGTATGATAACTAAGTGTGGACTTTGGTTGACCCACCCGAAGTGTGTAAGGTCATTGATAACAAATGGTGTTTCAAAAAGAAAACCGACATGGATGGTAATGTACACACTTTTAAATCTCGACTAGTAGTTTATAGACAAGTTCATAGTATTGACTATGACGAAACCTTTTCTCCTGTCGTTATGATAAAGTCTATTAGGATTTTACTTGCCATAGCTGCATATTATGACTATGAGATATGGCAAATGGATGTTAAGAATGCGTTTCTTAATGGAAACCTTCTCGAGGATGTGTATATGACACAACCTGATGGGTTTGTTGATCCAACAAATCCTAGCAAAGTGTGTAAGCTTCAAAGGTCCATTTATGGATTGAAGCAAGCATCTCGAAAAGCTGGAATCGTCGCTTTGATGAACGTATTAAAGAATTCGGTTTCATCAAAAAGCGAAGACGAGCCCTTGTGTTTATAAGAAAGTAACTAATAATGCAGTAGTGTTCCTTGTGCTTTATGTGGATGACATCTTACTGATTGGAAATGACATCCCCACATTACAAAGCGTAAAAGCTTGGTTGGGGAAGTGTTTTTCCATGAAAGACTTAGGCGAGGCTATATACATTTTGGGTATAAGAATCTATAGAGATAGATCTAACAAAATGATTGGCCTAAGCCAGAGTGGATACATAGACAAGGTACTGGAACGGTTCAGTTTGCAAGACTCCAAAAAGGGATTCTTGCCCATGTCACATGGCATTAAACTCAGCAGAACTCAAGGACCTTCCACAAGGGAGGACCAAGAGCGCATGAGTAAGATCCCATATTCTTCATCCATTGGGTCTATTATGTACGCCATGATATGCACTCACCCAGATGTCTCATTTGCTTTAAATATGACTAGCAGATATCAATCTGACCCTGGAGAGTCACATTGGACTACAGTCAAGAGCATTCTTAAGTACTTGAGAAGGACTAAAGATATGTTCTTAGTTTACGGAGGTCAGGAAGGAAGTCTGGTTGTAAATGGTTACATAGACGCAAGCTTCCAGACCGACATAGATGATTATAGTAATATGGTTTTGTGTTTTGTTTGAATGGAGGTGCTTTGTGAGTGGAAGAGCTCAAAGCAAGAAACCGTGGCCGACTCCACAATGTAGGCTGAGTATCTAGTCGCTTCTCGAAGCAGCTAAAGAAGCTGCTTTGGATCGGGAAGTTTGTTGATGAATTAGGTGTCGTCCCCTACCCAGTGGACCTCTCTCTGTGATAGTACTCGGTGCCATTTCACAAGCTAAGGAACCTAGATCTCACCAACGATCCAAACACATTCTCGAGGGCGTTTCTATCCGATTAGAGAGATCATTGACGAGAGGAGACGTTAGTATTTGCAAAGTTCATACAGACGACAACATTGCAGATCCATTGACCAAGCCACTCTCACAGCCTAAACATGAGAGTCATACTAGGTCAATGGGATTAAGGATCATGTATGATTGGACCTAGGGCAAGTGGGAGATTGTTAGTAGTGCCCTAGGACCATTAGCATATGTTGTACGTTTTATATCTTTTGAGCATGTATTTGAATAGTTATTAGGAATACACCATTTCGAGCAACAAACACTTTGTTCTCTGATGGAAGATAGAAGTTATATCCTTTAGTTTCTTTAGGATATCCCACAAACAAACACTTGTCAGATTTATGGGCGAGTTTATCAGATAACAAGCGTTTTACATACGCCCCGCATCCCCAAATTTTGAGAAATGACAAACTAGGTCGTTTCCCATTCCATATCTCATATGGGGTTTTCTGAACCGCTTTCGATGGAACTCTATTCAATATGAATGCAGCAGTTGCTAGGGCGTAGCCCCAGAAGGAAATTAGAAGACTTGTTTGACTCATCATAGATCGAACCATATCTAGTAAGGTGCGATTCCTCCGTTCTGATACACCATTCCATTGTGGTGTGCCAGGATGAGTTAATTGTGAAACAATTCCACAACCCCTAAGATGTTCGTCAAACTCTTGGTTAAGGTATTCGCCACCTTGATCTGATCGAAGTATCTTTATACTTTTACCAAGTTGATTTTGTACTTCATTATGAAATTCTCTGAATCTTCCAAAAGATTCTGATTTATGTTTCATTAGATAGACGTACCCATATCTACCGAAATCATCTGTGAATGTGATGAAGTACTGAAAACCTCCTCTAGCACTTGTGTTTATTGGTCCACATACATCTATATGTATGAGGCCCAACACATCATAAGCTCTCTCACTTTGTCCAGTAAAGGGAGCTGTAGTCATTATGCCTAACAAGCAAGAGTCACACGTCTCATAAGACTCTAAGTCAAATGATGTCAAAATTCCATCTTTATGGAGTTTTGATATGCGTTTCTCGTTGATGTGGCCCAAACGACAATGCCAAAAGTAGGTTTGGTTTAAGTCATTTGATTTAAACCTCTTGGAGTTAATGTTATAGATGGGCCTTTTAATGGATTCATCGAGGTTAAGAATATAAACCCCATTCATCAAAGAGGCATCTACATAGAAGATACGATCTTTATGAACGGTGCAAATTTTATTCATAATATTAATTTCAAAACCATCAATATCCAAACAAGAAACTGAAATAATATTCTTACTCAAAGTTGGAACATAAAGACAATTATTCAGTTCTATAATAAGGCCACTTGGCAAAACTAAATTAAATTTCCCGGTAGCTACAACAACAACTCTTGCTCCGTTCGCTACTCTCAAGTCCACTTCTCCTTTTGCCAGTGATCTACTCCTTTTGAACCCCTACACATTTGCACAAATGTGAGATCCACAACCGGTATCTAATACCCATGAAGTAGGAGCAGACATGTTATTTTCAATAACATAAATACCTGGAGAGACAGTCAAACTGGCTTTCCCCTTTTTCTTTTCTTTCAAGTAGAGTTTGCAGTTCCGTTTCCAATGACCTGGTTCATTGCAATGGAAGAAAACTCCTTCCTTTGGCGCCTTGGCCTTGGGTTTGGGCTTGTTATTGCCTTTGCCCTTCTTAGCCATGGGCTTTCCCTTTCCTTTCTTCTTGAAATTCCCCTTTTGAACCATTAAGACTTCAGGGGTCTTCTTAATGTTCAGTTCAGCCTGCTTAAGCATCCCGTGTATTTCATGTATGGACTTCTCCATGGCATGCATGTTGAAGTTCATCACAAATTGGTCAGATTCCGGTGGGAGTGAGCCCAAGATCATATCTATGGCAATGTCATGACCTACAGGAGCCCCAAGTTTTTCAAGTTGGTCAAGATAGCCCTTCATCTTAAGAACATGTGCACTTACATAGGTGTCAGGGGCCATCTTGCAACTATTCAACCCCTTAGTGATGGGGAATCTTTCTTGACGGGCTTGCTCTTGGAACATTTCCTTGAGCTGGCCCATCATCTGGAAAGCCTCAACCCCTTCAAACTGTTTTTTAAGGTCAATGCTCATCGTGACTAACATGAGACAAGTCACATCGTTAGAGTCATCACAATGCTTCTTCCAAGCATCTCTTTTAGCTTGAGGGGCGTTATTTGCAGTCTGTTCAGGAATATCCATATCAAGAACGTATAGCTTTCTTTCCTACTTAAGAACAATCCTTAAGTTGCGGGACCAATCAAGAAAATTGGTCCCGCTCAGTTTTTCCTTCTCAAGGACGGATCGCAATGAATTGTGTGAAGTGTTGGTTGCCATTATCTACATTAAATTATTTGCAAAGTTATTAGTTTTTTAGCAAAAACCTTTCCACAATTTCAACACTGGATAAATAGTGAAAAATATCATTTTACGATAGTTATAAGTAAGCTTTGGATTATCCCCATAATTAAAGTAAAATCAATCCATGGGAATGACATCTATATGTCCCCGCTATTTCCCATTTTATGCCTTAGGCCCAAAACTATTTTGATAGCCTAGTTAAGTCCAACCATGTCTAAGCATATGGAAATCACTATTTTCCCATCTCCTCTTGCCTAGATAACCACTTATCTGTTGCTTTGGCAAGCAGACAAAATGATGATCCAAGCTGAATGAGTGCTTAGGATATGGTAGGCATTTTAAGACTTAATTAAAACGATTTAATATGACGTATAAAAAATCAATCCCCATAAGACATAAAATAAGCATCACATGCAAGATATAAAGCGTAAATGTAAATGTGAGATAGCATGGCCTAATCCTATGATGACTCCCACGAGCCTTGTGGGAGCCAAGGGTCAATCTAAATCTATATCCATCTCATGAATAAAGTCTTCGATCCAGTGTCCTCCAGTCTTGTTACATAATTGCATAGCATACCCAGCCTTCAATGTAAAGCAATAAAACTAATCTAAGAAAGCAAATACAATTTTACAACATTAAAAAAACGACTCGCAGGCCGTATTGTAAAATTACAACCCAATAAATGTAAAATAAGATGGGTATAGTAGGCAATGCTATTCACCATGCTAAAACTCACATAAAGCATAATAATATATATACAAAGTTTTAGGTCAGCGGAACGACGAGCGTCAGCGTAACGGCGGTTTATTAATCGGATTAACGAATCTATATCGCCTAACAAGTAAAATCGCCTAAACAGTTTATGCGGTTTATTAATCGGATTAATGATAGAAATATAAATAGTTGCAGTTTATGCATGTAATCGAATTACTGGTAGAATGATAAACATGTTAGTAGTGCCCTAGGACCATTAGCACATGTTGTGCGTTTTATTACCTTTTGAGCATGTAATTGAATAGTTAATTACGCTTTTGATTATCAAATGTGTGATTTGATAGTAAAACTCATTAGCTTATGTAATTACTATTCTAGAAGTCCCTAGTTTTATGTAATACTTATTTACTATGAAATAAAACTAGTATGATTGTTGATTGATGATCTTGTTTTACTGATCATGTGTAATGGATACAAATCACATCATAGATGCAATATATATAGGGATACATTGTATTGGACGTGATCCGTTTGAGAAGTAATACTTCATGGTCTTAAGTCATAAGTATTACTTCGTCAATACTATTTTAGAATCCTTAGACCTTATGTCTTCATTGATTCTAGTATGAATGGAGCCACGTTTTGACTCGGTCGGACGTTACTTGTATGAGTAATCAATACTGACCCGATGATCGGATGTAGTGTCCTATCATAGCTTGAATGTGAGAGACATTGTAAGGAATTTGTCCTCTCTATTATTAGAGAGAGATATCCATGGGGCCCCTCGATAGGGAAAGAGCAGTTTAAATGCATGGTCAGTGCTCAAATGTATTTGATAAAGTTGTTATCAAATGCTATTTGTCGAAACAGATCTACCCGGAGATCGAGCATAAATACAATTAAGCTTAATAAGGGTGATGACCACCATGCCTTATGGTTAATTAGGATATCGCGAGACAAAGGGATTAAATAGTGGATTGACAATAGGTTCCGTTGTAAATTCATTCACCTCGGGTAGTCACAATGTCCTCGCTAGGGGCCGCTAGTGACTTATGAACTCACACTACTACTAAGTGTGTTTTCATTGCCATTGTGATATGAACCTACAGGGTCACACGCATAGACGAGCTAACAAGCTTCATGTCCAGATTCAATGAATCTAGAATGTGTCTAGGTTCATTGTATCTGACATTTGTTTTTCTGAAAATAATAAAGTGTTTATTATTCGAATTAGAGATAAGGGCAATTTTGGTATTTAACTAAGGCTGGGATTAAGTGGGAGTTGTTATCCGATAAAGACTCCCACTACCAGCAGAAAGTCTAGGGGACGTGGGAGTCGAGTCTCCCACGACTGAGAGAAGTTGAGTAGACGTGGGAGTTGTTCTGGGAACAAACTCCCACACTCTATATAACATCTCTTAGCCGAAACCCTAGGAAACTAAGTCATTCAGCCGAAATTAAACAAGTAACCCGAAATCAGATTTCGGATTTCTCAGCCTCTCCCTTTTCTCTCTAATTCCCGAATCTCAGAAAGACGAAGAGCTAGCAATCACTGCTTGTTTCGTCGCGTGGATACCGGTAGAGGGAAATTCCATGAAAGGGAATTCCGTTGGTGAAAAGAAAGCTTCCAAGAATCGTCATCCTCCATTCAAGAAGTAGCTTCTTGAATCCGAAAATTGTAAGTTTTACCGCTGTTTTCGATTCGTTTACGTATGAGCGGATCCTTCAGGGGAGGATCCATGGGTGTTTGGAACGAGTTTCCGCCCATGAATCCCTTCAAAACAGTTTATGCATATAATCGAATTAATAACATACATAACAGTTTATGCATATCAGAATCACATAAACTTATAAAAATAGTCAAATAAACAATCTTTTTTCTGTTTTTACACATACACATACCCAATCGAAATTGATATGTGTTATGATGTGATTAACAATATCGAATTCGAATTGCATGAGCAAGGCTCTGATACTACTGAAGGCATTCCTGGGCAGAAACTCGTTCTAAACACCCATAAGTCTTCCCCTAAAGGATCCGCTCATACAAAAATGAATCGAAAAATACAAGAAAAGACTTGCACTTCTTGGTTCTAGAATCTATTTCTTGAGTGAAAATGTTCTGTCTTTGGCTCTTGGTTGCAACCACATTGAGTCCTCCCTTGCGGAATTACTCCCTATCGGTATCCACGCGACGAAACGATCAACGAGTGCTAGCTCTTCTTATTTTCTGAGTTTCGGGAATTAGAGAGAAAATGAGAGACAGAAAACAAGAAATCCGATTTCTTGGTTTTGGTAATTTTGCGGTTGGAAAAATTTTCCCCGAGGGTTTCGGCCAAGAGAGGTTTATATAGGGTGTGAGAAGTTGTTTCAAAATCAACTCTCACGTCCTTACCACCTCTCCCGGCTGTGGGAGTCTTTAACTCCCACGTCCCATAGACTTCTGCTGGTAGTGGGAGTCTTTATCGGATAATAACTCCCACGTAATCCCAGCTATACCGAAAATGCCCCTTATCTCTAATTCGAATAATAACGCTTTATTATTCTCAGAAAAATAAATGTCAGATACAATGAACCTAGACACATTCTAGATTCATTGAATCTGGAAATGAAGCTCGTTAGCTCGTCTATGCGTATGACCCTGTAGGTTCATATCACAATGGCAATGAAAACACACTTAGTAGTAGTATGTGTTCATAAATCACAAGCGTTCCCTAGCAAGACATTGTGACTACCCAAAGTGAACGATTTTACGGTGGAACCTAATATCAATCCACTATTTAATCCCTTTGTGTCGCGATATCCTAATTAAGCATAAGGCATGGTAGTCGTACCCTTATTAAGCTTAATTGTATTTATGCTCGATCTCCAGGAAGACTATTCCAACAAATAGTATTTAATAACCACTTTATCAAATACATTTGAGCACGGCCATTCATTTAGACAGTCTTCCCTATCGAGGGGCCCATGGATATATCTCTCTCTAATAATATAGAGGGACAAATTCCTTACAATGCCTCTCACATTCAAGCCATGATAGGACACTACATCCGATCATCAGTCGTATTGATTACTCGATTAAAATTAGTGTCTGACTGAGTCAAAACGTGGCTCCATTCATGCTAGAATCAATGGAGACATAAGGTCTAAGGATTCTAAAATAGTATTGAGGAAGTAATACTTATGACTAAGGACCATTAAGTATTACTTCTCTAACGGATCATGGCCGATACAATATATCTCAATACATTGCATCTATGATATGATTTGTATTCATTACACATGATTAGTAAAACATAATCATCATTCAAATATCATACTAGTTTTATTTCATTGTAAAGAAGCTTACATAAAACCAGGGACAACTAGAATAGTAATTACATAAACTAATGAGTTTTACTATCAAATCACGCATTTGATGTTCATAAGCAAAATTAACTATTCAATTACATGCTCAAAAGATATAAAATGTACAACATATGCTAATGGTCCTAGGGCACTAC
Organism: Vinca minor; assembly: GCA_026122235.1. Taxonomy (NCBI): domain Eukaryota; kingdom Viridiplantae; phylum Streptophyta; class Magnoliopsida; order Gentianales; family Apocynaceae; genus Vinca; species Vinca minor. The sequence goes on from JAOCZM010000239.1 coordinate 1,062,962, forward strand.
TAACAATGCTTACAGGCTTTCAGATAATTTAGAAGAGTTTCATGGTTTAAAGGAAGTAAGTAAGATTGTAGATGCATTTTATACTGATTTGAAAGTGGTTTTGGGTGAACTATGTGCTTTAAGAGGATTAACCTGCATGTACTTGTGGTGGATTAAATATTGTTCAAGAGAAATATAATAAGGAGTATGTTGTGAGATTTCTAAAAGGACTTAATGAAAACTTTGCTCAAGTTAGATCAAGTGTTTTGAAGACTAAACCACTGCTAGCCATTGAAGAGGTTTTTGCTATGGAAAAAGAACATGAGACTCAGTTTGTAAATGCTGCTCATCACAATGCAGATTCTCAAACCTTATGTAATCAAAATTCTTGTGTTGATCTGGATACTTTAGATGTAAGAGCAGGAAGTATGGGATAATTAAATAAGATGAATGTCATATCCATTAATGCAGTCAAGGATGGATATAAAAGGAATGGATTCAACAATCAGAATTAAGTTTTTGTGTGTACTTACTGTGGAAGAACATGTCATTATGTGGATAGATGCTACAAAAAGCATGGTTATCCACAAGGAAATAATAGTTTTGGCAGAGGCAATGCTTCTAGCAATTGGAATAATAGTTCCAGTGCTGAAAATTTTAAGAGTGAGAATTGGAATCCTAACACTAGTTCAGGAAAAGAAAGTTATAAACCTATCAATCGGATTATACGCAGTTATGATGTTACACAAAATGTGTCTGGTTGCAAGGATTCTGCTGCAGGCTATTCTCAGGAACAAAAGATGGAATTGATACAACTGATGAGGACATTTTGTCTTGAACAGAATGGAGAAAGTTCTTCTTCTACAACACCTTCTTTCTCAACTCCTGTAATTCATCAAGCCACACTTATGCAAGGAGATCAGTTTAATGATCAAACAGGCATACCATTTTGCATTTTTAGTTAATACTTGGATCATTGATTCTGGAACAACTGATCATGTGGCATGTTGTCATGACCTTTTTGCATATTCTATTTCTGTGTCTAACTTGTTCATCAATCTTCCTGATCATCCATCTATTCCGTTACTAAGAAAGGTGTCATTCATCTTACTTATGATATTACTTTGTATGATGTGTTATAAGTGCCTACTTTTAGGCTCAACATATTGTCTGATTCTAAGCTAGTTCATCAAGCTCATTTCTCTATTACTTGTGCTCCTGGAAAATGTTATATATAGGACCTATTCACCTTGGAGAAGTTTGGGATAGCTAAAGAGTGGAAAGGTTTATACTACTTCAATCCTACACATCCTTCTTTTTCATCTTCAGTATCTTGTTGTTCTGTTGATTCTACTTCTGATAACTTCTTTCATCCTTATGTTGCACATGTTTTCACAACATAAAAAATAAAATGTTATGGCATTATAGATTATGGCATTTATCTTTGGATAGACTCAAACAAATTACAAGTATTAATTCTAAATGCTCTTTTGTTTGTGAATGTAACATTTTCCCTATTGCCAAAATATATAAATTTCCTTTTCCTCTTAAAAGTATTGTGGTTCATATAACCTTTGATTTGATGCATGTTGATATATGGGGACCCTATAAAGAACTGACTATTCATGGTCATCAATACTTCTTGACTATAGTTGATGACTTTAGCAGGTTTACATGGGCTTTCCTACTCATAACTAAATCTAAAGCTGCTAATACATTGTAGTCTTTCCATGCCTTCATTCATACTCAGTTTGATACTAAAATCAAAGTTATAAGAACTGACAATGGTGCAGAATTTCTTATGCTGCATTTTTAAACTTCTAATGGCATTCTGCATTAAACATCCTGTGTGCAAACACCTCAACAAAATGGTCTTGTTGAGAAAAAACATCAACACATTCTTAATGTTGCTAGATCTCTCAAATTTCAATTAAACATTCCTATTTTTTTTATGGGGATATTGCATTAAACATGAAGTTTATCTCATCAATCTTACTCCCACACCTATTCTAAAACACAAAACACCTTATGAAACTTGTTTAAATCCTACATTGCCTCCCTTAAACAAAGTTCTTCCAACTTATCATTCCAAGTATCTTCTTCAACTTCAAGAACAACTCAAACTTCAATGGCTTAGTAAAAATGTCTGCAACTTGTTCTTTAGAAGGACAATAATCAACAACAATTTCTTTGTCATCAAAATAATCAATATCAACTCCCTGTTTGTAGCCTTTAGCCACCAATCTTGATTTAAGACGATCAACCATACCAGAGGATTTATACTTAGTCTTGTAAACCCATTTAGCACCAATAACTTTCTTACCAGGAAGAAGTGAAGTCAACTCCCAAGTGCAATTTTTCTCAATGGCACGAATCTCATCATCCATCGCTTGAATACAGTCATCATGTTTTGCAGCATCCTCAAAAGCAACAAGATCACAATCTGCAAATAAAGCAAAGTTCACAATATCCTCATCAGATAAATCAGAACCAGTAATACAATCCCTCAAACGAGTAGGAATTTGAGTTTCCCTCCTAGGACGACTTGAAAATTGTGCAGAACTGGATTGCACAGAAACTGGTTCCTCAATCCGCCCTCTATCATCCTGAACAGATCTATCATGCACAAATGTTGGTGAGCTCTAAAAAAATGATTGCAATGGAATACATGAAGATAAAACTAGATCAACAGACTTCTTACCAGACCAATCTCAATCAGATTTCTCATCAAAAGTAACATTTCCACTTATAATTACCTTCCAAGTATTAGGATTGTACAACTTGTATCCTTTAGTATCATGACTATAACCAAGAAAAATATATTTTTCTGCCTTATCATCCAATTTCTTTCTGAGATGATCTGGAACATGAGAATAAGCAATACAACAAAAAACATTCAAATGACTAATATTAGCCTTTTTATCAGTCCACAACTCTTGTGGAGTCTTTCCATCATTACTCCTTGTGGGACACCTGTTCAAAATATAAACAGAACAAACAACAGCCTCTGCCCAAAATTCTTTAGGCATATTTTGAGCATTCATCATTGATCTTACCATATCCATCACAGTTCTATTTTTCCTCTCTGCTACTCCATTATGTTGAGGAGTATATATGCAGTCAACTGATGTCTAATTCCATGCTTACTCAAAAAATCATCACAAACAAGAAATTCAGTTCCTCTATCAGATCTCAAAGTTTTAATCAAATAGCCACTTTGTTTCTCAACATAAACTTTGAAACTTTTGAATACATCACAAGACTAATATTTATTTTGCAGAAAATATACTCAAGTCTTCCTACTAAAATCATCAATTAAATTAATAAAATACTTTTTACCAACCAAAGAAGGAACTTCCATAGAACACAAATCAAAATGAATTAACTGCAAGGGTGAAGATGCTCTCCACGCCTTATCTTTAGGAAAAGAATCTCTATGCTTTTTCCCAACAATGCATGCCTCACATTTTCTATCATCAAAATCAAGAGAAGGCAACCCCAAAACTAAATTCTTCTTGGCAAGTAATTTTAAGCTAGCAAAATTCAAATGTCCAAACCTCATATGCCACAACCAGTGATCATTAAATATAGCAGTACTAAGACAAGGTAAATCATCAGAATTGATATTCAGAGGATACAAACGATTACTAGTCATTTCTACCTTTGCAATTAATTTGTTTGCAGGATCAGAAACCATGCAAACATTACCACCAAAATTGATATTGTATCCTTTCGTATCTAGTTGTCCAACACTCAACAAATTTTGGCCTAAACTGGGAACATATAAAACATCGAAATAAAGTTAGAAGAACCATTCTTCAAATTAATAGCAATTTTTCCCTTTCCTGCAACTGCTACTCGTTCCTTATTTCCAAATTTTACAGTACTCCGATGAGATTCATCCAATTCTGCAAACATATCTTTATATCCACACATGTGATTACTACATTCAGAATCCAAAAACCAGACATTATTTTCAGTTTCACCACTGCTAGAAGAAGCAAATAACACGGTCTCATAATCATCAATATTTGTTTCAGCAAATTTTGCTTGTGTCTGTCCCAAATGTTCTTTTTTAAGAAAATAATATTTTTCCATATGACCATATCTTTTGCAATAATAACACTGAATTTTATATTTATCAATCCTCGATTATTATTTTGTTGATTATTAAAATTACCTATACCATAGTAACCTCCACCACGACCTTTGAAATTTCTTCTGGCTCCGTTGTTGCCTTTGAAATTTTCTCGGCCTCTACCGCGAAAATTTTGACTGGTGGTCTGATTATTGGATTCATATGGATGTGAAAATTCAGCTCTATCCTCTTCCATATCCACCGAGCTTGCAATGCTTTCTCCTCATGAACACTTTGAACACTTTGCTGATCCAAAGACAACTCATAAGCAAATAAATCTCCTTGCAATTCATCAACTGTTAATTTTTCGAAGTCCTTTGTAGCTTCCAAAACCGTCTTTTTGGTATGAAATATGGAACTAATAGAACGCAAAATTTTCTCAACAACTTGAGACTCTTTCAAGTTCTCACCATTTGATCTCATATCATTAGCAAGAATCTGAATTTTGCCAATATAATCCTTAATTGACTCCGTTGATTTCATGAGAACCAATTCATACTCCTTCCTTAAAGTCTGCAATCTGACTCGTTTCACATCTTCATTCCCTTTATTGGAATTTATTAATATGGTCCACATCTCATTTGCCGTATTAGTATGGACAAATTTTCTTCCCACATCCAAAGATACCCGATTGCATATATGGCTTTTTGCAATCGCATCTAATAATTTTTTATTCTCTTGTTCACTTGTTAATGGAGTACCTGGAGGAGGTTCTTGATAACCTTTCGCAATAATCTTCCACATACTAATACTCGCAAAGTGAATTTGCATATATTTTCGCCATATATCAAAATCATTTTTGCCATCAAAGACAAAAACTGGACAAAAGCTTAAAGCTGGAGAATCCATCACACAACCTCGCTCTGATACCAATTTAAAGACTTTTAATATGAATCCACAATAATATAATTAAGGAGATAAAACTGGACAAGAATTTAAACACCAAAAACCCTCAATATATGAGAGGAAGAATAATCTCCACAAGCAGAAAACAAAGAATGCCGAATGGCTACAGTAGAGACCGTCAAAGGCTCAAAGCTACTGTGATGCTTATATAACTAATAACAAATAATTGAACTATATATAGGGCATTTAGCCGACTCACTAAACAACCCTGATGAACTTTGGGCTTGGCCCACACACTAAATAAAACTTTGCTAATAATTAAAAACACAATAAAATATTAACTAATATAATTATTAAATAATTAATTCCTACACTTGGTTTAAATCCAACATGTTTTTCTCGAATACTTTCACTAGCTGCCTCCTTAAGTATAGTAATTACTGGAAACTCGATAAGTACGATCAATCAGCAAAGAAATATTTCACAACAACCGGTGGACAAAAGGGAAATATTTCATTACAAAAGAAGTTTACTGGTTACTAAATGTTTGGTGAAAATCGTCTGTCCCATACATGTCCCCATCACTTAAAATTCGTCAGGTAGACATTGTTTTCAATTATATATATGCTTGGTGAAAAGTGAGTGATTGAAAAAAAATAAACAGGAAGAGACGTGTTTTTGCCCTAAATGTTGTTAAAGTTTCTTCTCTCTAATAATGTTGTAAGAAGCAATAAGGAAACGTTTCCACTTCCACTCCTCTATAATTTCAAGAAGTCATCAATTTTTTTGTTACTTATTTGGATAATTTATTTGAATAATCTCTCCATACAAGGTGCCGCGTTGAGAAACAAATGAAACATTTAGAATATTGACTCATTAAATCAGATCATTTATTAAATTTGTTCATCAATCTAAAACTCCATCAAGAATGATAATTATTGTGGTACCAGCATTATATTTCTTTACAGCTTTACAAATAATATTTTTTTACCAATGAGAGAAAAAGAGAAAGGAGGGAGAAAAAAATTACACAAGGAAGGAACTTTTTCTTTTTGCTTTCATCTTTTAATGGATATTCTATAATTTTCTTTACGTGGCTTTACATTTAAATTGAAAGATATTGTAAAATGAATGTAGTATATTTCTTTCAAAAAGTAATGAGATATTATTTTACAAAAGTCAAAAAGATGAAGTTACTAATTACTGATTTAATAATTTGTTATTGTTTTTACTGGAAAAAAATTGTATAATACAATTTAGAAAATAAAATCTTACTATTAATAATTGTTATAGGTGCAAGATTAATAAGAACTAAGGAAAAATAAGATGTCGGGAGCGTCCAGATCGGATAGTGGAAGTGTGAGCAATGATTCTAGCGCTGGAGGTGGTCAATTAAATCTCCGAAAGAAAGCAGTCGGGAATAGGAGCGATCCGGGGTGGAAGCATTAAAATATGGTTAAAAGACCTAATGAATTGTTGGTTTGCTTTTGAAGTTTATCACTTGTTAGTTTGTGTTTTAATTTCAACTTTTTAGTTCTATTGGTTTAAGTTTATCATAAAATATTATTTTAATAGTTTTTTCGGATCTTCCGATCCGTGCTTCGATCCTCGTGTTTACGATTTTTGAGACCTCTTCCGTTTCGAGTCAAAATTACGATCTTGACAACTTTGGTGGAGACCCTATCAAGTCGAGCTTAGTAGTGTACATCACACTTTATTTATTTGTTTATTTTGAGGTAACAAAGTACAAAAAAAGTGTCTACTTTATCTAAATAAAAATTGTGTTGAGCAATATTTTGTTGGAATCTCTTTAACTGGAAATTAAATAATTTCTGCAGTGGAAAATTAATTTCTGAACTGAATAAATATATTTTTGGACAGAAAATCTGCACTGGAAAAATTAATTTCTGGACTGATAAAATAATTTCTGCATTGAATAAATATATTTCTGGACAGAAAACCTGCACTGGAAATATTATTTCTGGACTGATAAAATAATTTCTGCACTGAATAAATATATTTCTGGACAGAAAATCTGCACTGGAAAAATTATTTCTGGACTGATAAAATAATTTCTGCACTGATTTATACTGATTATTTCTGAACAGAAAAACAGAAACTGAAACCAGTACACTGCAACATAAACAATACTAAAACCTTCACCAGTTTGGATTAGAATCCTGGACGAGACAGCAGTCTTTCCGCTTCCCCTTAAGTTCAATATGTCCTGCCTTTTGTAAGCTTCAGGCACTGATGGACACTGAACTCCCAAGGTACAACGCCCAATCCTTCTGATTCTCTGAAGCAAGAGAAGCAGAACTTTCGAATCGATGTTATAACAGAATGAACTCTGAGACAGAATGCTACTAACTTTTAAAAAAAAATTATGCAGCAATAGAAAGTTTTTAGTAGAGGGAGGAAGGAGAATTTTCGGAGTCCTTTTCTGGCAGCTCTGAGCTCCATTTTATAGGCCCTCAAAAGACCTTGTAACTGTTGTGGCATTACTCAGAGCAATGTAACAGCCAAGACCTCAATGCTCTCTTAATTCGAACTGTTACAGTCAAGGCATTGAGAGCAGCAATAAATCTAGTCAGTAATTCTTCTGACTGTTATCCAAAAGAATTCGAAAAAACATAGGTTGATCAGGCCCGTGAGTTTTGGTCCGGCATTCGTGTACGCAGGTCGCGCCTGCACACAAGTTCAAGCTATTTTGGCATCAACGAACTTGATTGCACCCCACTGCGCGGGCACTACGAGGTTCTCACATAGGGCATAATACAAGTAACACAATTTAAACCCATGTCAACCACTTTAACTTATAAAGTGAAAAACACTTCCAAAGGTTTCCCATGTGGGATGTAGTTTAAAAAACCCATTTACCACATTTCTTCCACCCTACTTTATACCAATTTATCATTCACACCAATAATTGGTTTTCTCACATGTCATATATCGTCACGAAGCTTGCGCAACCCACTTCGTGATAAACTCAATAACATTCAAAACCGAGCGGTGTAACATATAAATATATTAGCTCAAATATGTCCTCACGACACATTAATTACACATTAATTCTTTGAGAAAAACAATTTCTCCAACAATCCCCCACATGAATGAAAAACTTTTAAAAAATGCACATGAAATGCAATGCAAGAGTTCGGCGAGAATTCGTTGCATCAGGATAGGTAGTTGTTAGCTTTGAACCTTCCCTAGTGAAATACCATCGGATACACTTGCTAACCCGAGTGGGACGCGATGCCTTGAAGCTGTTCGGGCGTTTTGTGTGTATCAAGACAACGATACTCACACAGCGATTTCTCTAAGCTGTTAATCGATTCTTTCGTTGTTGTCCATTTCGGCCCTGGACTGCCTTGGAAATGTTCATCGAATGCTCTAGAGATTTAGCCCTAAAGTCATCTCATAGAAGTGGCCCCTTCACATTCGATATAGGTGATCTCTTATTTAGAAGTATCTGTCATACTTCACGTGATACGTATAAGGATCATTGAAAACTTTCGTTTATCCTCCAATGGACAGGTCTATCACTCTTTCACCTTAGGAATGAGCTGGGAACTCATTTTCCCGAGTGCTTTGTTCGACTCCCCCCTCCCCACAATTCGGTTGTCCCTTTGAACCTGCAATTGGGCTTTACAATTCAGGTAGGGTTGCCATCATGAGTGGTAATCAATTTTACGGGCTTTAGCCCCATTCCCCTCGATGAAATCTCAACAAGATCTCTCGTTAGACCTTTTGTTAATGGGTCCGCTATATTTTCTTTGGATCTCACAAAATCCAAAACTATAACACCGGTTTTCAAAAATTTCTTTACGGATTTATGTCTACAACGTATATGTCTAGACTTCCCATTATACCCATTATTCGTTGCTCTACCAATAGCTGACATGCTATCACAATGTAAGCTAAGTGGTGGCATTGGTTTTGAAAACATTGGAACATCTTCCAAAAAACCACGTAACCATTCGGCCTCTTCGCCTGCTAGATCCATAGCTATGAATTCTGATTCCATACTTGATCTCGCAATACAAGTTTGTTTGCATGATTTCCATGAAACCGCTACACCTCCAATCACAAAAATGTATCCGCTTGTGGATTTTATATTTTTGGGATCTGCTATCAATTTGCATCGAGTGTACCCTTCAAGTACAAATTTGGATATCTAGTATAAAATAATCCATAGTTAGCGAGTGTACCTTATATATCTAAGTACTCTAACTAACGCTCTCTAGTGCTCATAATCGGGATTACTTGTATGCCTCGCTGATCTATTGACCGAGTTTGCAATATCTCGGTCTAGTACGAGTCCATGAGATACATTAGACTGCCTATGATCCTAGAATATTCAAGTTGTCGCACTCCTTCTCCACGATTCTTGTGAAGATTAGCACCTACTTCCATAGGTGTTCTCACAATTAAATCACTTCCTTTATCAAACTTGTCTAATATTTTTTCAATATAATGACTTTGAGAAAGTGAATATCCATCTGATGTTTTGGTAATCTTCATTCCAAGTATTACATCAGCATGTCCCATATCCTTCATATCGAAGTTTTGAGACAACAATTTCTTGGTAACTTTAATATTTTCTTTGTTACCAATAATTATCATGTCATCTACGTAGAGACAGACTATTACATAATCGTCTTTGCTTCCTTTCACGTAGACACATTTATCACTCTGGTTTATTTGAAAACCAATTGATAGCATTACACTATCAAATTTCTCATGCCATTGTTTAGGTGCTTGTTTTAATCCATACAGTGATTTAACAAGTCTACACACCTTGTTCTCTTGGCCTGGAACAACATACCCTTCAGGTTGTTCCATATAAATTTCTTCTTCTAGTTCTCCGTTAAGAAAAAGTCTGTTTTCACATCCATTTGATGGATCTCCAAATCAAATAAGGGCTGCAAAAGCAATTATTAGCTTTCGATTGATGTTTTTTCTAGATACGAGGGGCATAAGTGTCAAAATAATCGACACCCTCGGTTTGTCCGTATCCTTTAATTACAAGTCTTGCCTTGTACTTGTCAATTGTTCCATCGGGATCTAATCTTTCTCTTAAAGATCCATTTGTGACCTAATGCTTTACAACTCGGTGGAAGTTCCACAAGTTCCCATGTATGGTTTTGAAGAATTGAATTTATTTCACTATCAATTGCTTCTTTCCATAAGTCCGAATCGGAGAAGTAATTGCTTCTCTATAAGTCAAAGGATCATTTTCTAACAAGTAAGTTAGAAAATCGGACCAAATGACTTTTCCCTTCTAGCTCTTTTGCTACGTCGGGTTCTTCAACTTCTTCTTGAAGTTCTTTTTTCCCCCACAATCTTCTCAACATGATTGTTTTTAGGGTCTAAGCTTGAACGCTTAATGTAAGGAAAAATCCCTTCAAAAAAGGAAGCATCCCTAGCCTCAATAATTGTATTTACATGCACTTCGAGATTATCCGATTTATGCACTAAAAATCTATAAGCACTACTATCCCTGTGCATATCCTATAAACACACAATCTACCGTTTTAGGTCCTATTCTCGTCAGCTTAGGGGAGGAATTTGGAACCTTTGCTAGACATCCCCAAACTTTTATTAACTTATAAGAAGGTGCGTGACCTTTCCATAATTCATAAGGAGTTTTATCTGGTCTCTTATGTGGTAGTACTGTTTAGGATGTGATTTACGGAAAGCAAAGCTTCCCCCACAAATTCAGGGTGAGCCGGAACTTATTAGCATTGCATTCATCATCTCTTTAAGAGTTACTGTTTTTGCGCTCTGCTATTCCATTTTGTTACGGGAGTATAGGGAGCAGTTGTTTGATGAATTATTCCACTTTCGACACACAATCTGTTCAAATGGAGATACATATTCTCCACCCCTATCACTTCTTAGCCTTTTAATTTTCTTGCCAAGTTGATTTTCAACTTCAGCTTTATAATGGCTAAACATAGTTATTGCTTCGTCTTTACTTCTCATTAAGTAAACATAGCAAAATCTTGTGCAATCGTCAATAAAAGTGATGAAGTAATTTTTACCGCCTCTTGATTGCACATATTTTAAATCACATACATCAGTGTGAATTAAATCTAACGGTTCTGAACTTCTTTCAATTGAATGGAAAGAAGATTTAGCTAGTTTTGCCTCAACACAAGTCTCACACTTGTAATTTTTATCAATGTTAAATTTGGGAAGTAAGTTTAATGAAACTAACTTCTGTATACTTTTAATATTTACATGACCTAATCTATCATGCCATAAATTAAAAGACTCAACAGAATAAGCAAATTTAACATCTTTATTGGCCTCTTGGGCAATTTTCCCATCTGAGCTAGTGGAAGCCTCAGTTACATTTTCACTTATAGGCTCAGTACCTGGTAGTACTGTCATTACATTCATTTTGAATAAGTTATCTGCTAAATAACCTTTTCCTACAAAGGCACCACTCTTGGTTAGTATGAACTTGTTTGCCTAAAAAACAAGTCTAAAGCCTTTATTGTTCAGCACCGTTCCCGAAATGAGGTTCTTCCGGATCTCTGGCACATGGAACACATCTGTCAGGGTCAGCTCCTTCCCAGATGTCATTTTAAGGACAATGTTGCCCTTTCCTTCTACTTTGGAGACCGCAGAGTTCCCCATAAAGCAGACTTCATCATGAACAGGTTGGTATGTTTTAAACATCCACTTGTTCGCACATATATGACGAGTGGCTCCTGTATCAATAAACCACTCCTTTTGGTTTCCTCCAACCAAGTTAACCTCTGAAATGACAGCTACCATATGCATGTCTTCTATTTCAGAGCCCAGTCTTTCATTTTCTGCCACAAAAGCTTGGCCAGCCTTCTGATTCCAATTCTTGTTCCCAGTAATACATTGTTTGGACCCTGCATAATCCACAATATATATTTTCAACTGAGATTCCCATAAATAAATAGAATCAAAATTCATTAATATACTAAAGCGACTTAAGTAGTCCGCACTTAGCCACGCTCTTATCGTGGTTTCAGAATGAGGATCATTAATATCCTCCACAGATTTATCCTCAATGATAAACCAAATAAGTTGAGTGGTAAGAAAAAACATAATATTTTCTTTCCACAACTTAACGTTGCTGCCACTCTTATATATCTTTGGTTTTTCAAACTGACCAAAATGAATTGGTCGGTTTGGCATGGCAGCCACACACGGTGGTAAGACGTTCTCAATAAAGCCTGTCTGATTACCGAAAGGAAAACCAACCGTAGTTAAAACTGAACCTGGAACATTACCGGAACCAGTGCCAATTTCAGTTGCAGCAGAATGATCATTGTTTGCCATTTCTCTATAATCAAAAACAGAAACAAAGTCAGTAATTAATAATAGAAACAGCAACAGAAAATCACACACACAGTATTGAACTTAAGAATGTTGGAATCTCTTTAACTGGAAATTAAATAATTTCTGCAGTGGAAAATTAATTTCTGGACTGAATAAATATATTTACGGGACGAGAAAACCCTGCACTGGAAATATTATTTACGGGATCGATAAAATAATTTCTGCACCGATTTATCTCGATTATTTCGAATAGAAAAAGCAAAGCCGAAAACCAAGTACACTCGCAACATAAACAATACTAAAACCTTCACCCGATTTGGATTAGAATCTCGGGACGAGACAGCGAGTCTTTTCCGCTTCCCCTTAAGTTCAATATGTCCCGCCTTTTGTAAGCTTCGAGCACCGATGGACACCTGAACTCCCAAGTACAACGCCCAATCCTTCGATTCTCGAAGCAAGAGAAGCGAGAACTTTCGAATCGATGTTATAACAGAATGAACTCCGAGACAGAATGCTACTAACTTTTTAAAATTATGTAGCAATAGAAAGTTTTTAGTAGAGGGAGGAAGGAGAATTTTCTGAGTCCTTTTCTGGCGACTCTGAGCTCCATTTTATAGGCCCTCAAAAGACTCAGTAGTCTGTTGTGGCATTACTCGAGCATCTGTAATGACCCAAGACCTCAATGCTCTCTTAATTCGGATTTATTACAGATCAAGGCATTGAGAGCGACAATAAATCTAGTCGGTAATTCTTTCGATCGTTATCCAAAAGAATTCGAAAAAAATATTGGGCTGATCGGGCCCAGTGAGTTTTAGTCAGGCATTCGTGTACGCGAGTTGCGCCCTGCACACAAGTTCAAGCTATTTTGGCATCAATGAACTTCGACTGCACTCACTGCGCGAGCGCATACGAGGGTTCTCACATAGGGCATAATACAAGTATACAATTTAAACCCTATGTCAACCACTTTAACTTATAAAGTGAAAAACACTTCCAAAGGTTTCCCATGTGGGATGTAGTTTAAAAAACCCATTTACCACATTTCTTCCACCCTACTTTATACCAATTTATCATTCACACCAATAATTGGTTTTCTCACATGTCATATATCATCACGAAGCTTACGTAACCCACTCGTGATAAACTCAATAACATTCAAAACCGAGCGGTGTAACATATAAATATATTAGCTCAAATATGTCCTCACGACACATTAATTACACATTAATTCTTTGAGAAAAACAATTTCTCCAACATATTTGGGACTTAGTTCTTTACATGAATCTCAGTCAATGAAATTGTTTTAGTTTTTGAAATTCTGATGCAAGACAATATGTAGAGATTTTTTCCTTTTCTTTTTTAAGCCTAAAGCCTAAATAAATTGAGACGAGAGACGAGAGACGAGAGTGAGAAAGACCTTTAGGAAAATACTATTAACATTAATTCATCTAACATTAATGATCAACAATGAATTAGAATATAATACTTTCCAACATTTATAAATTAAAAACAGAAGGTCCTAAAAGTACAAATTTAAATTCTCAAAAAAAAAATATATACAAAATTAATGAACAAGTTCTAAACAGAAAAGGAGAGAGAGAATAGCATCTAAGATTTAGTTTCAATAAGTAGCTTAAATAAGTCATTCTGTCCATTGAAATAATGAATTGACTCTCTTATACAAAATAAATAGAAATATATATATATTCAGTTATAAATTGAAGAATGATAATAAGAAATCTAATAAGCCAATAACAAGTCTCCTATCTTTCAAGTCCCCACCTACTCGTCCATCACATTTCTAACATGCTAAAAATTATTGGTTATTATATTGCTCAGACCACTTTTCATCCTATCACAGCTGTCTGTCTAATTTGAAATGGCAGAAACAACAAAATAATTCAAGAGTAAACACATGTGCTGTGGGCCTGTGGGGTAAACAGTAAACACATAATCAAAAGTACGTGCCAATAATTCGGTTTGAATGCACTTGAATTGCCAACAATCCATCCGTTTGGTTTAAAGAGGACTCATGACATATATCGAATCACTTTTTGCTTATAAATCTCTCATTCTTTGTAATATATAGTTTTTTTTCCAATAAAAAAAATAATAATATATGAATTTAAATGGTTTATCATAGATTGGCGAAATTAAAATTATTAATTAAAAAAAAGGTGCTGAGAAAAACACTGCTCAACATCATAATTGCGTCCCTATAAAATGATGAGAAACTTACCATTTCTTATCACCCAAAAAACAGATGAAAATGAAGACAGTGTTTCTCCTTCTCCTTCTTTCAGTTCTCCATTCCTTTTGCTCAGCTGCCAAACCACCGGAGCCGGTGCACGACATATTCGGTGACAGGCTGAGAGTTGATCAACAATATAAAATTCTGCCAGTAGACAACAGCACTGGTTTTGGTTTCACACTGGGTCTCACCAACAACAAGTCTTGTCCATTTGATGTTCTTCAAGCTCAAGATTTCTTTGAAATCCCTCTTCAACTTTATCCGATCAACTCCACAAAAGGCGATATCATCCGAATTTCCACTGATCTTAATGTGTTTTTCGCGCATACTTTCACTAGCTGCCTCCTTAAGTATAGTAATTACTGGAAACTCGATAAGTACGATCCATCAGCAAAGAAATATTTCATAACAACCGGTGGACAAAAGGGAAATCCTGGTCCGAAAACAACTAGTAATTGGTTTAAGATTAAGAAATCAAAAAATGGGTTTAAGTTTACATTCTGCCCCTCAGTTTGCAGTTATTGCAAAGTCTTTTGCAAAGATATCGGCATTTTAGTTCAAGATGGGAACCGAAGAGCAGTTCTGAGTGATGTGCCATTCGAATTTAACTTCAAGAAGTTTACTGGTTAATAAATGTTGGGTCGAAATCGTCTGTCTCATACATGTTCTTATACATGTACTCACCATTTAGAATTTTCTAGGCAAACATTGTTTTCAATTATATATATGTCTGGTGAATTGTGAGTGATTGAGTACAGTAATGGAAAAATAAACGGGAAGAGACGACTTTTTTTTTGCCATAAATGTTGTTAAATTTTCTTCTGGTGTTCTTCTATCTAATAATGTGAACGTTTCCACTTTGTTCTATCAATTAGGTAGCATGTATTTTTGTTTTTTAAACAAGGTAACTTCTAATCTCTCTTCTCTTATTTCAAGAAGTCATCAATTTTTTGTTACTTATTTGAATAATTTCTTTGAAACATTTAGCATATTGACTCATTAAATCAGATAATTTATTCAATATGTTAATCAATCTAAAACTCTATCAAGAATGATAATTATTGAGGTACTGGCATTATCTTTCATTACAGCTATACAATTAATATTTTTTACCAATGAAAGAGAGAAAGAGAAAGGAGCGAGAAAAAATTTACAAAATGAAGGGATTTTTTCTTTTGGCTTTTGTAAAATTGGATTTAGCTCAAAAGTACCTCAAGAGGTGAGGAGCCCAAGTCTTATATATTTTAAATATGCGAACAAACTAATAATGTGAGATATTTAACACACTCTCTCATGGTCAGGGTTGTACATCTGAATCGTGAACAATAATAGGGGCCCATCATCGAAGTAGGTAGCTCTGATACCATGTTAAAAGTGTACTTGAGTGTAACTCAATCCCTCAAAATGTACCTCAAGAGTGGAGAATTGCCCAAGTCTTATATATTGCACAAACTAGTAGATGTGAGATATTTAACACACACCCTCACGGCCATGACTGGACATTTGGACCGTGAACAATAATAGATGCCCAATATCGAATTAGGTGCTCTGATACCATGTAAAATTGGACTTGGGTCCAACTCAATCACTCAAAAAATATCTCAAGAGGGGAGGAATGTCCAAACCTTATATATTAAAACTAGTACACGTAGGATCTTTAACAGCTTTCATCTTATAATGGATATTCTATAAAATATAAAAAAAAGTACACCGCTTACATTTAAATTGAAAGATATTGCAAGATGAAGATAGTATTTCTTTTATAAAGGAATGAGATATTATTATACAAAGTCAATGAAGATGCAATTGTGGAGACCCTATAAAGTCGAGCTTAAAAGTGTACATCACACTTTATTTATTTGTTTGTTTATTTTGAGGTAAAACAGTACAAAAACGTGTCTACTTTATCTAAATAAAAAATGTGTTGAGCAATATTCGGGACTTAGTTCTTTACATGAATGATGAATCTCTGTCAGTGATGCAAGACAATATGTAGAGATTTTTTCCTTTTCTTTTTTAAGCCTAAAGCCTAAATAAATTGAGACGAGAGTGAGAAAGACCTTTAGGAAAAGACTATTAACATTAATTCATCGAACATTAATGATCAACAATGAACTAGAATATAATACTTTCCAACATTAATAAATTAAAAACAGAAGGTCCTGAAATTACAAATTTAATGAACAAGTTCTAAACAAAAAAGAAGAGAGAGAGAATAGCATCTAAGATTTAGTTTCAATAAGTAGCTTAAATAAGTCACATTCTGTCCATTGAATTGATTTTTTTATACAAATAAATATATATATATATATATATATATATATATATATATATTCAATTATTAATTGCAGAATGATAATAAGAAATCTAATAAGCCAATAACAAGTCTCCTATCTTTCAAGTCCCCACCTACTAGGGGAAGGTCTGGCATGAGGCGGATTCAATGGGTCCGGCTCCATACTTTTCTCACATAAATTTAGATAGAAATCACATATAGGGTAAATTTCGCATACCTTCATGTCTCACAGGTACCCACAAAGTCCGCCCCACAGCAAATTTTTCCGTCTACTGGTCCTCACATTTCTAACATGCTAAAAATTCTTGGTTATTATATTGCTCATGGGATACATATGATATGGCCATGTGGTGTTGGCCCGTGGGTAAACAGTAAACACACCATCAAAAGTACATGCCAATAATTCGGTTTGAATGCACTTGAATTGTCAACAATCCCTCAGTTTGGTTTGGTTTGGTTTGGTTTGATTTAGAGAGGACTCGTGACATATAGGTCATGAGTTTGAATTCTTTTTCTCTTTTTGAATATCTCATTTTTTTGTAATAAATATATCTTCTCCCCAATAAAAAAATAATGATATAGGGGTTTAAATGGTTTAGCATAAATTGACGAAATGACCATGCCTAGTCTAATAACGCATCATTTATTCTAACTGTTTGAGCAAAGCAAGATCTATTTTTTTTTTAAAATAAATTGTTTTTATCATATTATTCTAAGTGTTTAAGCAATAAAATTGTTAGGTCCGGAGGAGAATTTAACATCTCTTAGTCTAATAACACATCATTTTGCGCCCACTGTGATAGTGTATGGACATTAACAACTCAAAGTTAGAAGAACACTTTTCCCTATGAAAGACGACAATGATACCCCAATGCTATAAATGAGACAACTACACTGCGACTCGAGTTCCCTCCTGAAACTATGGGCCCGAGAACCTCAAGTGCAAGTGTCTCGCGTGGCAATGTTTACCCAGGTGTTTTAACAAACATCACTCAACAAAACTCTAAGGAGACTCTTTGTCTTCCGGGATGACAAAATCTCTAGAAAACACTTCGTTTCCCGAACAGAAAAAATCCAGAGGACACTCTTTGTTTCCAGCACAGAGATTTGGAAAAAGAATATCATATGTGAGAGTTTTCCGGAAATGATACATCGTTTGACTAAAAAAATAATTCCCGTACAAATGGATCTCCACCAATCTTGGCTTAGAAGCTTGACATCTAGCGAATGAGTTTTTCACTCAATTACGAGGCCCTGAAACTTTACTCTACATGATCCATTAACCGAGATGCTCCAAGTAGTCAAGGTCCCAGAAAAGTACAACACTATCAACATTGAAACACATAATGGAACTATAGACCCCAAGATTACATGGACACCGAGCTGTTATGTATGTGCATCAACCACACCATGTTATGCTTTGAGGAACGTTTTCAGGTTCCCTTAAAGAATCCATCCTCAAATAGTTGGCGTGGATACCAAACAAAAGTATAAGATCATTTGAACAACTACAACAACTATTTCTAGAACATTTTGCTTGGCAAATAACCTTTATCTACACCTCAGATCACTTGCTCGTGATTTAGCTCAGTTAGCAGAGCGCGACTTTCCCTTCGTTAAAGTCTTCAGAAAGAAGAATGATTTCACTTGGACACCAGAGTGTGACAAGGCAAGAGGGACTTTAGAAGATATTTGAGCAAGTCACCTTTGTTGGTGCAACCAATTACAAAAGATACATTGTATCAATACTTGGCAATAACCGATGCAATTGTAAGCTTGATTTTTTGCGATGAAAGAAAGAAAGCTATGATGCCCGAGTATTAAGCAAATCATGTTCCATACGGGCCTAAGGAAAGTTATACATCTTTAGAAAAACACATTTTGATCGTTTTATCACTTCCATGAATCGTACACCATATTTCAAATCACATATGATATGTGTCTTGACAGATGCGCCTTTTAGAAAAGTCATGCACAAGCTCGATGCCACAGGTCGTATGCCAAAATGGACCCTAGAACTTAGCGAATACCAAATACATTTCTCCTCGAAAAGCTTTGCATACATAATGCTCCGTATTCGTTCATCCCAATACCGAGCCCCCGTAGTAGCCTCACTAGGCTATTTGTTAGCACCTAACAGTCGATGGCTCGGTCAAGGCCAACATAGAGGTGAGAATAATCTTGGAAAGCACAGAAGGAAAATAATTCCCTTATGCTTTGAAGTATAATGACGATGTCGACAACAATAAAATAGAGTATGAAGCCCTTATGCCAGGCTAAGAATTTCTGAGTAGCCCTTATGTCAAGAAATTATTGGTCCAAAGTGATTCACAAACGGTCTTTGGACAAATAACATAAAGTTATGAAGCACGAGAGGAAAACATAAAAAGGTATGAAAAGCTGGTCCAATTTGAGTTCATTCAGATTGAAAAGATTGCAGGAAAAAACAATGACCAAGTAAACACTATAAAAAATCTCTCCTTCGAGTCATTGCTTGAAGGGATATGGGTAGAGCCTCTAGCTAGAAAGGAAAAACATTAAGGAAGATGTCGTAGCAATTTATGCGGTTAAAAGTTGGATGACCCCTATCAGGAGCTACATTGTGAATAACATATTACCCGAGGACTCAGTCAAGGAAAGGAAGATAATAAATCAACTAGCCAAATACATGATCTTAGAAGATCAACTGTATAGGACAATGGGGCAATGACCGTTGATCAAATATGTAACACCCGAGGTTGAGGATTATGTACAAAGGAAAGGATGATATAGCTCGGTACCACAACACCAAGGTAAATCCCTCCAATCTAAAGGAATGGCATTTGGTCTTGAGGAACAAGGAATTGAGCATGATAAGTCCAAAACGAAAGCTCGACTCAACAATTGGAAGGACTATCTGATTGTCAAGGCCATGGAAAACAAAATCTTCAAGCTTCAAGAAGCAAGTAAGAATATGATGGCTCGAAGTTGAAATGAAAAGCATCTGAAAAAGTTCCACACTCAAAGAAAGGGCTCATTGAGATAGAAAGCCTCTTATTAAAAATGTTGTTTATTGCGTTACATAAAGAACTTATTGTGGCCTTATCGCAAAGTGAGCTAGGACTAAGAATCTTCTTCTTAAGTCAATGAAATGAATCACTTCCCGGAGTTATATGTTCCAGTTTTCAAATAGAAAAAAAGAGCTAAGCTAAATCATAAATGATAGCCCAGGAAAACACATCCCGAGCTAATCTATAGACCCAACCCTCATCGTACCGGGCAAGCAATTTACATAGCTCTTCCTAAAAGAAGCAAGGAAACATAGAAAGTCTAGGGAAAAAGATATATTGGGCCACCATAAAGACCGGACCTTCAATTATGGTACGAGTAAACAAATTCTCTATTTCCTCAAGAAAGAGATAAAGGAAAAACAAGATTGGGTAAAAGATATCTTGGCCCACAAAAAATGAGAAAACCGATATATGTATACACCAACTTTTTTTTCTTTTCTGCAAATAGCATTAACTTTTTAATAAATTCTAAATAGCCTAACAATTTTACGATTTCGCTCTGATTGTCAAATTAAGGATTCTGCCAATAAATCAGGCCAAATTGGTCACGTGCAAGGCACATGTGATCGGTGTTGAGGGAAAAAATGTCCAATTTGTTTTTTTGTCTCCTATATGTATACACCAATTTTTTTTTTTTTTTTTTACTTTTCTCTAAATAGCATTATAAAAAACCTAAATAGCCTAACAATTTTACGTTTTTGCTCTGATTGTCAAAAGCCCTAACTATCATATTCTTCCCTGAATATCCTTTCCCTTATTCAACCTTCTAAAATCGGACCTCCCAATTGGAAGACCCAAATCCGAGCTCTAATTCCAAAGTGTATCATTGAATAGAAGGATTCCCAAACATTGAATAGTAGGTATGTCTTCTTCAAGTTCAAATTTAACAAGAACTATGAAATTTTGTAAGAATCAAACTAAAATTTGCAAAAGCCCGTTACGCTTGTGGAGGTGGAGCCGTATGATGGAAGGGACAATGAGGACGACTCAGATGAGGATTATGTCCCTGGGAAACAAGGGGATGATGTCTATCAAAGATATTAACTCTCAGGATACCTATCAAGGATATTCAGTATTATGGAAAGTGAGCGAAGAAATCGATTGGTGAATGCGAGACAATAGACGAGATCTCGCCTGATTTTAGCAAGAAGCTTGAGGGCATACTCTATCAAGTTTTTGAAACTCACCTTTCAATGCTACAAGACGATGATGGGTCTGGGTATAATTTGCTCGAAGTTCGGATAGAGCAAAGAATAAACATGAGCAACTGTTCGGGTATAATTTTGGGAGTAATTTTGAAACTCTTGAGAGTGATTTGGAGGTACTGGGAGCTATTTAGAGTTTCTGGCCGATTTTTGGGGTGTAGAAACTGGGTGGGAGCGACCCACCCTTTGGGAAGATGCGGAAAACATTAAATGAGGGTCACTG
The DNA here is from genome assembly GCA_026122235.1 of Vinca minor. NCBI lineage: Eukaryota > Viridiplantae > Streptophyta > Magnoliopsida > Gentianales > Apocynaceae > Vinca > Vinca minor. The sequence continues at coordinate 1,084,276 of JAOCZM010000239.1, forward strand.
ATTCTTTACTTGTTGCCCATCCGGTGGTCGACATTTCTCATGTGCGGTCGATAAAAAAAAATCGCGAACCAGGGGATCATGGCGATCTCAGGGGATGAGAATTGGGTGCGGGCGACAGTTCTGGCTTGTGTCATCGTACGAAGGAAAATGCAATATTTGGTTCATCATGTGGTTGATCCCTGTTCTGCTGTGTAGTGGATATGTTAATTTGACAATCACAGTGAAAACGTAAAATTGTTAGGCTATTTAGGCTTTTTATAAAAGTTAATGCTATATAGAGAAAAATAAGAAAAAAGTTGGTGTATACATATAGGAGGAAAAATGTTTTTTGGACATTTTTGCCCTCAACATCGATCACATGTGCCTTGCACGTGACCAATTTGGCATGATTTATGGCGGAATTCCTTAATTTGACAATCAGAGCGTAATCATAAAATTGTAAGGCAATTTAGAGTTTATTAAAAAGTTAATACTATTTAGAAAAAAGTAAAAAACGTTGGTGTATACATATAGCGATTTTCTCCACAAAAAATATATGAGCTAAAAAATAACTAAGATTGTAGAATGTAGGAGCCCAAAGCGATAAGCTCATTTCACTTTGTTCTAGCAATAGTACGTATACTCTCTTCTTTAGTTACAAAAGCTCATTAAACTTTGATAATTTATCTAGGTGTCGTTTTAGATATCGGATGAAAATATTTCTCTTGATTCAATGGTTGTAGTAGCCGATAATAAATATTCTATCTTTCAAATCCACACATTTCTAACGTGCTACGCATTCTTGGTTGTAGTAGCATATTTTCGTCCCCCACCCAGATGTTGGATTCCAATTATATGGCATAAATGAAGTGGATAGATAAAGGGATAGATATTGCAATATGGTGTGGGGTAAACACACCTTCAAAAGTACATGACAATAATTCAGTTTGAAATGCTCTTTATTTTCCAACAATCTTTCACGTATTAGAAATAAAAAAACAATTTTAACCATTAAATAACAATTGAAATATATAGAACCAAAATCGTGTTAACAGTTAAAACAGTTACTGTTTCATGTTAACCAGAATTTATGTATTAGGCCGTTAATAGGTTGATTGACAAAACAAGTTCTAAATGCTTCACCTACTTTGTAGCGAAAATATACAGGAAATAATGAGTTAAAAAATATAAGAAATTTTGAAAAAAATGAAAAGTGAGTTTTTTATTTGTGTATGTCCTAAAGGTAAAATGCAATCAATCTAATTTTGATGATAACAAACCCTTAAGAAGTTCTCATTTTTGTGTGAGCTTGTGTTTTGATGATAGATTTTATATCCCACACTTACATTGATGAAAATGAAAAGAAAGCCTTTATGAACCTCAAAGTTGTCCACCATAACATTGAAGATACTAAAACAAGGAATGCCAAAGGGTAATATCTTGTGTGATAATCACTTTAGGTGTCATTTTTTAAGAAGCCATGTAAAATAAGACATCTTACAGAAGGAATTTTGGATTTTTAAATAAACGCAGTGGAATCCATTGCTAACAGGCCATTCAAGAGTAAGAACTAATGATCTTTTATAAGGATAATTACCTTTTGTTTTACGGGATGACAGAAAAAACTTTTGTATTGATTATGCTACGGAATCACCAACAACAACAATCTTTATCGACTCCTGTCTCTAGTAGTATCCACACGATCAACTTGAACTTGTTTTTCGTGTCTCTAATGCTAGTTAGAAAGTGTCACACCCTGTAACCAGGATGATGACATGGTAGTGTCTCATTGGCTAATGAGACACCAAAGTCCACAACAGAGTTTAATAAAAAGGAAATTCATTATGTAATAACCAAAACTTCCAAAGTACAATAGCGGAAGTTAAATATTGAAGTGAAATAATTCTAAGTATTACATTATTGAAATAAGCTTAAAAGTTCCGAATGAAATAACAAAAATAAACTAGAGTTCAACAACTAGGTAGATTAGGATCACTCCTCATACGGACACTCCCATACATCCTCCTTAGATGCACTATATTGGGATACATTGAATTGGGACGTGATCCGTTAAGAGAAGTAATATTCCATGGTCCTTAGTCAAAGAGAAAGGACCGAGCTGCGAGGCTCAGTAAGGACCATACGACCCCTGGGATGAAGTATAAGACACGACACAAAATTGTTTCTACTTTCCCTGAATATCCCTTTAAAACACGCTTTTGACATGACACAAACCTTAAACACCTCACGACACTCTCAGATCACTGTTCAAATTCTATATCACAATCACCTCGAATACCGTGCGAAACAGAACACAACACTACTCACAATGACTCCTCGTTCAACCTGGATTAAGGTCCGGTCGACCGATGGTCATCCGAGATTAGGACAGAAATATTGTCCCATCGGAGACTAAACTCGGTCGACCGCAGCAACACCGGTCGATGGGATTTTCATCTCGGTCTACCAAAATCCACTGCTCGTCACCCGCGATCGCTCCCAAAATTACTGATTTTTTACTCAAATCACATAACAAGAATGATCGAGTAAAATTAAAATCAACTTAGTCCAATTAACCATTCTCTTCACATCACACACTATACTTTGGAATGTGCTACGAGCAGCATGCTCCACTCATAAGACACAACAGAAGTGTTAGTAGTGCCCAAGAACCATTAGCATATGTTGTACGTTTCACATCTTTTTGAGTATGTCTTTTCATAGATAATTTTGCTTCTGAACATCAAATGCGTGATTTGATAGTAAAAATCATTTTCTTAAGTAATTACAATTCTAGTTGTCTCTAATTTTATGTAAGGTTCTTTACTAAGAAATAAAACTAGTATTACGTTTGATTGATGATTATGATTTACTAATCATGTGTAATGAATACAAATCATATCATAGATGTACTATATTGGGATACATTGTATTGGACGTGATCCGTTAAGGGAAGTAATACTTCATGGTCCTTAGTCAAAGAGAAAGGAACGACCCCTGGGATGAAGTATTAGACAAGACACAAAATTGTTTCTACTTTCCCTGAATATCCCTTTAAAACACGCTTTTGACATGACACAAACCTTAAACACCTCACGACACTCTCAGATCACTGTTCAAAATCCATATCACAATCACCTCGAATACCGTGCGAAACAGAACACAACACTACTCACAATGACTCCTCGTTCAACCTGGATTAAGGTCCGGTCGACCGATGGTCATCCGAGATTAGGACAGAAATATTGTCCCATCGGAGACTAAACTCGGTCGACCGCAGCAACACCGGTCGATGGGATTTTCATCTCGGTCTACCAAAATCCACTGCTCGTCACCCGCGATCGCTCCCAAAATTACTGATTTTTTACTCAAATCACATAACAAGAATGATCGAGTAAAATTAAAATCAACTTAGTCCAATTAACCATTCTCTTCACATCACACACTATACTTTGGAATGTGCTACGAGCAGCATGCTCCACTCATAAGACACAACAGAAGTGTTAGTAGTGCCCAAGAACCATTAGCATATGTTGTACGTTTCACATCTTTTTGAGTATGTCTTTTCATAGATAATTTTGCTTCTGAACATCAAATGCGTGATTTGATAGTAAAAATCATTTGCGTATGTAATTACTATAATAGTTGTCCCTAGTTTTATGTAAGGTTCTTTACTATGAAATAAAACTAGTATTAGATTTGATTGATGATTATGATTTACTAATCATTTGTAACGAATACAAATCATATCATAGATGTACTATATTGGGATACATTGTATTGGACGTGATCCGTTAAGGGAAGTAATACTTCATGGTCCTTAGTCAAAGAGAAAGGACCGAGCTGCGAGTCTCAGTAAGGACCATACGACCCCTGAGATGAAGTATGTGACAAGACACAAAATTGTTTCTCCTTTCCCTGAATATCCCTTTAAAACATGCTTTTGACATGACACAAATCTTAAACACCTCACGACACTCTCAAATCACTGTTCAAAATCCATATCACAATCACTTCGAATACCGTGCGAAACATAACAAAACACTACTCACAATGACTCCTCGTTCAACATGGATTGGAATCCTTTGACCTTATGTCTCCATTGATTCTAGAATGAATGGAGCCACGTTTTGACTCAGTGGGACGTTACTTTTAATCGAGTAATCAATACGAATGATGATCGGATGTAGTGTCCTATCATGGCTTGAATGTGAGAGGCATTGTAAAGAATTTGTCCCTCTCTTATTAGAGAGAGATGTCCATGGGCCCCTCGATAAGGAAGACTGTCTAAATGCATGGTCGTCCTCAAATGTATTTGATAAAGTGGTTATCAAATACTATTTGTTGGAACAGTCTACCTGGAGATCGAGCATAAATATAATTAAGCTTTATAAGGGTGATGACTACCATGCCTTATACTTAATTAGGATATCGCGAGACAAATGGATTTAATAGTGGATTGATATTAGGTTCCATCATACATTCATTCACTCTGGGTAGTCACAATGTCCTGCTAGGGAGCGCTTGTGATTTATGAACTCACATTACTACTAAGTGTGTTTTCATTGCCATTGTGATATGAACCTATAGGGTCACACGCATAGACGAATTAACGGGTCACACGCATAGACGAATTAACGAGCTTCATGTCCATATTCAATGAATCTAGAACGTGTCTAGGTTCATTGTATCTGACATTTATTGTCTGAGAATAATAAAATTGTTATTATTTCGAATTAGAGAGAATGAGGGGTATTTTTGGTATTTGGTTTTAACTAGGATTACGTGGGAGTTATTATCCGATAAAGACTCCCACTACCAGTAGAAGTCTAGGGGACGTGGGAGTTATAGACTCCCATTGCCGGAAGAGGTTGAGGACGTGGGAGTTAGTTATGGGAACAAACTCTCATATCCTATATAAACTATTTTGGCCGAAACCCTAGGTTAAGCCATATTTGAGCCGCAATAACCAAAACACTCCCGAAATCAGATTTCTAGATTTTTTGCCCTTCTCTTCTCTCTAGATTCCCGAACCTCAGAAACGAGGAGCTAGCACTCGCTGCTCGTTTCGTCGCGTGGATACCTGTAGGGAGCAATTTCGCAGGGAAGGCTCTTTGGTGGCAACAACACACATTCGGGAAAAACAGAATCTTTAGCTTAAAACGTAAGTCTTTTTCGTATTTTTCGATTCCTGTGGTATGAGCGGACACTTCAGGGGAGGACTCATGGAAGTTTATAACGAGTTTATGCCCATGAATTCCTTCAGGAAGTACACACACAACACTTCTCACATATCGAGCTCAATTACCTATTCATGACTCTACGAAAATAACTGTAACGGCCCTAACAGTCAGTCTAGTTAGGAAGATCCAAGAATTTTCATACTATCACATGATCTCCCGGATCAACACATTTCACGTTTAATAAGTTCGAATGAATCTTGTCATCTAGTATTTCCTAGATAAGAGCAATTGCAATAATTATGTTCATTGATATTCTTGGTATAGTAGATGTTATTACACATACAATCATACTCAATTCGATTGAATTGTTTGATCTTCAAGTAGATCTTTTATAATTTCGCATGTGAGGGGTTATATCTTGGTTTCGTCTAGTCATTATTAACTTGATTATTTTTCGAAGATGGAATTGTGGAGACCCTACAAAGTCGAGCTTAAAAATGTACATCACACTTTATTTGTTTGTTTATTTTGAGGCAACACAGTACAAAAAACGTGTCTACTTTATCTAAATAAAAAATGTGTTGAGCAATATTTGGGGGTTAGTAATCTTTTGTCCCCATTCGGTATCCCTTTCCTGTCTCACCAATAAGAAAATGACATGTATTAAATTTTTAGTTAAAAAATTATAAACTAAAAAAAATAGTGAAAGCCACAAAGGAAAAATATACACGTGACAAATATCTATTAGTGGAGATACAAAACGGGGTCAGACGATATTTTGCCATATTTGGGACTTAGTTCTTTACTTGAATCTCAGTCACTGAAATTGTTTTAGTTTTTGAAATTCTGATGCAAGACAATATGTAGAGATTTTTTTCCTTTCCTTTTTTAAGCCTAAAGCCTAAATAAACTGAGAAGAGAGACGAGAGACGAGAGTGAGAAAGACCTTTAGGAAAAGACTATTAACATTAATTCATCGAACATTAACGATCAACAATGAATTAGAATATAATACTTTCCAACATTTATAAATTAAAAACAGAAGGTCCTAAAAGTACAAATTTAAATTCTCAAAAAAAAAAAAATATACAAATTAAATGAAAAAGTTCTAAACAGAAAAGGAGCGAGAGAGAGAAAATAGCATCTAAGATTTAGTTTCAATAAGTAGCTTAAATAAGTCACATTCTGTCCACTGAAATACTAATTGACTTTCTTATACAAAATAAATAGAAATATATATATTCAGTTATAAATTGAAGAATGATAATAAGAAATCTAATAAGCCAATAACAAGAGGTCTTATGACGTATAGCTAATGAATTTGAATTCCCTTTTTATTTTTGAATCTCTCTGTTTTTGTAATAAATATGTTTTCTCCTAATAAATAAAATAATGATATAGGGGTTTAAATGGTTTAGCATAAATTGATGAAATGACCATGTCTAGTAATTTAAGACCTTAAGCAAAAGCAAGATCTGTAAAAAAAAACTTATTTTTATCATATTATTCTAACTGTTTGAGCAATAAAATTGTTAGGTCCGGAGGAGAATTTAACATCTCCTAGTCTAAGAATGCATCATTTCGCGCCCACCATGGTAGTGTATGGACATTAACAACCCACAGTTACAAGAACACTTTTACCTATGAAAGACGACAGTGAAACCCCAATGCTATAAACGAGACAACTACACTGCCACTCGAGGTCGCTCCTGAAACTATGGGCCCTGGAAACCTCAAGTGCAAGTGTCTCGCGTGGCAATGTCATATACATAGATGCTTGAGCATTGTGACAAATTAAATCAACACTTCAAACAGTAACATCCTCTTTACCCTGGTGTTTTAACAAACATCACTCAACAAAACTCTAAGGAGACTCTTTGTCTTCCGGGATGACAAAATCTCTAGAAAACACTTCGTTTCCCGAACAGAAAAAATCCTGAGGACACTCTTTGTTTCCCGCACAGAGATTTGGAAAAAGAATATCATATGTGAGAGTTTTCCGGAAATGATACATCGTTTGACTAAAAAAATAATTCCCCTACAAATGGATCTCCACCAATCTTGGCTTAGAAGCTTGACATCTAGCGAATGAGTTTTTCACTCAATTACGAGGCCCTGGAACTTTACTCTACATGATCCATTAACCGAGCTGCTCCAAGTAGTCATGGTCCCAGAAAAATATGACACTATCAACATTGAAACATATAATGGAACTATAGACCCCAAGATTACATGGACACCGAGCTGTTATGTACGTGCATGAACCACATGATGTTATGCTTTGAGGATGTTTTCAGGTTCCCTTAAAGAATCCATGCTCAAATAATTGGCGTGGATACCAAACAAAAGTATAAGATCATTTGAACAACTACAACAACTATTTCTAGACATTTTACTTGCCAAATAACCTTTATCTACACCTCAGATCACTTGCTCGTAATTTAGCTCAGTTAGTAGAGCGCGACTTACCCTACTTTAAAGTCTTGAGAAAGAAGCATGATTTCACTTGGACACCAATGTGTGACAAGGCAAGAGGGACTTTAGAAGATATTAGAGCAAGTCACCACTGTTGGTGCAACCAATTACAAAAGATACATTATATCAATACTTGGAATTAACCGATGCAGTTGTAAGCTCGATTTTTTGCGATGAAAGAAAGAAAGCCATGATGCCCGAGTATTAAGCAAATCATGTTCCATAGGGGCCTAAGGAAAGTTATACATCTTTAGAAAAACACATTTTGATCGTTTGATCACGTCCATGAATCGTACACCATATTTCAAATCACATATGATATGTGTCTTGACAGATGCGCATTTTAAAAAAGTCATGCACAAGCTCTATGCCACAGGTCGTATGCCAAAATGGACACTAGAACTTAGCGAATACCAAATATACTTCTTCTCGAAAAGCTTTGCATACATAATGCTCGGCATTCGGTTATCCCAATATCGAGCCCCCGTAGCAGCCCCACTAGGCTATTTGTTAGCACCTAACAGTCGATGGCTAGGCCAGGGCCAATCCAGAGGTGGGAATAATCTTGGAAAGTACAGAAGGAAATGAATTACCTTATGCTTTGAGGTATAATGGCAATTTCAGCAACAATAAAATATAGTATGAAGCCCTTATAACCAGGCTAAGAATTTCTGAGCAGGTCGATGTCAAGAAATTATTGGTCCAAAGTGATTCAAAAGCGGTCTTTGGACAAAATAACAGAAAGTTATGAAGCACAAGAAGAAAACATCAAAAGACATCAAAAGCTGGTCCAATGGACGCTTCCTCAATTTGAATTCATTCAAATTGAAAAGATTGTAGAAAAAAAACAATGACCAAGTCAACACTATAAAAAATTTCTTTCGAGTAATTGCTTGAAGGGATATGGGTAGAGCCTCTAGCAAGAAAGAAAAACATTGAGGAAGATGTCATTGCAATTTATGCGGTTAAAAGTTGGATGACCCCTATCAGAAGCTACATTGTGAATAACACTTTACCCGAGGACTCAATCAAGGAAAGAAAGATAAGAACTGAAGCAGCCAAATACGTGATCTTCGAAGATCAACTGCATAGGACAATGGGGCAATGACCAAATATGTCACACCCAAGGATGAGGATATTGTGCTACATAAAGAACTTATTGTGGCGTTGTCGCAAAAACTAATAATCTTCTTCTTAAGTCAATGAAAGGAATATCACTTCCCGAAGTTATATGTTCCAATTTTCAAATAAATAAAAAACTAAGCTAAATCACACATCCCGAGCTAATCTATAGACTCGACCCTCAATGGACAAGGCATACAATTTACATAGCTCTTCCTAATAGAAGCAAGGAAAGGAGAAAGTTTAGAAGAAGAAAATATATCGGGCAACCATAAAGACCCGACCTTCAATTTTGGTAGGGGTAAACAAATTATCTATTTCCTCAAGAAAGAGGTAAGGGCAAACCAAGCATGGGTAAAAGATATCCTGTGCCACAAAAAATATATGAGCTAAAAAATAACAAAGATTGTAGAATGTAGGAGCCGAAAGCGATCTAAGCTCATTTCACTTTGTTCTACCAATAGTAAGTATACTCTCTTCTCTAGTTAAAAAAAAGCTTATTAAACTTTTGACATTTATTTTGATAATTTATCAAGGTGTCGCTTTGGTTATCGGATGAAAATATTTCACTTGGTTCATTGGTTGTAGTAGCCCATAATAAATATCCTATCTTTCAAATCCACACACATTTCTAACGTTCTACGCATTCTTGGTTGTAGTAGCATATTTTCGTCCCCCCCAGATGTTGGATTCCTTTTATATGGCATAACTGACAAAAGAATGCATTTGGAATGTATCTTATTAGACTTTGCTCATTATGCTCTTGGCATCAATCTTGAATATTTTTTGATAAATTCTTTATATATTTTGTTGTGACTTTCTAAGGTTATATGCTTAGGTTGAGTGATCTGTAAATATGCTTGTTGTCTTCCACTCTTGAATCAAACATACTAGTGGTCTAAGCTTCTCCTTCCATTAAATTACCTTTTCATGCTTTATCAACATAGTTGTAGTGTTACTTAGAAGAGCGAAAAGGTTTTGGGAACTAGATTCATCCCCCCCCCCTCCCCCTCTTAGATTCACCCCTTCAGGTATTCCATTTGGTATCAGAGGCACGTCTCTTTTTTGTTAGGCTTAACATCCTAGGAGGATCCATGACTTCATGATATTCTATATCTATCTTAGAGGATTGATTTCTCTCTATCTAGACCTCATTTGTTTGATAACTTAAATTTCACTTGTTGGAAAATATGTTTAAAGTTTCTGTTTACTTTAATGACTTCACCTTGTTGAGCATTATACAAGAAGGACCATATGTTCCTTCAAAGAAAGGTGCCAAAGTCTAGAAAATGAAGATGATTCCTCATAAATGACACTCAACTTTAAAGTTATGAATATCTTTGTTGTGCCCTAAGTAAAGAAGTATTCAATCAAGCCTATGAATGTGAAAGTGCACACTCTGTGGAAAATGCTTGGAGCTAATTATGAAGGAAAAATGGTAGTCAAAAAGTCAAATATGCTATCTCAAGGTTTGGAGACTCAATCTCTTGAAGAAATCTCAATCACCTCTCAAGTCAACTTTGAAAATTACAAAGAGTGTGAAGAAAGAGAAATCAAAATTCTTTGTTCTACGAGCTTTGTAGATTAAACATTTGAAGAGCCTTCAAAAGATGAGAACTATAAGAACTTTAGAGAAAATGCACCCCAATGTGATGATGAACATCATGAAATCATACATTGTGAAGGAGATCCCAAGGATCAACTTTGCGATGATGGCTTTTTTTTTCCTTTAGGAAAGATGCATGCTTTATTCTTGATTATACTGCTAATGAGGTTATATTTGTTGCTAATCGTGTTGGTAATGTTTATGTTCTATTTTTAGACGATTTGCTTGCCTATGACATTAAATGCTTGAATGTGAAAGATGATGATGCTTTTCTTTGGCATTGTAGGCTTGATCATGTTAGTATGGATATTCTTAATAGGTTATCGAGCCAAGAACTTGTACGTGGGTTGCCAAAAGTGAAGTTTGAGAAAAGACATCTTTGTGATTAATGCCAATTTGGAAAACAAACTAAAACATCTTTTAAATCCAAGAAAATGGTATCTTCTTCAAAATCTCTTGAACTTGTTCTCTTAGACCTTTTTCGACCAATGAGGACCACTAGCCTTGGTAGTAAGAGGTATGCATTTGTTATAGTAGATGATTTTTGAAGATTTACTTGGGTACTATTTCTTACTAAAAAAGATGATTCATTTGAAGAATAAACGTACTTTACAAGAAATGGCAAGGTCTATGCTTTGAGAAAACTCTTTACCAAAATATTTTTGGGCCAAACCTGTAAACACACTTGCTATATTATAAATCGAGTTCTCTTAAGGCCATTTACTAGAAAAACACCCTTTGGACTTATATTTGGAAAATCCCGTTAATCTCATACTTCAAAGTTGGTTGTTGCATTTTTTTGTGCTTTAGATTAAGGATAGCCTTGACAAGTTTGATACGAAATCGGAGGAAGGCATATTCCTTGGCTATTCATCCAACAAAAATACTTATAGAATTTACAATAAACGAACTTTATGTATAGAAGAGTCGGTGCATGTATCATTTGATGACACTAACATTTATCTTGTAAGAAAGGATGACGATGATGTATGTACTCCCATTGAAAATGATAAGGAGCATCCTCAAGCACCAATGATGGGGGGATCATGCTATAGAAGAAGAAGAACTTGAGACACTGCAACAAGAAGCTCAAGAAGAATCTAGCAATGATCCATCCACCAATGAGCTACCTAGAGAATGGAAATACATCCATGGTCATTCACGAGAGCAAATCAAGGTGATCCATCCGATGGAATAAGAACAAGACGATATTTTGTTGATAATTTTGCTTGGCTTTCTCAAATTGAACCTAGTAATATTATTGAAGCTTTAGAAGATTATTTTTGGATTATAGCTATGCAATAAGAGTTGAATCAGTTTGAAAGAAATCAAGTGTGGTCTGTAGTACCTAGACCCCCTAATCATCTAATTATTGGCACAAAATTAAATTTTAGAAAGAAGTTAGATGAACTTGGTGAAATTATTAGAAACAATGCTAGATTTGTTGCCCAATGATTCAATCAAGATGAGGGCATTGATATTGAAGAATTGTTTGAACCGGTTGCTAGACTTGAATCCATTAGAATGTTGTTGGCTTTTTCCTTTCTTTATAAGTTTCAAGTTATTTAAAATGGATGTTAAAAGTGCTTTCTGAAGTGTCTATATTGAGGAGGACGTTTATGTACAACGACCCCCTGATTTTGACCATGAAAAGTTTCCAATCCATGTTTATAAACTTTCTAAAGCTATCTATGTTCTAAAACAAGCTTCTGCCCTTGGTATGAAAGACTATGTGGATTTCTTCTTTCAAAAGGATTTTTTAGAGGAAAAGTAGAAACCACATTTTTTATTAAAAGAAATCAATTCAACGATATCTTGCTAGTTCAAATCTACGTTGGTGATATTACTTTTGGTGGTACTAATAAGTCTTTATGTGAAGAGTTTGCTAAGCTAATGCAAGACGAATTTAAGATGAGCATGATGGGTGAACTTAACTTCTTCCATGGAATTCAAATCAAGCAAACTAATGAGGGCATCTGCATCAATCAAGCAAAGTACACAAATGAACTACTCAAAAGACTTGAAATGAATGATGCTAAGGAAAGCAAAAATCACATGAGCTCTACCATTAACTTGACAAGGATGTGAAGGGTAAGAAATGTTATAAATCCAAGTATAGAGGTATGATTGGTAGTAGACTTTACTTAACATCTAGTATACCCGATATTAGGTTTGCCGTATTCTTATTTTCCCTCTTTCAAGCTTGTCTTAAGGAATCACATTAAGTTGCCGTTAAGTGTATTCTTAGATATCTCATTGGCACTCATGGTTATGGTCTTTGGTATCTTAGAGCCGAGTCTTGTGATCTTATCACAGAAGTAATAATATTAATTCACATAAGTAATAAACATAATAATGGAATCATGCATTTATATATCATAATATATAATACTGATACAACATCTCCCACTTGCAAAAAAGATCACAATATAAAGATTGACCTTTTAGTGCAAACAAATAGAATTGTTAACGGAACGCAAGAGGATCTACCCACGAGAAAAAACCAAAACTTTGTGACATTAAGTATACCTTTATCGATCTAATCGATATTGCCCATATTCTGCTACTAAGAACCACCAACAGCAACTTTCAGACTCCTGTCTCTACTGGTATCCACACACCAACCTATGAACTTGGTCTTCGCGTCTCAGATGCTAGTCCAAAGAGCTCCGAAGATTGAAAACACTTTTCCCGAAATCCACAAAATGTAGATTACTTAGGAAAATCGGAAATCAAAGAGATAAGAAAATCGTATTTTCTTCTCTTTTGATTGTTCTTGAGAGTGTGTAAAAAAAAAAGAAGAAAAATCCCATGTGTTTTCTTCTATTTTCGGCTGCTAAGAAAGTGAAAAGCTAGAGAGAAAAAACAATAATGAGAGTTAATAAGAATAAAAAACAATTCTTCATCAAATTGGTGTTAGTGGAATTACCCACTAACCCCCACTCTCCCCTTACTTCTCTCCCACTATAAACACTCACCCACCCATTGCGCACACACACTCCCTCGCACATGTAGATGTGTCGTTTTTTACCTGATCAAACTAGTCTGGTGAACCGGAGAAATAGTTCTAGGCCGACCGGAGTGAAAAACTGGTTCAGTAGACTCGAGACAACTCTCAGTCGACCTGGTTCGGTTTTGCCCAATCCAATAGTTGTCAACAGTAATGAGAGGTATCTTGCAACAAATCATTACTCCCAATTCATAAATAGTCCCAGTGCTTCAAGTAACCACAAATATGATCTTTTGCACTAATCCGTTTGTCCTCGATATCTATATTGAACATAAGTCACGGAGTATGGCAAACTTGTATAGTCCAATCAGTCAGTTTCTTGATTCCCGAGTAGACTAATCAAATGACATTAATAACTCATTTTAATTCACTTGTTCATGGTCAAGAATTAGTCTCACTCTATCAAGGGGCCCAAGATATCACTCATGTTATATAAGAGGGACAAATTCTCTATCTATCGCACCTCATCCTGACATGGTTTATAAATACACCCAATAAATGCCTTTATAGCCCATCTAGTTACAGACGGCGTTTGACACCATCAAAGCATACCATTAGCCAAGTAGGAAATCTTGTGTGATCTCAAGTCGAAGGATCTAGGTGCAAACAGAATCATCATAAGAACACTGTTGACATTCATATAACAATTCATGAAGTGTTCTTATGAGCGGGTCAGTCCAGTATCAAATACCCATGTATTTGATTTAATATCATATATTTGATCACAACAAATACTAGTCTCCACACATTATTATTATCCTCAAAATTCCACAATACTGATTGACTAGAAACATTTTAGAATAGTTCAATGTAACAATTACATAACCATCTAAGGACGTTATTATGTTTTATTACATTTGCACAGCCGTAATTAAAACACTAATAATGGAATTCATGCCTTAATATTTCATCACATGAAAAGAAAATACAACAATCTCCCACTTACACTAAAGACAAAAACCTTGCCTTTTAAGTGTATAATGTACATAAGAACTATCTTTAAGACCAGTTCTCTTGGTATCTAATACCCATGCTACATGTATGGTGATCATGTTGCTGATGTGTCGCGGCTTCGTCAGTGGGTCGGCGATGTTATCGTCCGTGTGAACTTTGCAAATCTTCACATCTCCTCTATCAATGATCTCACGGATCAGGTGATACCGCCGCAGTATATGTTTGGATCTTTAGTGAGACCGTGGTTCCTTTGATTGAGATATGGCTCAATTGTTGTCACAATAGAGATCAATCCCATTCAAAATGCTAGGCACCACTTCAAGTTCAGCCATGAACTTTCGGATCCAAACGACTTCCTTAGTAGCATTGAACTTCTCCAGCTCACAGCACCACCGTTTAGGCAAAATATATAACTCGAATGTAATCTAAAGTCGTCTCTATCGGTTTGAAAACTAGCATCATTGTAACCACTTACCTCGTCTTCCCCGCCATAGATTAAGAATGTGTCTTTAGTCCTTCGCAAGTACTTAAAGATGTTTTTTAAGGCTATTTACTGACGTTCACCGTAAGTAGTATGGTATCTGCTCGTTATACTCAAAGCATACGATACATCGGGCAAGTACACAACATGATAGATCCAATTTCGAAGCATATGGAATCTCACTCATGAGTTCTTTCTCATCCAGTGTCTCAGCACACTGTTGTCTTGAAAGAACCCTACCAAGTGAGATAGGAAAAAGGCCTTTTTTCCTATATCACTTGGTACAGATTCTTTCAAGACAACAGTGTTCTAAGACATTGGATGAGAAAGAACGCATATTTTGGACTCTTGCATGTTAAACCGAGTTAGCACTTTGTTTATATATGTACTTTGACTTAGGACAAGAAGTCTATGTGATCTATCTCTATACATCTTGACTCCTAAGATGAAGCTTGCTTCACCTAAGTCCTTCATAAAGAAATATTGCCTCAGCCAGATCTATATAGATTTCAATGTTGGAATGTCATTCCCTATTAACAGTATGCCATCAACATACAAAACCAGGAATACTATCGAGGTTCCACTAAACTTTTTGTAAACACATGGTTCATCAACATTCTTGATAAAAATCGAACTCACGTACGACTTCGTCAAAACGTCGACTTCAGCCTTTAAAAGCTTGCTTTAATCCATAAATGGCCATGTTTAGCTTGCATACTTTATTGGCAGCATTTGGATCGACAAAACCTTGAGGTTGTATCTTATACACGTCTTCGTCAAGGTTTTCGTTAAGGAAAGCTATTTTGACATCCATTTGCCAAATCTCATTGTCATAGCAAAATCCGAATAGACTTGAACATAACTACAAGGGAAAATGTCTCATCATAGTCAATACCATGAATCTGTTTAAAACCTTTCGCCACAAGTCGCCCCTTGTACGTTTGAATGTCCATGTCAGTTTTCAATTTGAAAACCTACTTGCACCCAATGGATCAACCAAAGTCCATACTTGGTTAGTGTACATGGATTCTATTTCGGATCTCATGGCTCTAATCCATTTCTCATAATCTGAACCAGTAATTGCTTCATTATAGGTTGTAGGCTCATCAGAATCCACTAACATAACATCACCAAGTTCTGTTATGAGAAATCCATATCTCTTAGGAATTTTATGAGGTCTACCGACCTACACAATACTTGTATTTTCGGAACCGGCTCCACAACACCTTGTGTAGCATGCTCCAATTCCACCTGGTCACTTGTGCCTGGAACTTCACATAGTTCCGGAACTTCACTAAGTTCCACCTGGCTCCCACTTGTTTTCCCAAAAAGGAATCCCTCTTCTAGAAAATCTCTGTTATGAGTAGCAAACACTATGTTCTCGTTCGGGATGCAGAAGTAGTACCTTTTAGTTTCCTTAGGATACCCCACAAAGGTGCATTTGACCGACTTTAGGCTGAGCTTGTCCAAAGCTGGACGTTTCACAAACGCCTCACAACCTAAATCTTTAAGAAAGGCATGCTAGGACGCCTCCCAGTCCATATCTGATATGGGTTCGTTTCAACCGATTTAGATGGAACTCTGTTTAGTGTTAAAGTTGCTGCTTCTAAAGAAAATCCCCAAAAGGAGTTTCGAAGGCTCACATGACTCATCATTGATCGAACCATATCTAATAGAGTTTGATTTCTCCTTTTAGATACACCATTCCATTGAGGAGTACCTGGAGGAGAAAGTTGTGAAACAATTCTTCAACTCTTTAGATAGTCACGAAATTATTGACTTAAGTATTCCCCACCTTGATCGGATCGTAGCATCTTAATACTTTTGCTAAGCTAGTTTTCTACTTCATTCTTATACTCTTTGAACTTTTCAAAGGCCTCAGACTTGTATTTCATATGAAACATGTATCCAAAACGACTAAAATCGTTAGTAAAAGTAATGAAATATAGATAACTGTAAAACACAAGAGGGAGGGGGTGAATTGGGTTTTAATCGATCTTGCAAACCTTTTCGAATCTATTCAATGCTAGGGTAAGTTTGTGCAAGATAAACAAAAGCAAAGTAAACCCAAACACAAGACAAAGGATTTAGAGTGGTTCGATTCACTCAGATCTACATCCACTACCTTGAGCCGCACCCAAGGATTTCAACAACTTCACTAAGAAGACTTTTTACAATTGTGGCTAACTCACTAAGAGTTTTACAAACACAACCACAATACACAAACTCACTAAGAGTGCTTGCCCACACTAAGTAGGACTTTTACAAGTTTAACCCTATCACTAAGAAAAGGAATAAAGATGGATAAATAACAAAGTTGTTCACTCTTCTAAGTGAAAGATATATACCTTTTAAGTACAACAAATTTCAGCTCTTTGAACATATGAAGTCCACTCTTTGTCTTGCTTTTTGAAATAACACCTTTGAATGATTTAGATCATGGAAATGAAGTGTTTTTGCTTTGAAGGTGTTTAGACTTGATAAGGAATCAATGAAACTTTGATATGCAAGCCTTTTAGTCATTCTCTAGCTTTGGAGTATTTATACATTTCAAAATAGGCTGAAAAAGCGACTCGCAGCTGGTCAAATAACGGCTGAGTTACAGAGTGCACTTGGTTGACCGAAAAATGACCTCGGATGACCCTAACCTGAGGCTCGGTCGACCGACCCCCTTCCTTAGGTCGACCGAAGCTCCAAATCACACCTCTGCTTTCTGCTCGGTTGATCCGAGAAAAGCTCGGATGATCCGACCTTCTGGGCTTTGAGAAATGTTGATTTTTCACACATTTTGAAATCTATTGAAGTCTAAAAGGTTTTCTCAATATGTAACAAGTAAGAGCATTTAAAAAACCGTTTTAAAAGACTTATACTTTGAAATCAAAGGCTTTTGAGATATGAACACATATGAGAATCATTTTGAAACTTTAGCCTTTTGAAAACGTGTTTATGAAAACATGCAAGACTTGGAGTGTAGGACTTATGTTCATGAGAGCATTGGTTAGAGCTTTTATAAGATAAAGACTTATAACGACAAAGCTAATCTAACCAAACCTAAGTCTTCAATCTTCAATCTTGATAGATGAGCCTTGAATGATATGACTTTGAATCTTGATCATGGTTTGATTGAAGTACTTAGAGCTTCCAATATAAGTTCCGATATTCTATCACAAAGATATAAACATTAGACACCACATCAAGTGTTTGTCCATTATCAAAAACCGAGTTCGATCGCCCTTAGGGCTAACAATCTCCCCCTTTTTGATTATGATACCAATTGTTAGCCCTAAGGGCGATCGAACCGGACCCCGCCGACTGCTCTGCGTAGTGACAACACCCAAGACTATGTATTTGTACTCGTTACCTTATTCATTATGCTTTATGTGAGGTCTAGCATGGTGAATAGCATGGCATACTATACCCCATCTTGCTTTACATTTATTGGGATGTAATTTTATAATACGGCATGCGAGTCATTTTTCAATGTTGTAAAATTGTAATTTCTTTCTTAGATTAGTTATCTTTAAGGCTGGGTATGCCCATGAATTTATGTAACAAGACTGGAGAATGCAGGATCGAAGACACTATCCATGAGATGGGTATTGACTTAGATTGACCATTGGCTCCCACAAGCCTCGTGGGAGTCATTATAGGATTGGGCCATGCTATCTCACGTTTACTTTTACGTTTTATATATTGCATGTGATGCTTATATTCTTGTCTTATGGGGCTTAACATATTATTCAAACTAAATCGTTTTAATTAAGTCTAAAAATGCCTACCATATCCTAAACACTCCTTGAGCTGGGATCATCATTTTGTCTGCTTGCCAAAGAAACAGATAAGTGGTTATCTAAGCAAAAGGAGATGGAAAAATATATTGATTTCCATAAGCTTAGACATGGTTCGACTTAACTAGTCTATCAAAATAGTTTTGAGCCTATGACATAAAATGGGAAATAGCCGGGACATATAGATGTTATTCCCACGGGTTGATTTTACTTTAATTATGGGTGATAAGCCAAAGCTTACTTATGACTGTCGTAAAATGGTATTTTCCACTATTTATCAAGTGTTGAAATTGTGGAAAGTTTTTGCTCAAAACTAATTAATAACTTTGCAAATTAATTTTAATGTAGATAATGGAAACCAACACTTCACACAATTCATTGCGATCCGTTCTTGAAAAAGAAAAACTGAGTGAGTATAATTTCCTTGATTGGGCCCGCAACTTAAGGATTGACCTTAAGCAGGAAAGAAAGCTATACGTTCTTGATACTGACATTCCTGAACAGCCTGCAAACAACACCTATAGAGCTGAGAAAGATGCTTGGAAGAAGCATTGTGGTGATTCTAATGATGTGACTTGTCTCATGTTAGTCACAATGAGCTCTAAGCTTCAAACCAGTTTGAAGGGGTTGAGGCTTTCCAGATGATGGACCAGCTCAAGGAAATGTTCCAAGAGCAAGCCCGTCAAGAAAGGTTCCTCACCACTAAGGCATTGAACAGTTGCAAGATGGCCCCTGGCACCTCTGTAAGTGCACATGTTCTTAAGATGAAGGGCCATCTTGAGAAACTTGGGGCTCCCGTATGTCATGACATGACCACATATATGATCTTAGGCTCACTCCCACGTGAGTATGACCAATTTTTCATGAACTTCAACATGCACGCCATGGAGAAGTCCATACACGAAATACACGGGATGCTCAAGCAGGCTGAACTGAATTAAGAAGACCCCTGAAGTCTTAATGGTTCAAAAAGGGAATTTCAAGAAGAAAGGAAGGGGAAAGCCCATGGCCAAGAAAGGCTAAGGCAATGACAAGCCCAAGCCCAAGGAACAAAAGGAAGGGGTTTGCTTGCATTGCAATGAACCAGGTCATTGGAAACGGAACTACAAACTTTACTTGGAAGAGAAGAAAAAGGGGAAAGCCAGTTTGACTGTCTCTCCAGGTATTTATGTTATTGAAATTAACATGTCTGCTCCTACTTCATGGGTATTAGATACAGGTTGTGGATCTCACATTTGTACAAATGTGTAGAGGTTCAAAAGGAGTAGATCACTGGCAAAAGGAGAAGTGGACCTGAGAGTAGCGAATGGAGCAAGAGTTGTTGTTGTAGCTAAAGAGACATTTAATTTAGTTTTGCCAAGTGTCCTTATTATTGAACTGAATAATTGTCTTTATGTTCCAACTTTGAGCAGAAATATTATTTCAGTTTCTTGTTTGGATATTGATGTTTTTGAAATAAATATTATGAATAAAATTTGCACCCTTCATAAAGATCGTATCTTCTATTGAGATGCCTCTTTGATAAATGTGCTTTATATTCTTAACCTCGATGAATCCATTAAAAGGCCCATCTATAATATTAATACCAAGAGGTTTAAATCAAATGACTTAAACCAAACCTACTTTTGGCATTGTCGTTTGGGCCACATCAATGAGAAACGCATATCAAAACTCCATCTAGGTGGAATTTTGACATCATTTGACTTAGAGTCTTATGAGACATGTGACTTTTGCTTGTTAGGCAAAATGACTAAAGCTCCTTTTAATGGACAAAATGAGAGAGCTTCTGATTTGTTGGGCCTCATACATACAGATGTATGTGGACCAACAAACACAAGTGCTAGGGAGGGTTTCAGTACTTCATCACATTCACATATGATTTCAGTAGATATGGCTACCTCTATCTAATGAAACATAAATCAGAGTCTTTTGGAAGATTCAAAGAATTCCAAAATGAAGTACAAAATCAACTTGGTAAAAGTATAAAGATACTTCTATCAGATCGAGGTAGTGAATACCTTAACAAAGAGTTTGACGAACATCTTAGAGGTTGTGGAATTGTTTCACAATTAACTCCTCCTGGCACACCACAATTGAATGGTGTGTCAGAATGGAGGAATCACACCTTACTAGATATGGTTCGATCTATGATGAGTCAAACCATTCTTCCAATTTCCTTTTGGGGCTACGCCCTAGAAAATGCTGCATTCATATTGAATATAGTTCCTTCTAAAGCGGTTCAGAAAACTCCATATGAGACATGGACAGGGAAACGACCTAGTTTGTCATTTCTCAAAATTTGAGGATGCGAGGCGTATGTAAAAAGCTTATTATCTGATAAACTCTCCTCTAAATCAGACAGGTGTTTGTTTGTGGGATATCCGGAAAAAAATAAAGGATATTACTTCTATCTTCCATCAGAGAACAAAGTGTTTGCTGCTCGAAATGGTTTATTCCTTGAAAGGGAATTTATTTCCAAAAAGGATAGTGTGAGTAATATCAATCTTGAGGAAATTCAAGATCCCAAACAACATCTGAACTAACTTTGGAACTTCAAGCAAGGTCACGTGCTGATACTGAGCTTCAATCTTTGACACAAAGCCCAAGAAGGTCAAGTCGGGAACATCAACAACCTGAGTGATATGGATTTCTCGTGACTGATGATCATCACATTGAACTGATTGATCAAGATGAACCTACTACCTACAAAGAGGTAATTCATAGTTTTAAGTCAGATAAGTGGCAAGAAGCTATGAAATCTGAGATGCAATCCATGTACGTTAACCAAGTGTGGACTTTGGTTGACCCACCCGATCATTGATAACAAATGGTGTTTCAAAAAGAAAACCGACATGAATGGTAATGTACACACTTTTAAATATCGACTGGTAGTTAAAGGTTATAGAAAAATTCATGGTATTGACTATGATGAAACCTTTTCTCCTTTCGTTATGATAAAGTCTATTAGGATTTTACTTTCCATAGCCACGTATTATGACTATGAGACATGACAAATGGACGTTAAGACTGCGTTTCTTAATACAAACCTTCTCGAGGATGTGTATATAACACAACCTGAGGGGTTTGGTGATCCATCAAATCCTAGCAAAGTGTGTAAGCTTTAAAGATCCATTTACGGATTGAAGCAAACATCTCGAAGATTGAATCGTCACTTTGATGAAGCAATTAAAGAATTTGGTTACATAAAAAATGAAGACGAGCCTTGTGTTTATAAGAAAGTAACTAATATTGCAGTAGTGTTCCTTGTGCTTTATGTGGATAACATCTTACTGATTGGAAATGACATTCCCACATTACAAAGCGTAAAAGCTTGGTTAGGGAAGTGTTTTTCCAAGAAAGACTTAGGCGAGGCTACATACATTTTGGGTATAAGAATCTATAGAGATAGATCCATCAAAATGATTGGCCTAAGTCAGAGTGGATACATTGACAAGGTACTGAAACGGTTCAGTTTACAAGATTCCAAAAAGGTATTCTTGCCCATGTCACATGGCATTAAACTTAGCAGAACTCAAGGACCTTCCACAAAGGAAGACCAAGAGCGCATGAGTAAGATCTCATATGCTTCAGCAATTGGGTCTATTATGTATGCCATGATATGCACTCGCTCGGATGTCTCATTCGCTTTAAATATGACTAGCAGATATCAATCTGAGCCTGGAGAGTGACATTGGACTGCACTCACGAGCATTCTTAAGTACTTGAGAAGGACAAAGGATATGTTCTTAGTTTACGGAGGTCAGGAAGGAAGTCTGGTTGTAAATGGTTACACAGACGCAAGTTTCCAGACCGACGTAGATGATTTTAAATCGCAATCTGGTATAGCGTTTTGTTTGAATGAAGGTGCTGTGAGTTGGAAAAGGTCAAAGCAAGAAACCGTGGCTGACTCTACAACAGAAGCTGAGTATCTGGCTGCCTCTGAAGCAGCTAAAGAAGCTGTTTGGATCAGGAAATTCGTTGATGGATTAGGTTTTATCCCTAACATCGTGAACCCAGTAGACCTTTATTGTGATAGTACTGGTGCCATTCCACAAGCTAAGGAACCTAAATCTCACCAACGATCCAAACACATTCTAAGGCGTTTCCATTTGAATAGAGAGATCACTGATAGATGAGACGTTAGAATTTGCAAAGTTCATACAGACGACAACATCGCAGAGCCATTGACCAAGCCACTCCCGCAATCTAAACATGAGAGTCATACTAGGTCAATGAGATTGAGGATCATGCAAGATTGGACCTAGGGCAAGTGGGAGATTGTTAGTAGTGCCCTAGGACCATTAGCATACGTTTTATGTTTTATATATATTTAGAGCATGTCATGTGAATAGTTGATTTTGCTTTTGAACGTCAAATGTGTGATTTGATAGTAAAACTCATTAGCTTATGCAATTACTAATATGATTTTCCCCAGTTTTATGTAATATTCTTTACAATAAAATAAAACAAGTACGATGTTTGATTGATGATTATGTTTTATTGATCATCTATAATGAATACAAATCATATCATAGATGCAATACATTGGGATATATTGTATCAGACGTGATCCATTAGAGAAGTAATACCTCATGGTTCTTTAGTCATAAGTATTACTTCCTCAATACTATTTGGAATCCTTAGACCCTAGGTCTTCATCGTTTCCACCATGAATGGAGTGTTAGCCTTGAGGGCAAACGAACTCGTTTTTGATGATGGACAAACACTTGATGTTTGCGTCTAATGTTTTCATCTATGTGATAGAATATTGGAACTCAATATGGAAGCTCTAAGTACTTCAATCAAGCCTTGATCAAGCTTCAAAGATTTCATTCAAGACACATTCGTCAAGCTTGAAGATTGAAGACTTAGGTTGGTTAGATTAGCTTTGTTGAAAATGGTATTTATCCTTAAGCTCTAACCAACGCTCTCTTGGACATAAGCTCTACACTATAGTCTTGCATTGCATGTTTTCATAAACACGTTTTTGAAAGGCTAAGTTTCAAATAGTGTTCGTATTTCAAAAGCCTTCGATTTCAAAGTATAAGTCTTGTAAAATGGTTTTCCAAAGTGCTCTTACTTGTTACATATTAAGAAAACATTTTAGACTTCAAAATATTTCAAAACGTGTGTTAAGACAACTCTCCGAATGCTCAGGAAGGTCGGTCAACCGAACTAAGGTCGGATCAACCGACCAGAAACTGAGAGTTTCGAAATATGAGGTCGGTCGACCTAATGGGTACTTCGGTCGACCGAAGTGATGCTCGGTCAACCGAAGCTTGGCTAGTGGATCCGAAGTGTCCTGTTCGGTCCACCGAACTCTGTTTTTACTAGCCGTTTTCTGACCGTTATAGAGTCGTTTTTCAGCCATAGTTTGAAATGTATATATACTCCAAAGCTTTAGAATGACTCTAACACTTTGATAGACTTGCAAAACATATTCTTATTGATTCCTTATCAAGTCTAAACACCTTGAAAGCAAATGCACTTCATTGTCATGATCTAAATGCTTTCAAAGGTGAAATTGCAAAGCAAGACAAAGAGTGAGCTTATTATGTTCAAAGAGCCAACAAGATGAGCTTCAAATGTAATTATCTTTCACGTAGAAGAGTGAACAACATTGTGCTTAATCATTCATCTTATCCCCTTTCTTAGTGATAGGGTAATTGTTGTAAAAGTCCTACTTTGTGTGGGCAATTGTATAAGTCCTACTTAGTGTGGGCAAGCTCTTAGTGAGCTTCTTGTTTAGTGGTTGTTTGTAAAACTCTTGGTGAGTTAGCCACTAGTGTAAAGTCCTACTTTGTGTGGGCACATTCTTCTTAGTGAAGTTGGCAAAATCCTTGGGTGCGGCTCAAGGTAGTGGAGGTAGATTCTTAGTGAATCGAACCACTCTAAATCTCTTGTCTTGTGATTTGCATTGGGTTTTGCTTTAGCTTTTGTTAAACTTGCACTTACCTAGAAAAGATTGGAAATAGTTTGCAAGATTTATATAAACCCAATTCACCCCCCCCTCTTGGGTTCCCTCAATTGGTATCAGAGCCCGGTCTTCATATTTAGCTTAACCGCTTGAAGAAAAGATTATGGCCGGTTATTCCGCATTAGCCTACCAAGAGGGGTCTTCCACCGATAGACCACCACTTTTTGATGGAAATCATTTTGATGCTTGGAAGGATCGATTCAAGTTATATGTGTGCTCCATTGATTTCTCTTTATGGCATATAATTGAAGAAGGTCCATATGTACCCAAGAAGATGGTGGAAGGTGTTCAAACTCCAAAGAAGGACAATGAGCTAAATGAAGTTGAGTTCAAGATGATGACTCAAAATTACAAGGCAATGAATTTTCTTAGTTGTGCCTTGAGTCCGGAGGAGTACAACCGTGTCCTTGGAAGCAAATCCGCCCACTCCATGTGGAAAACGCTTGAAGATACTCATGAAGGATCAAGCTCTTCAAGTGACAACGGTGATGATGAATACGCCAACTTGTGCTTCATGGCTTTTGGTAATGAGTGGGTACCAAAAGCTTCTCTTCCCTTGATCTTATAGGTTCTTATAAGTTAGATGCATGCCACAAAGCTTCAATGTTATTGATTCGATTAGAAGTGGCATTGGGGAGAAGTCAAAGGAGTTGTGCCAAAAGAAGAAAGTCAAAAGCACTCCTTAACACTTGGATTCTCAAAGCTCAAATGTTAATCAATTGGAGAACCAAGTTGGGTAGATACTAAGAGCAAAGCTTCAAGTGATGACAAGAGTCAAAGTGTTAATCCAATGTCTTCATCACTCGGTAAGAAAGCAAAGGTATCAAATCACTTTATCTTAACACTTTAGTTAATGTGTTTAAGTGTTTTTGGTATATATATTTTTATATGCTTGCTCTTATACATGATTGCATCTCCAATTCTTGATTTTTATATTCAAATAGATAACCTTTAGCACGCTCTTGATTATTCATGCTTATGTTTAGCTAAGGTATCTATGATGAGATGTAGCATATGCAACTTGATTGATTCTTGTTTTGTTATGTCATATTCATTTAAGAATCCATCTAGTTGTATTGGTTTTTGATAACCTTGATCCTTATGCATATTTGTGTTACTTGAGATTTTGAGCTAATCTTGATGGACCTTTGAAAAGGTACCAAATTAGTTCTCAAGAATTCCTTGTAGGTAACAAAGAGTTCTAACACTCCAAGAAGAAGATATGAACTACAAGGAAGGCACAAATGAGCTAAGACTCCAAGAAAAGAGTCAAATGCCAAGGATCACACGAGATGCCTCAATGGACTTGATTGACAAAGAAGATCTACCAATATGGTAAGAAGTCCAAGCTCAAAGAGCATTGAGGTACAAGGCTTAACTCATCTCCTATTAGTGGTCATTATGTGTTTTTGATCCTTATGGGCGATTATTTGATGAGTTAAGAAGTTGTCTAGAGAGTGTGTGCTTATTGGATTATGGTTTATGTACATCATGTTTTGCTTGTCAACATGTTAAAAGTGTATTCCATACTTGACAAGAATGATGGTTTAAAAGCATAAACTTGGTTATTGAAAATTTTTTTTAATGTGCATTTGATCTTTTATCTTGATATCGTGTCTTGTGTTCTACTTATGTGATCTTAATTGCTTAAAGTACAAACACAATCACAATTGATATCTATGTCTTCAAGAATGCACATACCATATCTCTTTGGTGCTTGAACTTCATTTACATATGCTTAACTTGATGCGCTTGATTTTTATCGTTTTTGAGTATCATGTTAAGAAGTTGCTTCATTAAGAGATATAGGGGGAGTCTTCATATGTTTTTATCTTATACCCCCTTATATGTGATGTATTCTCAATTTTTCATATTTTACATCATCACATCACTTATTGGCTTGGTTTTCAACTTTCTTATCTTATAGCCAATTTGTGTTAGTTATTTTGGGAGTTATACATGTTATACATGTTCATATTCTACATGTGTTTTCCCTAAATAACTATGAGATCATATACTTTGATATTGGTATTATTCTTTTGTGATCTCATTTAAGCTTTTGGTTAGTCTTGCTTCTAGAGTGTTATACTCATTTAGCTAACCATTAACTTATTAGAGGAATGTACTACAATTGGTATCTTACACTTCCTCTAAATTTTTTGGTTGTGATACATATGCTTAACTTTTATGTTTTAACAATTGGTATCACATCCCACTCTTGTTAGCTATATTTTCAACTTGTTTTTCTTCTTAAGAGCTAACATGTTTTGTTTTGATAAACGGGGAGATTGTTCTTTAAGGTTTATTCCTCATCTCCTTTGTTTTAGCTTAGGTTGATATTCTTTTTGAGCCATATATGACCATCTTTTGATTTATGTGTTATTATGGACTCCTCTTTGTTTAGAAATCAACCAAGCTTATTTTTGATCAATCCTTTCTCAAAATGATTTATGATCTTTAAGATTGATCTTTTAAACCATTACGGATTCTCATTTGTTTTTAAAAGTTTTTTCTTCAATTGATATCAGTTTTGTTTTCAATTGGTATTAAATTTTTTTTCTATTGGTATCATTTTTTTTAAAGGGAGAATTCGTATATTTCATCAAGCTTCTCCAATATTAATCTTTACTTTTCGCTAAATGCTTTTCTTATTGGCGCTCTGATATCCCTTTTTGATGTTGACAAAAAGAGGGAGAATTTTTAGTGTTGCAAATGTGCCATGAGAAGTATTTTACAAAAAGGAGAAAGCTTAGAACTTTGCAAAGTGGGAGAGATAAGGGATTCTCTAAAATAGGGGGAGTAGAATATTTGTTATCTACTTGTCTAGATCCTTAATATCCTTATCTCATGCATTCATGTTTATTTACTTTAAAGATTTATCTTTTGTATATTATTCCCATTTGCATCAATGTTTTGTCATCATCAAAAAGGGGGAGATTGTTAGCCTTGAGGGCAAACGAACTCGTTTTTGATGATGGACAAACACTTGATGTTTGCGTCTAATGTTTTCATCTATGTGATAGAATATTGGAACTCAATATGGAAGCTCTAAGTACTTCAATCAAGCCTTGATCAAGCTTCAAAGATTTCATTCAAGACACATTCGTCAAGCTTGAAGATTGAAGACTTAGGTTGGTTAGATTAGCTTTGTTGAAAATGGTATTTATCCTTAAGCTCTAACCAACGCTCTCTTGGACATAAGCTCTACACTATAGTCTTGCATTGCATGTTTTCATAAACACGTTTTTGAAAGGCTAAGTTTCAAATAGTGTTCGTATTTCAAAAGCCTTCGATTTCAAAGTATAAGTCTTGTAAAATGGTTTTCCAAAGTGCTCTTACTTGTTACATATTAAGAAAACATTTTAGACTTCAAAATATTTCAAAACGTGTGTTAAGACAACTCTCCGAATGCTCAGGAAGGTCGGTCAACCGAACTAAGGTCGGATCAACCGACCAGAAACTGAGAGTTTCGAAATATGAGGTCGGTCGACCTAATGGGTACTTCGGTCGACCAAGTGATGCTCGGTCAACCGAAGCTTGGCTAGTGGATCCGAGTGTCCTGCTCGGTCCACCGAACTCGTTTTTACTAGCCGCTTTCGACCGTTATAGAGTCGCTTTTTCAGCCATAGTTTGAAATGTATATATACTCCAAAGCTTTAGAATGACTCTAACACTTTGATAGACTTGCAAAACATATTCTTATTGATTCCTTATCAAGTCTAAACACCTTGAAAGCAAATGCACTTCATTGTCATGATCTAAATGCTTTCAAAGGTGAAATTGCAAAGCAAGACAAAGAGTGAGCTTATTATGTTCAAAGAGCCAACAAGATGAGCTTCAAATGTAATTATCTTTCACGTAGAAGAGTGAACAACATTGTGCTTAATCATTCATCTTATCCCCTTTCTTAGTGATAGGGTAATTGTTGTAAAAGTCCTACTTTGTGTGGGCAATTGTATAAGTCCTACTTAGTGTGGGCAAGCTCTTAGTGAGCTTCTTGTTTAGTGGTTGTTTGTAAAACTCTTGGTGAGTTAGCCACTAGTGTAAAGTCCTACTTTGTGTGGGCACATTCTTCTTAGTGAAGTTGGCAAAATCCTTGGGTGCGGCTCAAGGTAGTGGAGGTAGATTCTTAGTGAATCGAACCACTCTAAATCTCTTGTCTTGTGATTTGCATTGGGTTTTGCTTTAGCTTTTGTTAAACTTGCACTTACCTAGAAAAGATTGGAAATAGTTTGCAAGATTTATATAAACCCAATTCACCCCCCCTCTTGGGTTCCCTCATGGAGCTCCATTTTGACTTAGTCGGACGTTGCTTTTAATCGAGTAATTAAAACGACTGATGATCGGATGTAGTATCCTATCATGGCTTGAATGTGAGAGGCATTGTAAGGGATTTGTCCCTATCTATTTAGAGAGAGATATTCATAGGCCCCTCGACAGGGAAAACTTTTTAAATGCATGGCCGTTCTCAAATGTATTTAATAAAGTGGTTATTAAATACATTTGTTGGAATAGTCTACTTGGAGATCGAGCATAAATACAATTAAGCTTTATAAGGGTGACAACTACCATGCCTTATGCTAAATTTGGATATCGCGAGACAAAAGGATTAAATAGTGGATTGATATTAGATTCCACCGAATATTCATTCACTTTGGGTAGTCACAATGTCCTTCTAGGGACCACTTGTGATTTATGCACACATACTACTACTAAGCGTGTGTTTTAATTGCCATTGTGAATTGAACCTACAGGGTCACACACATAGACGAGTTAACGAACTTCATGTCCAGATTCAATGAATCTAGAATGTGTCTAGGTTCATTGTATCTGACATTTATTTTTCTGAGAATAATAATATGTTATTATTCCAATTAGAGATTAATTAATGGCATTTTCGGTATTTTGGTTCTAGCTAGGAATATGTGGGAGTTATTATGCGATAAAGACTCCGACTAATAGAAGAGGTTGATAGGACGTGGGAGTTGTTTTCAGAACAAACTCTTACACCTATATAATCCTCTTTTGGCCGAAACCCTGGGTCATTCTTGCTTAAGCCGCAATAAACCAAAATACTCCCGAAATCCGTTTTCTGGATTTTCTGCCCTTATCTTCTCTTTAGATTCCCGAAACTCATAAACGTAGAGCTAGCACTCGCTGTTCGTTTCGTCGCGTGGATACTAGTAGAGACCAATTCCGCAAGGGAAGGCTATTGGTGGCAGCATCACACATCCGGAAAGACATAATCTTTAGCCGAAAAATGTAAGTCTTTCATAAGTAATTTTCGATTCCCATGGTATGAGCGGATCCTACTGAGGAGGACTCATGGTTGTTTAGAATGAGTTTCTGTCCATGAATCCCTTCATCACTAACATAAGACTAGACACATCTAATGCGTCATCTAAGTGCTTAGTTTAAGCATTTCTTTCAGCGGTCGGAGCCCCTGCAACCGGTGGATCGGGAATAGGTTCTTCGAGAACTACAAATTTTTCTCGTGCTTGAGAATGATTCTCAAGTTCCTGTACCAGTCGAGGAAGTTTCCTCCCTCAAGTTTGTCCTTCTCAAGGACGGATCGAAATGATAAAGAGTTTGATGCAACAATTGTATTTGCCATTACATCTATATAGAAGAATTTGGAAAGTTTTAGTTGTCATATTTTAAATTCATTAATAGGACTTTAATTAATGATTCTCCCACTATTTTCTTCAAATGAATAACCCTCAAGTATTCAATTGGAAAGTTCAAAATTTTCTAGTAGGAACAAGATCCATATTTCATCATTCTCAAGGCAACTTTGGCTACTATACTTAAGAAGATGTTTTAAGTAAGCAACACATGCTAATCACATCAATTATGTGACTCTTGGTTGGTTAGGTAGGTAACGATTACCCTCAGTACATAAATGTACATCTTAATCCTTTTGCCTCAAGATTCTCAACCATTGAGGTAATTCGGTTATGTATCCCAAGGTTGACCAACGGATATCACTAACTTATCCTTCGCATCTTACTAAGATAAACAAGCACTTATTCCACTCGGACGTTCACACTACTGTTGACCTTGGCTTTGACGAGGGCTCTGCTTGGAAGGCAATAAACTTAATATTTAAAATTGAGGGTTCTTAAATTATCTCACCAAACAGGTGTATAATCTGATTATACATCTTAAAACATGCTGTAAAAAGAAGTAAAACATGCATCATGCATCTCATGCAAAATACATAAAGCGATAAATAAACCGTGACATGGTAATAGCCCCTATACGAATTTTTTGAGCCAACGAAAAATCCTAGGTCAATCTAAAGGTGGAAAATCAATAAAACCAATATATTGTCTTCCGCCTCCTTGTGGTTTCCTCCATCTCATGGACACCTTTCTTCATAACTTTTTACATATGTGAAAATTTAAAATCTTATTCTGGAGTTCAATTTGAGATTAAAATTACAACAAGAATTGATAAGATAAGGCACAAGACGCATGATGTATTATAATAAAAACCACTAGTCAAAGGCTATTACTATGCACCATGCTCAAACAAGCACGACAATCATGCTAAGAGCGCAAATACACACTGCTTGCCCCTTTCCGGTCGACCCAAGCCAGTGATAAGGCAGTAACCAAGACAATGTAAATTAGGCCACCTCGGTTGACCCATAACATTTTTTATCGACCGGCCTGGAAACAGACTAACCTCGGTCGACCATGATTGCTCACCGATCATCCAAAATCTAAGAAGTAGCAAAATCCCATATTCTAACACATGTTCGGTCTGCCGTGAACCTCTTCCGGTCGACCGAACTTTTGCAAGAAAACAGCCAAAAACATGAATTTATAATTAGTTTCGGGATTCATTTAACACTTAAACGACTTTCCAGAGGTTGTACAAAGGTATATAACAACCTATGACATGCATTATCCGTCTACTAAAAGCACGATAACACATAAACAAAGTAATTGGGTTCTCGTGATAGGCTTTGATACCACTGAAGGATCTACTGACGAGAAAGAAAAAAATTCTGTGGCAGGAAGTATCCCTTTATCGATATAATCGATGCTGCCCGGATTCTGCTACTAAGAACCACCGACAACAGTCTTCAGACTCCTGTCTCTACTATTATCCACACACCAACCTCTGGTCTTGTTATTCGCGTCTCAGATGGTAGTCCAAAGAGCTCCGCAAATTGAAAACACTTTTGCCGAAATCCACAAAGTATATATTAATTAGGAAAACCGGAAATCAAAGAGATAAGAAAATCGTATTTTCTTCTCTTTTGATTGTTCTTGAGAATGTAAAAACAAGAAGAAAAGTCCCAATTTTTTGTTTCTATTTTCGGCTGCTAGGAAAGTGAAAAGCTAGATAGAAAAAACAATAATGAAAGTGAATAAGAATAAAGAACAATTCTTCATCAAATGTGGTGTTAGTGGAATTACCCACTAACCCCCAATCTCCTCTTATTTCTCTCCCACTACAAGCACTCACCCATTGCACACACACACCTTCACACATGTAGATGTACTGGCTTTGACCGTGTCTAACTGGTTCGGTCGACTGGAAAATGGTTCTCGACCGACCAGAGAGACAAACCGGATTAGTCAATTAGGTCTGGTCCAACCGAGTCTGGTTTTGCCCAATCCAATTGAGCAGGCCCAATCTAATTGAGCACCTATATCAAATGTAAACTCCAACAACTGTCTCTAAGACCAGTTCTTATGATATCTAATACCTATACTGAAGGGATTCATAGGCAGAAACTCGTTCTAAACACCCCATGAGTCCTCCCCTGAAGGATCCGCTCATACAAAACGAAACAAAAAATTCAAGACAATACTTACGTTTCTTTGTTCAAGAATCTGTTTCTTGAGTGAAAAAGTTCTATCTTTGGCTCTCGGCTGCAACCACCTTGAGTCCTCCCTTGCAGAATTACTCCCTACCGGTATCCACGCGACGAAACGATCAACGAGTGCTAGCACTTCTGGTTTTTTGAGTTTCGGGAATATAGAGAGAAATGGAGGCAGAGAACAAGACATCTGATTTCTTGGTATTTCGGTATTTTGTGCGGCCCAAGCATCAATGTCTAGGTTTCGGCCAAGAAAAGTATATATAGGGTGTTAGAGTTTGTTGCAAGAACAACTCTCACGTCCTCTCCACTTCTTCTGGCAGTGGGAGTCTTAAACTCCCACGTCCCCTAGACTTCTGTTGGCAGTGGGAGTCTTTATCGGATAACAACTCCCACATAATCCCAGTTATACCGAAAATGCCCCCTTATCTCTAATTCGAATAATAACGTCTTATTATCCTCAGAAAAATAAATGTCCTAGACACATTCTAGATTCATTGAATCTGGACATGAAGCTCGTTAGCTCGTCTATGCGTGTGACCCTGTAGGTTCATATCACAATGGTAACGAAAACACACTTAGTAGTAGTGTGTGTTCATAAATCACAAGCGTCCCCTAGCAGGACATTGTGACTACCCAAAGTGAATGAATTTACGGTGGAACCTAATACCAATCCTTTATTTAATCCCATTGTCTCGCGATATCCTAATTAAGCATAAGGCATGGTAGTCGTCACCCTTATAAGGCTTAATTATATTTATGCTCGATCTCCAGGTAGACTGTTCCATCAAACAATATTTAATAACCACTTTATTAAATACGTTTGAGCACGGCCATGCATTTAAACGGTCTTTCCCTATCGAGGGGCCCATGGATATATCTCTCTCTAATAAGAGAGGGACAAATTCCTTACAATGCCTCTCACATTCAAGCCATGATAGGACACTACATCCAATCATCAGTCTATTGATTAATCGATTAAAAGCAACGTACGACTGAGTCAAAACGTGGCTCCATTCATGCTAGTATCAATGGAGACATAAGGTCTAATGATTCTAAAATAGTATTGAGGAAGTAATACTTATGACTAAGGACCATGAAGTATTACTTCCCTAACGGATCACGTCCGATACGATATATCTCAATATATTGCATCTATGATATGATTTGTACTTCATTACACATGATTAGTAAAACATAATCATCAATCAAACATCATACTAGTTTTATTTCATTGTAAAATAGAATACATAAAAACTAGGGACAACTAGAATAGTAATTACATAAGCAAATGAGTTTTACTATCAAATCACGCATTTGATGTTCATAAGCAAAATTAATTATTCAGATGAAATGCCCAAAAAGATATAAAATGTACAACATATGCTAATGGTCCTAGGGCACTACTAACATATACTAGTTGTATGATGATCATGTTACTACTGTGACAGCTGTTTCGTCAGTGGATCAGCGATGTTATCACATGTATGTACTTTGTATATCTACATATCACCTTTATCAATAATTTTTCAGATTAGGTGATATCAGCGAAGTATATGTTTGGACCTTTTGTGAGATCTTGGATCCTTTGATTGAGAAATAGCTTCATTGTTGTCACAGTAAAGATTAATCGCATTCTTAATGCTGGTACCACATCAAGCTCACTAATGAACTTTCGAATCCAAACCACCTCGTTAGCTGCATAACTTGCAGTTGTAGACTCGACTTCTATTGTGGAATCAGTAATAGTTGCATGTTTTGAACTTCTCCAGCTCACAGCAACACCGTTTAGGAAAAATACATAACCTGATTTCGAACGATAGTCATCTCTATCAGTTTGGAAGTTGACATCAGTGTAACCATTTACAATGAGGTCTTTTCACCTCCATAGATTAAGAATGTATCATTAGTCATTCGCAAGTACTTAAGGATATTTGTGACGGCTATCTAGTGACACTCACCATATGTGGACTGGTATGAGGTATCTGCTCGTTATACTCAAAGCATACGATACATCATGTTGACTACACAACATGGCAGACATGGTAGATCCAATGTCAAAAGTATATTAAATCTTCTTCACGCGTACTTTCTCCTCAAGTGTATTAGCACACTGTTGATTTGAAAGAATAGTTAATGTGCAATAGGACAAAGTCCTTTGTTAGACTTGCATGTTAAACTGGTTTAGCACCTTGTCTATATATGTACTCTGACTTACGCCAAGGAGTCTTCACAATATATCTCTATAGATCTTAACACTTAATATATATCTGGCTTCCCCTAAGTCCTTCATAAAGAAACATTGCCCCAACAAAATCTTCACAGATTCCAAGGTTGGAATGTCATTCCCCATGAGCAGTATGTCATCTACATACAATACCAGGAACACAATAGAATTTCCACTAACCTTCTTATAAACAAAAGGTTCTTCTATGTTTCTAATGAAACCAAACTCTCATACAACATCATTAAAATATTTGTTCCAGCTACTAGAAGCTTGATTTAGTTAATAAATGGACCGTTTTAGCTTACATACTTTATCGACATTATTAGGATCGACAAAACCCTTCAAGTTGTGTCATGTACACATCCTCTTCAATGTTTACATTAAGGAAAGTTGTTTCGACATCTATTTGTCATATCTCGTAGTCATAGTATCCTGTTATTACAAACAAGATCCTTATGGATTTAAACATTACTACTGGGGAAAAAGTTACATCAGAGTCAATAGCATGAATCTGTTTGAAACCTTTCGCGACTAATCACCCCTTATAGGTTTGTATGTTTCCATCTATGTCGACTTTTAGCTTAAAACCCACTTGCACCCTATGGGAGTTACCCCTTCAGGTGGATAAATCAAGATCCATACTTGGTTACTATATATGGAATCCATTTCAATCCTCATGGCTTCAAGCAATTTCTTATAATTCGGACTAGTAATTTCCTATTTGTAGGTTGTAGGCACATTGTGATCAAGAAACATTACATCACCATGTTCTGTTACGAGAAATCCAAATTTCTCTGGTGATATGCGAGTTCTACTAGACCTATGAAATTCTTGTGTTTCTTTAATGACTCGTCTTACAGAACTATTTGTGTAGCTGGTGCAATTTCCATGTGAACAGCAGTGCTAGTGTTGGAGTTTTGAACTTCTGTAAGTTTAACTTGACTCTCACTTGTCTTTCTATCTATAAACTCTTTTTCTAGAAAGACTATTGTTCGAACAACAAACAATTTGTTCTCGTTGGGGATATAAAAGTAATACCCTTTAGTTTCCTTAGGATATCCAATAAACTTGCACTTGATGGATTTATGACTCAGTTTATCAGAAGCTGGGCGTTTCACGAATGCCTCACATCCGCAAATCTTCATGAAAGACATAATAGGACGTTTCTCAGTCCATATCTCATATGGTGTTCTTTCAATAGATTTAGATGGAACCCGGTTGAGTGTTAAAGCTGCTGTTTCTAAGGCATGACCCCAGAAAGAGTTCGGTATGCTCGCATGACTCATAATAGACCGAATCATATCTAATAGTTTTCGATTTCTCCTTTTGGATACACCATTCCATTGGTGAGTAGACAGAGGAAAGATTTATGAAACAATTCCACAATCCCTAAGATAGTCATGAAACATTTGAGGTCAAGTATTCTCCACCTCGATCAGATCTAAGTATTTTAATACTCTTGTCAAGCTGGTTTTCTATTTCATTTTTAAACTCTTTAAACTTTTCAAAGGCTTCTGATTTGTGTTTCATAAAATACACATATCCATATCTATTGAAGTCATCAGTAAATGTAATGAAGTATATAGATACCCCCTAGCATGTATATTGAATGGACCACATATATCACTATGTATTAATCTCAATATATCATTTACTCTTTCTCCAATTCTAGTAAAAGGATAAGCATTCATCTTCCGTTAAACAAGGTTTGTATGTATCAAATGCTCGGCCTAAGCGACAATGCCAAAGATATGTAGGATTTGAATCATTATTATTTATCATTTTAGTGTTTACGTAATAGATATTTGAATCAATGTCTAACGCATATGGATCATCAATCAAATTTGCACAATCATAAAAGATATTATTCAATGTAAACGACAATTGTTGGTTTTTAATAATGATATCATAACCTTTCTTGTCCAAACAAGATATTGAAATAATATTCTTTGTTAAAGTAGGTACATAGATACAATTCTCTAACTCTAGGACAATCCCAGTAGGAAAAGTAATACAATATGTTCCTACAACAAAGGAAGCAACTCTTTCTTTTTTGCCAACACGTATGTCCACTTCGCCTTTTGTTAATTCCATACTCCTTTGAAGTCCCTGCACATTCATGTAAATGTAAGAAACACGTCTTGTGTCCAATACCCAAGAAGAAGTAGTTATAGACAAATTGACTTATATATCATAAGTACTTATCATATAAGTGTTAATAGTACCCTAGGACCATTAGCATATGTTGTACGTTTTATATCTATTTGAGCATTTCATATGAATAGTTAATTTTGCTTATGAACATCAAGTGCGTGATTTGATAGTAAACTCATTTGCTTATGTAATTACTATTCTAGTTGTCCCTAGTTTTATGTAATCTATTTTACAATGAAATAAAACTAGTATGATGTTTGATTGATGTTTACATTTTACTAATCATGTGTAATGATTACAAATCATATCATAAATGCAATGTATTGAGATATATCGTATCGGACGTGATCCGTTAGAAAAGTAATACTTCATGGTCCTTAGTCATAAGTATTACTTCCTCAATACTATTTTAGAATCCTTAGACCTTATGTCTCCATTTGATTCTAGCATGAGTGGAGCCACATTTTGACTCAGTCGTACGTTGCTTTTAATCGAGTAATCAATACGACTGATGATCGGATGTAGTGTCCTATAATGGCTTGAATGTGAGAGGCATTGTAAGGAATTTGTCCCTCTCTTATTAGAGAGAGATATCATGTTAGTAGTGCCCTAGGACCATTAGCATATGTTGTACTTTTTATATCTTTTTGAGCATTTCATATGAATAGTTAATTTTGCTTATGAACATCAAATGCGTGATTTGATAGAAAAACTCATTTGCTTATGTAATTACTATTCTACGTGTCCCTAGTTTTATGTAATCTATTTTACAATGAAATAAAACTAGTATGATGTTTGATTGAAGATTACGTTTTACTAATCATGTGTAATGAGTACAAATCAAATCATAGATGCAATATATAGGGATACATTGCATTGGACGTGATCCGTTAAAGAAGTAATACTTCATGGTCCTTAGTCATAAGTATTACTTCCTCAATACTATTTTAGAATCCTTAGACCTTATGTCTTCATTGATTCTAGTATGAATGGAGCCACGTTTTGACTCAATTGGACGTTACTTGTAACAGAGTAATCAATACGACTGATGATCGGATGTAGTGTCCAATCAAAGCTTGAATGTGAGAGACATTGTAAGGAATTTGTCCCTCTCTATTATTAGAGAGAGATATCCATGGGCCCCTCGATAGGGAAAGACTGTTTAAATGAATGGCCGTGCTCAAATGTATTTGATAAAGTGGTTATCAAATGCTATTTGTCGAAACAGTCTACCTGCAGATCGAGCATAAATACAATTAAACTTAATAAGGGTGCCGACCACCATGCCTTATGCTTAATTAGGATATCGCGAGACAAAGGGATTAAATAGTGGATTGATATTAGGTTTCGTTGTATATTCATTCACTTTGGGTAGTCACAATGTCCTGCTAGGGACCGCTTGTGATTTATGAACTCACACTACTACTAAGTGTGTTTTCATTGCCATTGTGAGATGAACCTACAGGGTCACACGCATAGACGAGCTAACGAGCTTCATGTCCAGATTCAATGAATCTAGAATGTGTCTAGGTTCATTGTATCTGACATTCACTTTTCTGAGAATAATAAAGTGTTATTATTCGAATTAGAGATAAGGGGCATTTTCGGTATAGCTGGAATTACGTGGGAGTTATTATCCGATAAAGACTCCCACTACCAGCAGAAGTCTAGGGGGCGTGGGAGTTGAGGACTCCCACTGCCGAGAGGAGTTGAGGATGTGAGAGTTAGTTGTGGGAACAAACTCTCATACCTTATATAATGCTCTCTTGGCCGAAACCCTAGCCCATGTATTTTCCAGCCGAAAAATCACCAACTCTCTGAAATTAGATTTCAGTTTTTTTGGTCTCCCTTTTCTCTCATAATTCCGAAACTCCGAAAGACGAAGAGCTAGCAATTGCTGCCCGTTTCGTCGCGTGGATACCGGTAGAGTGACATTCCTCAAAGGGAATTCCGTTGGTGGCAGCAAAGAATCTAAGAAACGTCATCCTCCATTCAAGAAGTAGCTTCTTGAATCCAAGAAAGTAAGTTCTTTATTGCTGTTTTTCAAATTGTTTCATATGAGCGGATCCTTCAGGGGAGGATCCATGGGTGTTTGGAACGAGTTTCCGCCCATGATTCCTTTCATATCCATGGGCCCCTCGATAGGGAAAGACTGTTTAAATGCATGGCCGTGCTCAAATGTATTTGATAAAGTGGTTATCAAATGCTATTTGTCGAAACAGTCTACCTGCAGATCGAGCATAAATATAATTAAGCTTAATAAGGGTGACGACTACCATGCCTTATGCTTAATTAGGATATCGCGAGACAAAGGGATTAAATAGTGGATTGATATTAACGTCCGTTGTAAATTCATTCACTTTGGGTAGTCACAATGTCCTGCTAGGGGCCGCTTGTGATTTATGAACTCACACTACTACTAAGTGTGTTTTCATTGCCATTGTGATATGAACCCTACGGTGGTCACACGCATAGACGAGCTAACGAAGCTTCATGTCCAGATTCAATGAATCTAGAATGTGTCTAGGTTCATTGTATCCGACATTCACTTTTCCGAGAATAATAAAGTGTTATTATTCGAATTAGAGATAAGGGTATTTTCGGTATAGCCGGAATTACGTAGGGAGTTATTATCCGATAAAGACTCCCACTACCAGCAGAGTCCAGGGGGCGTGGGAGTTGAGGACTCCCACCGACGAGAGGTGTTGAGGATGTGAGAGTTAGTTGTGGGAACAAACTCTCATACCTTATATAATGCTCTCTTGGCCGAAACCCTAGCCCATGTATTTTCCAGATCGAAAAATCACCAACTCTCCGAAATTAGATTTCGATTTTTTGGTCTCCCTTTTCTCTCATAATTCGAAACTCCGAAAGACGAAGAGCTAGCAATTGCTGCCCGCTTTAGTCGCGTGGATACTCGGTAGAGTGACATTCCGCAAAGGGAATTCCGTTGGTGGCGACAGAAAGAATCCAAGAACGTCATCCTCCATTCAAGAAGTAGCTTCTTGAATCCAAGAAAAGTAAGTTCTTTATTCGTTTGTTTTTCAAATTGTTTCATATGAGCGGATCCTTCAGGGGAGGATCCATGGGTGTTTGGAACGAGTTTCCGCCCATGATTCCTTTCATATCCATGGGCCCCTCGATAGGGAAAGACTGTTTAAATGCATGGCCGTGCTCAAATGTATTTGATAAAGTGGTTATCAAATGCTATTTGTCGAAACAGTCTACCTGCAGATCGAGCATAAATATAATTAAGCTTAATAAGGGTGACGACTACCATGCCTTATGCTTAATTAGGATATCGCGAGACAAAGGGATTAAATAGTGGATTGATATTAACGTCCGTTGTAAATTCATTCACTTTGGGTAGTCACAATGTCCTGCTAGGGGCCGCTTGTGATTTATGAACTCACACTACTACTAAGTGTGTTTTCATTGCCATTGTGATATGAACCTACAGGGTCACACGCATAGACGAGCTAACGAACTTCATGTCCAGATTCAATGAATCTAGAATGTGTCTAGGTTCATTGTATCTGACATTCACTTTTCTGAGAATAATAAAGTGTTATTATTCGAATTAGAGATAAGGGGTATTTTCGGTATAGCTGGAATTACGTAGGAGTTATTATCCGATAAAGACTCCCACTACCAGCAGAAGTCTAGGGGGCGTGGGAGTTGAGGACTCCCACTGACGAGAGGTGTTGAGGATGTGAGAGTTAGTTGTGGGAACAAACTCTCATACCTTATATAATGCTCTCTTGGCCGAAACCCTAGCCCATGTATTTTCCAGCCGAAAAATCACCAACTCTCTGAAATTAGATTTCAAGTTTTTTTGGTCTCCCTTTTCTCTCATAATTCCGAAACTCCGAAAGACGAAGAGCTAGCAATTGCTGCCCGTTTCGTCGCGTGGATACCGGTAGAGTGACATTCCGCAAAGGGAATTCCGTTGGTGGCAGCAAAGAATCCAAGAAACGTCATCCTCCATTCAAGAAGTAGCTTCTTGAATCCAAGAAAGTAAGTTCTTTATTGCTGTTTTTCAAATTGTTTCATATGAGCGGATCCTTCAGGGGAGGATCCATGGGTGTTTGGAACGAGTTTCCGCCCATGATTCCTTTCATATCCATGGGCCCCTCGATAGGGAAAGACTGTTTAAATGCATGGCCGTGCTCAAATGTATTTAATAAAGTGGTTATTAAATATTGTTTGTTAAAACAGTCTACCTGCAGATCGAGCATAAATATAATTAAGCTTAATAAGGGTGACGACTACCATGCCTTATGCTTAATTAGGATATCGCGAGACAAAGGGATTAAATAGTGGATTGATATTAAGGTCCGTTGTAAATTCATTCACTTTGGGTAGTCACAATGTCCTGCTAGGGGCCGCTTGTGATTTATGAACTCACACTACTACTAAGTGTGTTTTCATTGCCATTGTGATATGAACCTACAGGGTCACACGCATAGACGAGCTAACGAACTTCATGTCCAGATTCAATGAATCTAGAATGTGTCTAGGTTCATTGTATCTGACATTCATTTTTCTTGAGAATAATAAAGCGTTATTATTCAAATTAGAGATAAGGGGTATTTTCGCTATTTGGTTATAGCTGGATTACGTGGGAGTTATTATCCGATAAAGACTCCACTACCAGCAAAAGTCTAGAGGACGTGGGAGTTAAAGACTCCCATTGTCGAGAGAAGTTGAGGACGTGAGAGTTAGTTCTGGGAACAAACTCTCACACCCTATATAATGATCTCTTGGCCGAAACCCTAGCGTAGTTAATGCTTTCAGCCGAAATGCCAAAAAAGACTTAGAAAAATCGTTTTCTATTCTGCCTCTCCCTTTTCTCTCTAATTCCCAAAACTTGAAAAAACGAAGAGCTAGTAATCACTGTTCGTTTCGTCGCGTGGATATCGGTAGAGGGACATTCCACAAAGGGAATTCTGTTGGTGGCAGCAACGTATCCACAACATCTTCCATTCAAGAATCAGATTCTTGAACCCAAAACGTAAGTCTTTTTCTTGCTGTTTTCGATTCGTTTTGTATGAGCGGATCCTTCAGGGGAGGACTCATGGGTATTTGGAACAAGTTTCCGCCCATGAATCCCTTCAATAAGTACCTGAGCCTGAAGAAACATTTGCTCCCTTTACTTGTCTCTTTGAAACAATGTATCTTTTACGATTCTTGCGCAAATGTCCCTTTTCACCACAATGGTGACAAGTGTTATCCTTACTAATCCCGCCTTTTGATTAAATGCTTTGCCGAATTGGTTTTGTTTGCCCTTAGGTTTACTGTTAAGCTTACCTTTAGGCTTACTAACACATTTTTCTTTGCCTTTATTAACAATCAGTATGGTTTTGGACTTGCTTATTTCCTTCTCAGCAGTCCTTAACAAATTCAACAATTCATATAGAGGCTTGTGTATTTTATTCATGTTGTAATTTAGAACGAATTGACTATATGATTATGGAAACGATTGTAGAATCAAGTATGTACATAGTCTTAGCTAAAAGAGAAACCCAGTCAACTAAGGTTTTCAACATACCCTATCATTTTCATGACTTGATTTTTGTTTGAGTTTTATCTTCCATCTTGCTTTGAAACAGAGATTTTGACACATCAAATCTTTTCGGGCGTGTTTGCCCTGAAAGAGTATATTTAGATGATCAATCATGTCTAAAGCACCTATTTCCTCATGTTGCTTCTGAAGCTCAAAGGTAATAGTGACTAACATAAGACTTGACACCTCTAATAAATCATCAACGTGCTTACGATAAGACTTGACAAGTTGTCGGAGCCCCAAGGGCTGGTTGCTCAAGAATTGACTCTTCAAAAACATACAACTTTTTCTCGTGATTGAGGACAATCCTCAAATTCCTGTATCATTCGAGGAAGTTGTCTCCCTCTAACTTGTCCTTCTTAAGGACCGATCTCAATGGCATATTATTTGATGCAACAGTTGTATTTGCCATGTTTTGTACAATAAAATATGCAAAGTATAAGTATCATGGTTTTAAAATCATAAACAGGACTTTGTAACTGACTCTCCCACTATTTTCTTCAAATGAACAACCCTCAATGTTCATTCGAAATGTTAAAAAACTTTCTAGTGGACCAAAATCCATATTTCACCTCATCATGAGTTAGCTTTGGCTATTCGCCCAAGACATGGTAATTTAGGCAGGCAACGTTTTCCAATTACATCACTTATGTAATTCTTTGTTAGTTAAGTGAATAACAATTATCCTAGTACATCACAACGTACACTCTCAACTCTTTTGCCTCTAGATCCTCAATTTTACTAAGATAATCCAGTTAAGTAGAACTCAAGACTTTAGTTGGCGGATATCACACTTATCATTCGCGCC
This sequence comes from Vinca minor, assembly GCA_026122235.1. Classification (NCBI taxonomy): domain Eukaryota; kingdom Viridiplantae; phylum Streptophyta; class Magnoliopsida; order Gentianales; family Apocynaceae; genus Vinca; species Vinca minor. The sequence goes on from JAOCZM010000239.1 coordinate 1,127,443, forward strand.
TCACCCGGATAGACATGTGCACACTGCTTTGGCAAGTCCCACACATTTGTCGATCTAGGCCTTGACGAGGGCCAAATCAAGGAATACAATAACTTAATATGTAAGATTGAAGGATTTTCATTTTATATACGATCTCACCAAACTAAGTATAACAGTTTATACATAAGTATCACATGCGTCTCATACATCATATTAATAAAACAAATGTGATACAGTAATAGCACAACTTATGCAGATTCTTCCAATGAAATGGAATAATCCTCGGTCAATCTAAGGTGAATACAATAAATCTATCTTATAGACTTCTTCTTCCGCTTGATCGCCTCCATTATGATTGCCTCCATTCTTCTTCATGTCCTCTACAATACTCTTATTTTATAATTACATAGATAGAGAAAAATCCTCGAGTTACATGCGAGGAGAATTACCAACGGAATTTAGAGAGAATGCACGACACAGGCCATATTTTTCATAAAACTACATAACACTAGGTAATTCAGCTATTACTATGCACCATACTCACATAACATGGCAATTATGCCTGTCAATTGAGCCTATTGAGTCTAAAGTATTGGGTCCAGACCCAGGCCCACTAAATTTAGACCCAAGTTAGATTTCTATTGGATTGGATATAGATCTTTTCAACTAGAGTCCGGACTCAACCACATATAGTCTTGGGCTCGCTCACTAATTTTACTTATAATTTTATTGATACTCAATTTTATCGATCGAAACATGAATAATTTTTTAAATAAATTAAATAACGATTATTAGCGAAATATTTTTTTGAAAAATAATATGCACCGTTCATTAACATTAACCTCATATCCCTGAGTTCATATAAAATAAAATAAAAAATAATCTTAATTGCGTCTTTGGGCCCTTCGGTCTCTTGGGGTCCTGGGTCTATACAATTATAATTTAGACCCACAACTCTGGGGTCTCATACTTGGCTTGGATCCTACCCATATGAGTGCAGACCCAATCTAAATCTGAGCATAGAAAAGTCTATCTAGACCCAAATTGAGTCTTATGAGTCTGGATCTGGATTTGGGTTCTTGAGTCCAATTGACAGGAATCATGCTTTGTAAAACATAAAAAAAAACCCTCAAAATTTCAAACCAGCATCTCGCGGACGAACGGGTATTGTTCGCACCATCGTCCCGAGGAAAATGTCATGCACATTGTCTAGTTACAGACGATTCGTGCTGGTGAAGAATGGTCCGCGGATTAGTCCGCACACAGGAAGTGTGCAATTTTGTTTTCTGCAAATGATATGTTTGGACGATTTTTGAAACGACAATTCGACCTAGGACTTGTTTAACACTTACACATCATCATAAACATGATGTTCAACATTTCTAAAGGTATCCTAAACATGCATTCATACGATACAAGATCACAGAAAACGCTATAAACCCATAAAACCGATTGGGATCTCGTGAGTGGCTCTGATACCACTTTAAGAAAGAAATTCGGATTCCTAACAAAATGACAGCGAAAAATAACCTGGAATACGTTTCTTACTAGGATCATCACGAGTAAGAACCAGTTAGTTTTCGTTACACATAGTACCTTTAAAATGCCAAAACAGAAATAGTTTATGCGTTGATGTTGTCGAATTCAAACAAGAATCTGATGATCAATCTCTTGCCTCTAGGTATCCACACGACCACTTGGATGGAGGTTCTACACTCTAGTGCTAGCCAAAAAATGAAGAACAATGACTTGAAGACAATTCTTCAAAAGGTTTTGTTTGATAACTTTTGGAAGAACAAAAAGGGAGAGACGAAATAGAATGAAAAATCAGAATTTTTCTTCTTTGTTTTGTGTTTGTCTAACTTCTCAAGTTAGGAAGTTAGGATAAGGATGATGATATAAAGGGTTGGTGGATTGTTCCATAATAAACCAACAAATCTCAATCAACAACTTCTTCCAACTCCCTTTAACTTCCGGTTTAACAGACCGGTTCGGTTTAATTAATCGGTTCAACCAATCCGATATTGGTCAGCCTAATCAAATTGACTGTTCAATCCAATTGAAGCACCTATTATCAAATGCAAACTCCAACAGAAATCCCACTGCCTAATTCTCTAACACATTTTGCAACTCGACTTAAAGAGGCATTTCGACCTTACAACACAGTAAAAACTAGTATTATTTCTTTGAAAGCCATAATAACACAGTAACTACAATAGCACAAGAATGAAACTTTTAAGGTTTCCATTCGAGCATTTGTGCATGTTTGTGATATTTTGTGTACAGAACATCTCAGTTTATTCAAACATTAATTACAGAGAATGAAATATTATATTTGCGGTGAAGCAATCTTTAATCTGTGGAGCTGAACTTGTACGAAGCATACGAGAGAGAAGAGAGGCTCCAGCTTTGATGGATTAGTTCAGCTTTTGATTTTTCACCTGCAGCCCCCATTGCTACATGTAACGGATAAAAGTGCTCAGGCCAAGGATGTGCAGTTTTTGCGTGCGGCGCCTTCTCTTCAAAGTGCATAACATCTTCGTACCTACAAAAATAACTAAGAACTGTATATAAAAAGAGATTGCAGATTATAACAATCTTAATCTTACAAGATAAAGGGCTTTCAAAATTTTAAAGCAAAGCATAAGCTACGGAGAAGAAAAACTATTAAAGAATACTTCATTTTAATTATTCTGCTCAGCAAAATTATCTTCTAAGTACTCAAAAGTATGCAGTTTTTAGAGTTGGACTCTTTCAATACCGGAATTTTAGCAGAAAATTCAGCTTTTAAATATTACAGACATGAAAAAGGATTTACCTTCCAGTGACAAGAGATTCTTTCAGCCAAGTATCAAACTGTAAAGCCCAAGGAGCAACTGAATCGTCACTTGTTTGGCGGAGAGCCCTTAAGTTGTGAGTGGCAGATCCGGAACCGATTATGAGGACACCTTCATCCTTAAGAGGGGCCAAAGCTCTCCCCAAATTATAATGGTAAGTTCCGTCCCTTGACGACTGGACAGAGAGTTGGCAAACTGGGATATCAGCCTCAGGATACATAAGCATGAGTGGTACCCATGCTCCATGATCCAAACCACGCTTCTTATCCTCATCTACACGAGTGAAACAGGAGGCAGTGAGCAGTTCCTTCACTCTTGTTGCCAATTCGGGAGCTCCAGGTGCAGGATACTTGAGCTGGAAATTAATGGGAAAAAAAGAGTTATAACTATAAAGCAGAAGAGATACTTTCAGTGCAGTTGCATCCCTGCACTCTTAACCCATATCTTCCCCTCCTAATAAGGCATAGAGAAACAAGAGCAAGGAATGATAGTTTATTTTAGTATAATTTTACATTCTTGATTGTCGAGAATCACTTTTTTTTTTTTTTTTTTTGAAGGGAACTGCAATTGAGAAATGGTGTGGGATTTGTGTGATTTAACTTTCCACCACACTGGTGTCTATATTAACAACAACTATACATGGTTTGGATCAGATTGGTTGAGCATTGCACGGGCCACGCAAACTCCTATATTAACACCTCGTTTTCTTGCAACTTGTTGCTCGTGAAAGAAATAAAGGCAACACAAACTTACATTAGAATAGTGAGACTAAACAGATCTGATAGAATATACATTTCAATTATCATCTTTAATTCAATGGTTCGTTATCATGTAACATCCGGCTGTCAATGAGACTCAAAGACCCAGATCCAGACTCCGATTTAAATGGATTCAATCCGAGTATAAACATACTTTCTTATATCCAGATCAAATTGGGTAGGGACTCAAAATGAGTCTGGATCCAAATAAATGTAGGATCTAAGAGTAGTGAGTCTAAACTCTAATTGTGTAGACTCAAAAGACCCAAAGACTCAAAGACCCAATTGAGAATTATAGTTTTCATATAAGATTTGAGACCCAAGATGGTTGAATTCGGACTCTAATTAAGAAGGTTCATGTCCAATGCAATAAGGACCCAACTTGGATCTCCATTTGGTGGGTCTGGGTCTAGACCCAACATTTTGGACCCAATTGGATCCAATTGACAGCCCTAATCCGGGAAATGTCTAACAAGACTCCACTAACAACAGATATCCCACCACCACGTTTAACCAAGGGTCAGAGAGGCAAACATAAGCATATAACGGAGCAAAAGGGAAAGGATGTAAACTGAAGAAGGCAATACAGCAAATGCCAAGTTTCCCACAATTGTAAGAATCTCAAACTTTGTACTGAACTGGCTATGAATGCCATCAACTATTAATTAACAAAAGATACATATTTGGTGAAAAGGACAAAGAAATGAAAAACTGGGTAGCAGTTGGAAATGCTTGTCAAAGTTGATAATAAGTTCCAGGCTATTTTACTCGGACTCGGGTACGGGTATGTATTTAAGTGTCGGGTACTTGAACATCTAAAACAAAGTATCTGATCAGATCCTGTTATAAGTATGTCAAACCCATACCAATATCGCGTTGTGTCGACACGGGTATGGAAAGCATAAACGAAGAGTCCGGGTAACATAGGTTTCAGGACATTTATTTGCACCATTGATGCAGTAGTCTTATTTTTCCTAAAGTATAGAAATAGAAAAGAAACCAGAGCCAATCCTCTTCGAATTATGCTATGTAGATTAATTGGTTATGGGACTTGAGCTCTTCCTTTTCCAGTCTGGAATTACAAATTATTTAGAAACAGAAAAGAAACAACAAGTTCATAGATTGTCCTCTTCATTATCCACTGCAGAAACGAGATTATAAATACACTTTCTATTTACTTCGGTAAAAATTTAGTGGAACCAATCACCAATGGAATAACTAAAAAGGTTCTAAATGTTATTAGCAGTTTTAGGTTGGATAATCATCGAATATCTGACATCAAAAGAGGAAAATATTGATCTAGAACTCCAAAGCATATTCTGATGTTTAAAAACTATAACAGCTCTAAGAGTTTCACTTATCTCAAAGCTCCAGAAACACGCAGTTAGAACGTTCAAAAGAGATAAGGGATCTTCATTTCAATCTATGTCGTTCCAAGCGTAAAAGAAGACCGCGGTTTCGAGATTTTCGAAAGAAAAACAAACATCAAGAAAGAAAACTGAAAGAAAAAACTCTTTAATAAGATTGGGAAGAAGGTAAACCAAATTAATGTTGAAAGCTTTTGCTCATAAACATAACCTGCAAAGTCTCTAACTTAAATCAACATAAACAGGTCTTTCTCTGTCTCAACCAATCATCAAAACTCCCATCCGTAAAAACCCAACAAAACACATAGCATACACTACATCCGTTTAAATAGTTTGCAATGTTTCACTTTTTGAGACATCTCAAACTATTTGACACGTTTCAGTTTTTGAGACATTTCAAACTATTTACCACGTTTCAGAAATCAATGCATCTTTATAATTTTTCAAGTCATACTCTGATTTATTACTCAACTAATCACTAATAATAACTTTTTAGTCATTAATTGAGGATATTTAAGACTTTTTGTCATATTAATTAATTTTACAATCATTTTCTTAATTTTAGTGAAAACGCCTCTTCATAAACAAACTTGAAATTTGTGATCCCAGGTAAGATCGGTTCAGGATCATGGGATCTTTTTCTATCAGAGAGGAAACAAGTCACCCATTCTCTATAAATAGAAATAGAAAATGTGTGCGCTTGAGAGTCCCTGATGATTAAATAAACCAAGATTTTACCTTGACTGCAATTTTAGAGAGACGCTAAAGCGAAAGCCTATGGGGTCGCTTCTGTAACTGGATAACTAGCACTGAAAACCGTCTTTACATTGGATGGTTTGGTGTGGCAAACAATTTGGTATGAAGGTAGTACTACTTAAAAGCATAATATGATAAAACTTCTGAGAAAAACAGACATAATAGACACTAAATTATAGTCTTCCGTCCGGATCTAATGTTTCATTTTGATTTGGGCAAAAATTTAAGAATCCTTTTTTACCTTGATACAATTGCAATATTTACATTAAAATTTTAGGTAATTTTAGAAATGGGATATTCAATTTCGAACATTTCAACAAAGAAATAAGACATTCAAATACTGACGGAGGAAGTTATTAAAAAAAAATGAAAAGAAGAAGCAAGAATTAAGGAAGGTGACTACCTTATACATGGAACTGGGGAAACCATAAAAATCATGAATGGTCTGATTGTGGCCACGGATGGTATTAACGGAAGGTTCTGAGGTATCCCAATGGGCAGAGATGACCAGAATAGCTTTCGGTTTTTGATTGAACACATTTTCTTTGAAATTCAACAAGAAGGAATGAGCAGCCAAAGATTCTTCAATACAAAGCGTTGGGGATCCATGAGATATGAAGAAAGTTTCCATCTTCTTTTTTCCTTATTTTCTCGTCTTTGTTTATGGATTTTAATGGTGCCTCCGCCTCCATCTATCGTAGTGTTCAAGTTGTTATTGTTTACCAACTCAACAATTGACTTCCCATTATAGAAATGAAAAATGTTTTGTTGGAGCCTGGACCGGAGAAGATTTAAAAAGCAGTACGGATCCTATGCGTAACAGTTTTTTTTCGTACGTACGGAACGATTCAGAACAGGTGTTGTAGGCTTAAAACAAATGTTCTTAGCGACATGTATTCTAAGACTCATAACAGATGTCCGTTTTAAATTAATCATAAACGTCAAAATTTTAATCCAACCAATTAGGAAAGTTCCGCACGTGAGCGATTGCCCCCATTTCGCACTGGAGATAAAAATGACCGGCCATCCAAATTCTTTCTTCTACGCCACCAAACCTTCCTAATTTCAGTTTTAACTTTTATTCCTATACTCACATTATTAAGAAAATAGTTAATCACCATTTATACCCCTCAGATATGTTTCAAAAGAAACTATTAACACTAAAAATTTTGAGGTGCTTATAATGTCCCGAACTATTTACGGGGTGTCATTAGTGCCCAAAAGTGGTGGAATTCAGCTGGGGGGGTTCCACATGTGTAGCCCGCACAAGTACATTTTCAAGGGCAAAATAGTCTTGACAATCGTTGCTTAATGGGTTGTATCCAACCTATTCAATTGTCCCGACCCATGACCCGGAATGTTGTGATATATATTCAAAATCCGACCCATTAATCACAATTTCCTCTGAAAAACGCAGAGACAAAACACGAAACCGTAAAAGGAAAACCCTAGATTTGAAAAAACGCTTTGAAATTCCAAGCAATTCTGAGTTATAATCAATTCTAAACCCAGAAAATTTCATTCGATGGTGAGATTGAGGATCCGTCCTGCAGAAGAAAAGGATAAACCTCATCCTCGTTACGGTAAGTTAAAATTTGTTAAATGTTTGTGAAAAAAATGTTATGGGTTTGTGTATGTTTGATCTGAAATAGTCTTTTTTGTGTCTTTTCTTCAAAAAAGTTAAGTTATTTTTAAAGAATACTTGCATATATTTGAGGTAGATGTATTCATAATTTTTTTATATTTATAGTCTGTGATTCTGGGATTGGGTTTTGGTCATTCAAAATATAATAATTTGTTGTGGTCCTTCATAATTATTTAAAGTAGTTCCTTTGTGTGTATACTGGTTAGGTTTTGGTCCTTTTAATTTTAATAATGTATGTGGTCTCTATTAGTACATTTCGAATATTTTATGTTATTTTCCTTGTTTTGTAGATCTTCAATCCGGTGGTATGGGGGAAAAGTTTGTGGTGGATCTTGGTAACAAAACCTGCGTTTGTAGAAAATGGCAATTATGTGGCATACCTTGTGTTCATGCTTTAGCTTGTATAATGGTTTTTGGGGATGATGTGGTTGATTACATTGATGAATGTTACCACATAACAACATATATGAGAGCTTATGCAGCCATTGTATCCCCTATTAGTGGACCATCTTTATGGCCAAGAACAGGAAAATAAGGTACATTGCCTCCCAAAGAAAGAAAACTTCCTAGTAGGCCAAAGAAACCCAAGAGAGTTGATTTTGATGAACAAGAACCTACAAGGGAGGAGAAATTTTATCTCGGTTAGTGAGTAAGTTTAAAACTTATATCCATACCAATAAATTCAATACAAGTAGGATAAAAAGTCAATTCTCTTTCATGTGAATTGGCACTTTTGGCCTATGTGTATTGCACTTATTGGTTTGGATGTAAGTTTTAAACTTACTCACTACCCAAGATAAAACTACTCGCAAGGGAGAAGGTTGCAGTTCCCAAAGTTGGGCTACAAAAACTAAAAAGAACTTATCAGGGCCTCAAGTGTAGTAAGTGTAAATAAACTGACCATAATATTAGGTTGTGTAAGCAAACATTTGAAGGGGTTGAAGGAATTGTACAGGTAGAACAAAGTCAGGAGTCAGTAAAGGCTCCAAATATCAACAAATGTAGCTACTTCCATGTAATGGGGCACAATAGTAGAAGATGCTCTCAAAGGAAAGATGATTTATGGAGGCAAGCAAAAGAAGAATTTGATAATGAAGATGAAAGGGAATTTATTTTTGAAATAGAGTTGGAGCAAACCATTCATGCATGTGAACAAAACTTGGAAAGCCATGTTAGTGTTGCCAATGCTACTGGAGTTGAACAGGTAAATTGATCTAAGGTTTCCTATTATCTAAGGTTTATATGAAGTTCAATTGATGTTGGTGTTGTTACTGTTTTTTCAGGTTGTGGACACTCTAGAAGATCAAATAGAGCTTTAAGTTCTACCCAAAAACTGGTTGATGACGAGAATCCACCCATTGAAGTTGCAAACCAGGTTGAAAACTTAAGGAGAATGGATGGAAAGTATGTTGTAACAAGGGGATCTTCATCAAGGAAAATTGACTTCTGATTTGAATGTAACTAGTTTTTTTCGTGAATTGACAATCATCCCTTTCGAGAATTCTAAATTCTATTTGGACATTGACGATATCCAACTCTGGGTTCTATCCTTGTTGCCCCACTAGCTCAAGTTGTTTTGACAATGTCTATTTGAATAGATTTTTAATGTAAGAGCCTCTATTTGGATTTGTTGTTTTTCCGAGATATTTTGTATATAGTTTTTTTTTCTATGAAATGAAATGCATGACTTAATTAAGTGAAAATTTTGTATTGAATGTAACATTTTTTTGTGAAACAAAATGTATGACCTAATTAAGTGAAATTTTTGTATTAAATGTAACAAAATTGTGACTAAATATATCTGTTTTTTCTAATGTGAATCTTGTTATATTTTTCACAAAACTTAGTTGTATCTCTGAAAATGAGTAAGACAACTGCCCAGAGTGGTGGAGATAGGTTGTTGACGTCCTATTAGACACTTGTTTTACTCCTATGTACTCTTCTTCCAATTTGTATATAATACATATATAAAAAAGAAAAGAGTTTGGTCATTTACTTCACTAACAATTTCCTTAGTTACAAATAAATCCTCAAGATTATTAATCGGGCACTTTTAATTATCTAGTCAGATTGAAAGTAATTGGTGGAATCACTTACTAAAGGTGTGGTTCAACCTCTTCACTATTCATTAGAATGTAATTCACGGATGTTATCATTTTTTATCAAATAATGAGATCAATTGTTTCTGGCCAAAAAGTCTTCAAGGTTAATTGAAAATTGATAAAACAACTGGTCCACTTGTTGTGTCATTTGCCTCATCATTTTTCACAACCGTTGTAACTCGCGTTTTAACGCGGGGTTCGAAGTAATAGCTAAAGAATGTGGCAACTTCTTCCATCGAATATGCATTGCAGATTGACCGCTCAACTCTAGCTTTGCTTTTTATCGTCAAGTATAAGGAAACTAGGATAATCTACCACAAGACTATTTTGGCCCAATAAAACACACAACAATAGAAGCAGCCGCCATGGCTGCCCTACCGGTGGTGCCGCCACTCGGGGGAGAAGGGGTTGGCCAAAAATGTCATTTGCGAACCTTGTCTCCGCCTCTCCGTCGAATGTAACACTACCGGTCAAGGAATTGTCAACATTCAAAGGAGAACCATCACTTGTTATTGAAGAGAATGAACTTGTAGGGCTTGAAAAATCTTGGAAACTTGCCCTGGTAGATAAGTTTAGTAGGTGTGGTCCTTTGCTTCATAATCTGATAAAAGATTTTCAAAGAGTACAGTTTAAGGGATCTTTTTGGATTGGGTGGCTTGATTCACGTCATGTGATAATCCGATTCCATCATGAAGAGGATTATTGTTGATTTTAGCGTAAATTAAATGTCTCAAATAAACCCTCTCCTATGCGCACAAAAACACAACAATAGATGCAATAGCCATGGGTGCCCCACCGGCGGTGCCGCCACTCGGGGAGGGGGGGTTGGTCAAAATAGTCCTTTGCGAACCTTGTCTCGGCCTCACCGTTGAAAGTAACACTGTTGATAAAGGAATTGTCAACATTCAAAGGAGAACCATCACTTGTTATTGAAGAGAATTAACTTGTAGTACATGAAAAACCTTGGAAACTTGCCCTGTATTGGAAGTTTAGTAGGCGTGGTCCCTTGCTTAATAATTTGAGGATGTATTTTCAAGGATTACAGTTTAAGGGATCCTTTTGCAATGGGTGGCTTGATTCACATCATGTGATAATTCGATTCGATCAAGAAGAGGATTATTGTTGATTTTGGTGTAAGGGTATTTACGCTCTAAAAAAAACCTCTCCTATGCGTACACAAACACAACAATAGAAGTAGCCGCTATGGCTGAGCCACCGGTGGTGCCGCCACTCGGGGGAAAGAGGGTTTGGCCTAAAAAGTCATGTCCGGACCTTGTCCCAACATGTACGTCGAAGGTAACGATGCCGATGAAGGAGTTGTCAACATTCAAAGGGGAACCATCACTTGTTATTGAAGAGAATGGACTTTAACTACTTGGAAAACCTTGGAAACACGCCCTGGTAGGGAATTTTAGTAGGCGTGGTCCCTTGCTCGATAATCTTAGATAAGGATTTTCAAATATTACAGTTTAAGGGATCCTTTTTGGATGGGGTGTCTTGATTCACGTCATGTGATAATCTGATTTGATCCTGAATATGATTATTGTCGATTTTGGCGTAAGGGTGTTTGGACTTTTGGTGGTAATCGAATGTGGGTTTTTAAATGTACCTTTGATTTTAATTTGAATGTCGAATCTTTGATTGTTCTGGTATGGATTCTCTTGGATGGGCTGCCTATTCACCTTTTTAACAAATCCTACTTGTTCTCTATGGTGTAATCCGCGGGTACCCCGCTCATTTTGGATGAGACGACGGCGAATGTTACTCGGCTTAGTGTGGCGCGAGTTTGTGTCGAGGTAGATTTGTTAAAACCATTGTGTACGCGGATTTGGATTGCTCACGCGCGATCCGGCAAGGTATTTTAGTAATCAATTGAATTTGAAAACTTGCCGAATTATTGTTCTAATTGGTTGAAGATCGGGCATGGAAATATGAACTACAACCCTAAGGCTGCGAGGGCTAACGTCACGACATGAGGGCTGATGTTATCGCCACGCGTATTAGGAAACGGGAACCGCCTAGAGAGCAACGACATGTTCTTAAATCTGGAAAGGTATTGAGTTTTCCACAATCGGAGAATTATTATGAAAACGAGGAGTCAAGTAATAAAGCAATCGGAGAAGAATGATGAAAATGAGAAGAATGATGAACATACTCCTAATCTTACTATGATAGGGACTAGTACAATGACAAAGAAATCTGATAGGGATTTGAAAAAAGGAAAGGCGGCTAGGGTGAGTATTTCTGGAAAATAAAATCTACAAATGGGGGTTGAGGAACACGGAGAGGAAACGAATTGTGAGTTGGCCATGGCCAGAATTTTGGAAAAGATAATCCAGCAGGGGAGGCTGAGGGTGACGTGGGAAATAATTGTGATTCGGTCATCAGGGGTGGTGACCAAACGGGTCATGCAGCTCTCGGTGATTGGTGTACGAGGGAGGAAGTAAGGATAGTAGATGACATATATCCATTCACCCAGATTGATTGGAGAAAATTTGACTGAAAATAATCGGTGAGCAAGATGATTCAAAATTATTTCTTAAGTTCGACATCTTGGTTGATGTAGTCCGAGATGCTTGTTCGGAATCTTTTCTCGGGCCAAATGCGATACCGGGTGTGATACCCAGGACCTTTTGACCTTAGAAATTGCATGATCATAATTGAATGTTATGTGATTAATTGATTTTACATGTGTTATATTTGTTGTACATAATTATTTAGGGTTGCTTTGTTGTGTTTGATTAGTTTGAGGGCTTAAATGAACTTATGGGCATGTGTGATGCTTTGGAAGGGGTGCTAGTTGGGTAGTTAGAAGAGGGAAAGGAAGAAAAAGAGATAAGTTAGAGAATTCTGAAAATCTGGAAAAACTGAGTGGTCTCAAGAAAAAAGTCAATTGACATAGCAATCGCAGTCTGATGGCCTCCATTCTTGTTTATATAGTTTAAGGAATTCAAGTACTATATTCTGAACGGTGGAGATTAAGGTTTAACGGTTCAATTAGGAGTAACTTCTTCTGGAAGTCGCCTCTGCAATAGTACGGGAAACAAATGTCCTAAAAACATCCATTTCTTAGTTGTGTTTTCTGACATTATTCATAATTTTTTGAAATAATTTACATGGAAAAAAACCTATTCTGAATTTTCACCATGTGCAACGTTGTGCTAAAAATACAAATATCTACAATGTTATAGTTCATTAGGAAAAATATGGTAATTTGAATTATGTCATTAGGTATCGGGTATCAAAAATGAATTTTGGTTTTTTAAATGAGGGAAGTGCCTCACCATATTTCTAGACACATTGGGAGGTGTTGACTATTATGAAAGAAATGATAAGGACAAAGATATAGCCAAAAAAAATAAAAATAAAATGAAGAAAAACAAACACCTCTATGTACCCCCTAGTCTTTCATAGACAAATCACACACCGTCTTAGCAATTCTCAAATTGTTAATTAATTTTGTCAATCCTAGCGAAAAAGATTCTCAATTAATTTCTTAAGCCACGACAAGAACTGGCAGAAATAGTAAAGGGCCCAGAGAATTCAGATGAGTAAGATGAAGAACGAGAGTAACCTACAAGTTAATTTCTCAAAAAGATGTGATGGCATGTTAAAAAAGGCTAATAAACTTGTCAGACTGTGGTTGCGGAGGTAACATGAATTATTTTCTCCCATCGGGAAAAGGTTTTCTGTACATTAACCAGAGTCACCTTTAAGCTTTCTAGAATCTTAGGGCACCTCGAACAAGAAACTCCAACATGTCTCATTGATTTGACCTATGATTTGGTCATGAAAATGTTTGAGCTGTTTTTGAAGGAATTTCAACCAAATTTTCTTCAAGGCTAGTATCAAAAGATCTTTGAAGAGTCTAACTTGGACCACTCGAAGAATTAGGTTAGCGAAAATGTTTACTCTCAAGAAAAGAATTGAGGTAACTGTCGAGTCTATTCCTTAGGCTCACTACAAGAAAACAGTCAAATAGCGACCGCCAGTACCGTCGGTATTCGGTCGCTATTCATGTTTACCGACCGTTTACCGACCGAAAATAGTGGTCGTGTATTTATCGTCGCTAAGAATATATCGACGGAATACCGACCGTTATTAAGCGACCGATTATTCCGTCGCTATATACCGACGGACAGCCGACTGAATATAATAATTGGTTTGACTTTTTAACATTGACTATTATCAACCGACATCCGACTGAAATAATACCGACCAAATAAGACGACCGAATAAAGACCGATAATAAAGCGACCGAATACAGACCGATAATAAGACGACCGAATAAAGACCGATAATAAAACGACCGAATACAGACCGATAGAAAGCGACCGAATATCGACCGATAATAAAGCGACCGAATACCGACCGATATAAAGAGACCGAATACCGACCGTCTATAATTTATTTGACTTGACTTAGCAACCGCTATTCCGTCGCAAACTTGTTTTAAATTTAAAAAAATAAATCTGAAATATAATTAAATCCCTATTTAAAATCTGCTGAAACAGAATATCCAAAACAGCAATACAAACCAAAAACAATATCAAAAAAATCCAAATGACAAACATAATGAATACAATCCAAAAACCTAAAATTCTTATTTACATTACAACAATCAAAGCCTACAATTCTTGTTTACATTACAACAATCAAAAGCCTACCATTCTTGTTTAAATTACAACAATCAAAAGCCTACAATTTTTGTTTAAAGTAACAATCAAACAATGCACTTGTAATTTACATTACAAAAAGAAAGTGTGCACTTGTAATTTTGATTACAACCAAAGATTACACTTCTCTAATACTCTTTTCGTCTCTGAGTTGAAACCTGAAAATTCAAGAAAAAAATTAAAGTTTCAAATACGTCAATTAATTTATGGTCATAAAGTACTACAAAAATAACACAACAAATATTACTCATCTTCAATATGTAAAAAAAGATAGTTGTGAAGCGTGAAAGATATTACTAATATGAGAAATAAATGTTACAATAAAAGAAGAGTTAAAAAGTTATACTTGTGTTTTTGCTATTCATAATCATCCTCCGACATGAATTCATCCTCTTCTTCAGAATTGTCATCACCCGACATGATTTCATCCTCATCCTCATCCTCATCTTCATCAACACGACTCGTATCGGTCACAAGGACAACTTCAAATTCGCCTGACCGGTGTGTAAGTTGACCAACTTTAGTAATAGTTGGATAAATGCGACTGGTCTCCTCCTCGCGTACTTTTTCCTGATACACTACCAGAACATCAGGAACGTCAAAAAGACGTTGTTTGAAACGACAAACAGCCAACCAATTAGCCCTAGATGTTGTCTTACTACCCGTATAAGGTGTGTAGTAGACTTGTTGACATTGGGAAGCAAATACAAAGGGATCGTAACCCTGGTACGTTCTTTTCCTATGGATTTCTACAAGTTTATATTGAGGATGCACCCTAAGACCTCGATTTGGAGTAGAATCAAACCAGTCGCATTTGAAAAGAATTATTTTTTTGGTGAGGTACTCCAGCAAGTTCAACTTCAATGACCTGCTTTAACTCTCCGTAATAATCTCCTTTAACCCATAACCCGATGTTTGTCGTTCCTTTTCCTTTGCTGTGGGCTTTTGTGTGAAATCTATAACCGTTAACAACGTAACCGGTGTATGACATCACTCTCCTTGACGGGCCCCATGAAAGATTTTTCAACAACATTTCAGAATGTTGCGGAAGGCTATGTATCTGTTTAGAACAACAAAATGTTAAATTAATTTAGTTTACGCATTTTTAAGACAACTACATTTCTACGTACATTACAAAACTTACATGAGTTCCAAACCATTTGGAAAAATCATTATAAACCCGGCTTTGAAGTTCTTCCTCCGTTATATGTGGTGTTTGGTCATTTACTTCACTGACAAATTTCCTGAATTACAAATTAATGGCAATATTATTATTTGCCTACTTTCAATTATATAACAAAAATAAAGCAATAGATAGGTTTACTTACTGAAGATATGGTTCGACCTCTTCACAATTCATCAAGATATAATTCATGGCTGTTTTATAATCTTTATCAGTTAATAAAATCTTTTCTTTTTTTCCAAATGATCATCTCCATCATTTCGCCCAACGGTTGTAACTTTTGTTTTCACGTGGGGTTCGAAATAATAGCTAAAGAATGTAGCAGCTTCTTCGACCAAGTATGCATTGCAAATTGACCCCTCAACTCTGGCCTTATTTTTTATCTTCTTTTTAAGATGGTGCAGATACCTAATTAAAGCATAAATAGTTAATCACATTGTAAATAAGAACATGATAAATAAAAATGAAGTTGAGATAACTTAAGACATTGGTTGTTACCTCTCGAACGGGTACATCCACCTAAATTGTACTGGGCCACCAACATTGGCTTCGTACGGAAGGTGAACCGGCAAGTGTTCCATCACATCAAAAAATCCCGGAGGAAATATTCGCTCTAACTTGCACAATAAAATAGCAATAGTGTCCTCCAATTCTTGCATATGCGCCACACTCAACTTTGGAGAACACAAATCTCTATATAACAGACTAAGTTCAGCCAAGGGTCCCCAAACACTTGTCGGTAGTACTTCTCTAAGTGCTATAGGGATAAGTCGCTCCATGAATACATTAGAATCGTGACTCTTTATTCCAGACATTTTCAACTCTTTCATATCAACGCATCGCGCCAAATTCGATGCATATCCATCTGGGAGCCTTAATTCTTTAACCCACTGCAAAACCATCTCTTTTTGTGCCTTGGTAAGTGTGAAACATGCCTTCGGTTTTGTTGCTTTACCGTGGCCATCGTGTTTAATATTCAATTCAGGCCGATTGCAATATCTTTAAACATCCGCTCTAGCCTTAACATTGTCCTTAGTTTTACCTTTCACGTCCAACACGGTGTTAAAGACGTTATCAAACACATTTTTTTCATTATGCATGACATCAATGTTGTGTCTTATTAGAAATGTCTGCCAATAAGGTAAGTCCCAAAATATGCTACGTTTGGCCCAACTGTGATATCGACCTCTGCCTTGCTCTTTACCAATCTCTTCAGCTGTATCGGTAATTTTTTTTATAATCTCTAACTCTAAACCACATTTCATCACCAGTCAGCCGAGATGGCGGGTCTGCTCTCTCATGTCACCGGTCCTTTTTGAATCCCTTTGCATCTCTTCTAAATGGATGATCAGGTGACAAGAAGCTTCTGTGGCAATCGAACCACGATTGTTTCCCGCCAGCCTGCAAATGGAACGCTTGTGTTTCCTCCATACAATATGGACAAGCGTGAATGCCTGCTATACTCCATCCACTCAACATTCCATATGCTGGGAAATCACTAATTGTCCAAAGTAATGAAGCTCTCATTTTAAAATTTTGCTTTTTAGAGATGTCATAAGTTTCTGCACCTTCACTCCACAAACTGATTCAATTCATCGATGAGAGGTCGCAAGTACACATCAATCTTGTGTTTTGGATTTTGGGGTCCAGGTACAATGATTGTTAAGAACATTACATTGTTCTTCATACACATCCAATGGGGGAGATTATAAGGAGTTAGAATAACTGGCTAAGAAGAATATTGCTTCCCTGACATGCCGAAAGGTGCAAAACCATATGTACATAACCCAAGCCTTACATTTCGAGGTTCCGCTCGCAAAATCGAGCTGTGTGTTCTATCAAAATGTTGCTAAGCTTCCCCATCCCTTGGATGATTCATTATTCCTCTTCTCTCTCACCGTGTGAGTGCCATGTCATGTGTTTTGCAGTTTTATCAGATGCATAAAGTCTTTGTAATCTTGGAGTAATAGGAAAATAATACATCTTTTTGCAAGCAATCTCTTTTTGTCGTGTATTTTTTGATTTCTTTTTCTTAATATACCTAGCATGACCACAAAACTTACATTCTCTACTCTCAACATCATCTTTCCAGTACAACATACAACCGTTAAAACAAACATCTATCTTTTGCACCGGTAATCCAAGACCTTTAACCAATTTCTTCATTTGGTAAAAGTCATCTAATGCATTATTTTGAGGAGGAAGCGCCTCTTTCATCAACTGTGGAAATTTATCTATAGTAGTTTCAGATAAGTTGTCTTCGGACTTTATACTCAACATTCTAGCGGTCATTGATAGTCGTGAATGGTTTGTACAACCTCCGTCATGATGGGCTATCAACAGCCTTCAACATGTCATAGAACATTTGTGCCTGCGGATTGGGGGGTTCTTCAACGTCCCTATTTTCCGAGACATTAAAACTGGGTCCAGCAACATCAACAACCATCTCTCGATATTTGTTTCTTGTCGTATGACTTGTAGAATTATCCACATAATGAGAGGTTTCATTAATAGACGGAATTTGAGGCATTGGAAAGAAAGCCTCACCGTGACATGTCCAATTATAATAATTAGACACAAATCCGTTCATAATAAGATGATACTTCACCAAATCTGGTACATGAAAATCCTTATTTCTACAACCCGCACAAGGACACCTAATCCCATCATTTTGTACATTAGCAGACATACTAATAGCGAAATTTACAAATTGTTTCACTCTCGCTATAAATTCTGGACTATGAAGAGATCCACTATTAGATGTTGAATCCGTATACATCCAACTACGGTCCTCCATTATAAACACAATATCTGCGTATAACAAGTCTTCATAAGTAAATGCATAGAACCTTATTTTTTATGATTTGTACGTACCTATGTTATTAACGGCATCTTATCTAAATTTTTGTCAAAGTTTACAATGATAAAGAATAATGTCAAGGTTAAAGTGTAATAAACACCAACAAATTTATTCCAAGTAAAGAAACATTGGTCCATTATAACTCAAATATATATTGTAAGTATATTTTCATAATCATTTATGTACACAAATAAATTTAACCTTTAATTTCAACAAAAGAAGAAGAAAACAAATGTCAAGGTTAAAGTGTAATAAATACCTACAAGTTCATGACAACTAAAAAAAAGCTTGGTCCATCATAAATCAAATATATATTGTAAGTATATATTTTCATAATCATTTATGTACACAAATAAATTTAATCTTTAATTTCAACAAAAAAAAAAAAAAAAAAGAAAACAAATGTCAAGGTTATAGTGTAATAAATACCTATAAGTTCATGACAAATAAAAAAAGCTTGGTCCATCATAAATCAAATATATGTTGTAAGCATATTTTCATAATCATTTATGGAAGAAAAAATTAATTTAATTTTGTAATGTGGGAAAAAATAATAAGAGAAAGAAGAAAAAATTGAGCACCTAATTCAGAGTGGTGGTGCCGGAGCACCAAAAGCCGACCGGTGGTGGTGGACGGTCGGAATGCCGGTGAAGCCGGGGAGGGGGTGGTGGAACCGGTGAGGGGGGAGGTGGAGGCAAGGGGGGATAAGGGTTTCCAAAAAACAAAGTCGCGCAGGTTTACAAGTGAGGTTCTGGTATTGGGTATTCTGTTTTATCATAATTTCAAAACAGAACTGTGTCGTTTCATCATAAATAATTAGCGACCGATTACCGACCGAAAATGTCAATCCGTAGGTATTACGTCGGCTAGTGAAAGAAAAGCGGGAAATTCAAAGTAGCATTTGAAATAAAATTGGGCGACCGAATACCGACCGTGTATGCATATACGGTCGGTATTCGGTCGCCTGCTTTTTCCCCGATATTTTCCTGCTGCGTCGCGTTTTTTTCATAGAAACACTACTGACGACCGTTAAGTACTATATGTCGTTTCACATGTGTACACACACATACACACATTGAATAGTTAAACTTGTACACATTAATTTAAAAACTTGTTTAGACACGGGGCATGACAATTCAACAAGTAGCTCATCAAGTTCCCGGGCCTTTTTAATTTTCTATCCAGGGCGACCGAATACCGACCGTAAATGCATTATCGGTCGGTATTCGGTCGCCTTGTTTTTTCCCGATATTTTCCCGCCGGGCCGGTTTTTTTCATAGAAATACTACTGACGACCGTTAAGTACTATACCTAGTTCATATGTGTACATAAACACACACACACACATTAAATTGAATATTTAAAACTTGTACACACTACTGACGACCGTTAAATACTATATGTCGTTTCACATGTGTACACACACACACACACATTGAATAGTTAAACTTGTACACATTAATTTAAAAACTTGTTTAGACACGGGGCATGACAATTCAACAAGTAGCTCATCAAGTTCCCGGGCCTTTTTAATTTTCTATCCAGGGCGACCGAATACCGACCGTGTATGCATACACGGTCGGTATTCGGTCGCCCTGTTTTTTCCGATATTTTCCCGCCGGGCCGGTTTTTTCATAGAAACACTACTGACGACCGTTAAGTACTATACCTAGTTCATATGTGTACATAAACACACACACATTAAATTGAATATTTAAAACTTGTACACACTACTGACGACCGTTAAGTACTATATGTCGTTTCACATGTGTACACACACACACACACACATTGAATAGTTAAACTTGTACACATTAATTTAAAAACTTGTTTAGACACGGGGCATGACAATTCAACAAGTAGCTCATCAAGTTCCCGGGCCTTTTTAATTTTCTATCCAGGGAGACCGAATACCGACCGCAAATGCATTATCGGTCGTAATTCGGTCGCGTAATAAAGCAGGCGATCGAATACCGACCGTGTATGCATACACGGTCGGTATTCGGTCGCCCTGTTTTTCCCGATATTTTCCTGCCGGGCCGGTTTTTTTCATAGAAACACTACTGACGACCGTTAAGTACTATACCTAGTTCATATGTGTACATAAACACACACACACACACACACACACACACACACACATTAAAAACTTGTTTAGACACGGGGCATGACAATTCAACAAGTAGTTCATCAAGTTCCCGGGGCTTTTTAATTTTCTATCTCAGGCGACCGAATACCTACCGTAAATGCATTATCAGTCGTAATTCGGTCGCTAAACCCTAACCCTATACCCTAATATGGTCGCTATTCCGTCGCCCATAAGAATATTCCAGAGGCAGAAATTTTAAAAACATTACACACCCTGCCACAAGTCATAACCATACAAATAACATACAAGTCATTATTCCAGCAGTCAATATTCCATAAGCATACAATAGTGATAATAACAAGCATAGTTCAACATTAAACCAAAAAAACATAACAAAAGTTGAATAATATTCCAAAATACCTACAATCTCTATTGACGACCCAATACATCATCTACAGCTAAGGGATCATCGTCATAATCTGAATCTAAGTCATCATTATCTAAGTTGCTCAATCTAGCTTCTAGCTCAGCTGGGCTTAATATAGCGTCCCTATTTGAAAACATCTCAAATAAGGTACTAGCTAATGCCTTATTTTTCTTCTTTTCTCTCCGCGCATTTTCTCTCTCTTTGTCTTCAAATTTCTTCTTCCATTCTTCGTTAAGTTCTGTTATTTTGTCTTCCATTTCTGAGTGAGATACCGACTGACTACCTCCCCTCATTTCCTTAACCACATCCGAGAAGGAACCGAGTCCTTGAACTCGTCCCTTTTTTAGCCCGCCAACTGCCTCCGCAGAGAGCGCAACCTGAGTCGGCAAATCGGGAGGTGGCTGACCTGCTTGAGTAGCTTGGGTTGCGGCATTGTCATAAACAGAATGGAACACTCCCTGTAAAAAAAAAGAGGAAGGTTAGTGATAAATGCAAGTAAATAACTAATAAAAAAAATGGAACCAGTTTGGAAATACTTACCGATAGGCGTCTAGAGTCGTCATCAACATAATCCCCCTTCTTCGACCCGTGCAGTGTTGATGACACCAATCATAGCTATCCGGGAATGGGATTGAATATCCCGCCTCCTTTTCCTGTTTATAAAATGTATTAAAACATTAAATACCTAAATAAAAACACAAAATTTTAATGAATTTGAAAACTTTTACAATTACCAGTCTCTGATGATGCTCAATGTGGCTAAGTGAACCACCCGTATGCTTCATTGGGCCTTTGCCACCCCTCCCTTCCTTCCGGTTGATTGCTGCCTTTTTAGACTTGGCTTGAAATTCGGAGTTGCCCAATACGCTTTTGACCCTGTCCCAATCGGGCTTTGAAACCCATTTGGGCTTCTTATTCTTTTTCCGGTGGTCACTCATGATACCGCTCAGTCTCCTCTTAAGTATCGTGCGCCAACCTCTCTTGACCCCCTCCTCATGCTCAAGAGCCCATCGATAACTTTTCTGTTTTTGGTAATAATGTTAGACAATTAATATTTTTACGCTTGTAAATTCATTATAATTGATACACTTACCGTAAACTCTTCCCACCACATATTTTCTTCCTCCATGGGAACATCCTTGTGGTGCTATATGCTCCCTTGAAACGGCCCCCGGAATATACCGGTAATGGCGGTGGAGCAGCTAGAGCTCAATCTAAAACTATAATGGCAGCGACAAAAATCAATTAGAGATTAAAATGATTAAAAGAATTATAATTAACTTGATTTATAAAGGACATAAGTTTGAAATCAACTTAGGTGCCATAAGTCGGCTGCAGGAGAGTCCGAGTCTCTACTGTAATCGGCGCTCCTCCAGTACTAGGATCAGTCCTCATCTCTGGGACCTCAGACTGGTGAGGCGTAGAGCCTCCAACTGGCGTAGACTCGGTGGGTGGTGCTGCCGCAGGAGAACCCCCAGAGATGTGCTCACCAGCAGACTGTGTCGGATGTGTCATACCTAGCACAGGGGCAGATGCAGCTGTCGACTGCGAACCGGATGATAAAGGTGTCTGGGAGGTAGGTGGCGTAGCAGACACTGGAGTCTGACTAAATGGCAAGCACACTCGTATAGGTTTCTTTGGAGGCATCTCTGAATTGATCTCTCAAACAAGCTAAAAAAACTGCTTCAAATGACGTTCGGAATGTCAGAAATGAACTAAATTATAAATAACAAACTGCATATTGAGAAGATTAAACAAGCAATGGATTGAGTCAGCAAAAAAATTTCAGATAAATTGACATGTATATAAGAATTAAGAAGAAAATTTTCAGAAAACTAACAAAATATGTCGATATCCAGCAACTAATTCGATGAAACCAAGGATACAAAGCTTTCTGAAAATTGATATTCACTTAATGTGCTCATAATCAATCTTAATGGAGCTTCTAAATTGCACTTTCACCAGACACTGACCCCTCAATAAGAGCATAAATAGAACTACAGTCTTTAATCTGAAGTAAATTTCAACATTTCTAAATTATCATAATAAAGGCAAAAAAAATCTACAATATTCATTAGTAGAAGTACTCAAATAATGCATTTTTAGGTCTTACAAGTAAAAAAAGTTGGTTTTTTAATCTATTTTAACCTAGTACCTTGCTGTGATCACGTTGAAGAATTGCAATATCCAAAGATAAAGAAAAAAACTTGAAAAATATTTATAGATAAACCTAAAGTTCAACAGCTCATGAAGGCAAAAGCTTTCTTTAGGAGTGAAAATGAACATATATTCTTTCTTTAGGACTATAATAACTCATTCCGGCGTCTTTCACTCAAGACCCCCTCTGTCGAAAAACCACCATGAATTGAACACTATACTCTCAGATACAGTTTTCTATTCCAACACAATATTCCAGATTGCGATTTGCAATTCTCATTCTGTTTTCATCAATCATCCTAATATAACAAAATGTACTAGAATCCCACTGGACTTTCTATAGCAAAAATGTTATTAGCAAAAAGGTTAACAGAAAAGATCAAATATTTAAGCATGCTCTGAGTAAAAAAGTCGGTGCTTCAAACTTGGTGCAATTTCTTTAGGAGAATGCACCACCTCAAGAATGTATATTTTACAAATAAACTAGAAGTTCCAACTGCTGAAGAATGCATATTCATTTTTAGGAATGTCATAACTCATTCCAAGTCCCTTTCGCTCAAAATCCCTCCATCCCCGTTTTCATCAATCATCCTAATAGACACAGGTTACCCAAGAAAAACAAAATGCACTAATGAAACTGCCCATGTTTCTTCTCCGTAAGCAAGCAGAAAAGCCAAATCTGCCAGAGGAATACTCTACACCATCTCTGTGCATAAATTACTACATGATTTCAGTAAAAAAAAAGGACGACGCTGTAATTTACTAGAAATTTATAAACCAAAAAAGAATTTAGCTATATTCCAAGCACCCTTTATTAAAAGAAAAAAAAAATGCCAATAAAAAAATTGCAATAAAAAAATTGAAAATGAAGATTCAATCTTACCTGTGGTGGCGTCGAAGGTCACCGGAGATGGTGGCATTGAAATGGCGGTGATTCGAGGCAGCAAGGATGGAGTGCCGGTGGGGCTTGACTGTAAGGATGGAGCTTGATGATATGGGGAAATGAGGTGGTGGCCGGCTAGAGGAGGGTGGCAGAAGGCGTGGTGGCCGGCTGGAGGAGGGTGGCAGAAGGCGGGGTGGGGGTTTCGCAGTGAAGAGAGACGACGGGAAGAACTGGTCGAAATGCTTAGGGTATTTGAAGATAAAACGAACAAAACGGCGTCGTTTTCAATTATCGGTCGGTAATTTTCGTCGGTATTCGGTCGTTATTTATTCCTTCGGTATTCGGTCGTTGTTATCCGTCGGTATTCAGTCGTTATGTGTGAACAAAACGATGGCGTTTCGAATTGGTCAACGGGACTGATGTGACCGACGGATTAACGACCGATATGTTTTCGGTCGGTAAGTTGCGTCGGTATTCGGTCGTTATATATACCGTCGGTATTCGGTCGTTGTTATCCGTTGGTATTCGGTCGTTAATTGTGAACAAAACGATGGCGTTTCGATTTGGTCAACGGGATCGATGTTACCGACGGATGGGCGACTGTATAACGATCAAAAATTTTTCGGTTTCTATTCGGTCGGTATTCCGTCGTTATAATTGTGACTGAAATAATCGGTCGCTAAATTCGGTCGCTATTTAACTGTTTTCTTGTAGTGGCTAGTCCTAAATCAGTGGATAATCTCAATCTTGACAGTCCTTTCCCAGTGCATATAATTTGAAGAAATTTCGACCTAGGGCTCTCGAACGAAAATCTTAGAGGATCTAAAAAGAGTCTAATGAGAACGTTCACAATTATCACTATCTTTCCTCGTTTTTCAACTTCTCTTGCGATCATTGCTATGGCGACAACATCACAAACTCAAAAGAAGAAATCATTGCTCTGGCTTGGGGCCTTCGTTTGGCACAAATTCTTGGCATCGGAATCTTTGAAGTGAAAACGGACTCCAAGCTCTTAGAATATTCCATCATTCGGCGCTAGGTAACTTCTTGGTCGGTGGACAATTGTTTTTGCCTGGCACTTGCAGGTATGGGAACAACAAAAATCTCACATGTTTTCCGCGAAGGGAACAAAGTTGCATATTTTCTTGCTAATTGGGCGTGCGACATACTCTCAACCGCCACTTTTCTAAGCTTTGGCTCCCTCCCTATGGAAGCTCTTGACCTATGTTGCTTAGATAGAAATAGCTCACCTTATATTCGCTCCTCAAAATAGAGCTGATGTAATTCTCTTTTTCCTGGCCAAAGATAAGACATTTTGTAATTCTTTGCTGAGAAATCAGCCTATTTTAATAGAGTTTAACATTTCTTGAAAAAAAAATTCCCTTGCAATAGTTTTGGCAACAATTGTCCTAGTGACAAGAATAGGCAGTAATATAGTTTTTTAGAATGGGGTAAATTATGTTCCTATTATAATGACAACGGGAATTTCAGCAAATTAATATGTAGTATATTGTTTCTCTTTTGCATTTGACAATATTCGAAATCTTAAATTTAGTTTAGATGTCTGAACTCTCAAACTCATTAAATTTATAAATGAAAGTCAATTATTAATCCTAACATTGTTTATGCTTCAGTCAAGTTAATGTAGTTGTCAAGTGGTATTTTATTGATTGAAAAACATTTACTTCGATTATAGATGAAGTAGACATCTATAAAATTGTTGGATATCAAATCACTAAAGGTTTTGTTTCAATAAGAGGGAAAAGAGGAATCACTAAAAGTTTGAGACATTTTTTTGGCAAAACATGTCTTCTAGAAATTTTGAAATTTTGAAATTTTGAAATTTTGAAGTTTAACCTAAAGCTTTTAATACTTCATAAAAAGTAAGAGTTTAAATAATGGGTTAAATGCACTAAATGGCCATATGCTATTTCACTATTTCGGATTAGGGGCCCAAACAATTATTTCTGCTAATAAAAAACTTACGGGCTGCATGATTTTAACTCGGGCCAAAATTTCGCAACTTTCGACTCTTTTTTTAACTGAAAATGTAAAAAGACAAATTTACCCCCCATAACCCGACCATACCCTATTCATCTTCCCATTGCCAAAACCACCACCGGTCGCCCATCTTCTTCCTACCCATCTTCGGTTACCCTTCTTTTCTCAAAACCGCCACCCATCTTCTCCGGTTGCTCCTCATTTCTCACAATCGCCACCCCTTCTCCAAAAGTTCAAATCAGCATCAATACACCAATCCAACATCATTTAAACATCCTTCAACTCCATCATTCTTAATGATTCAGTTCTTCCAACTAATTTGGTTTTAATGATTCAGTTCTTCCAATTCCAAACTAATAGAGCTGTTTCATTCCATTTCTAGAAACCTATTTCTATAAACCCATTATTGAACTTTGCAAAACCCATTTTAGAGTTGAAATAATGAAGAGTAAAAGAGAGTTGGTTTGAACTTTCCAAAACCCATTATTGAACTTTCTAAAACTCATTTCCAGAAACCTATTTCTGTAAAACCATTTGGAAAATTCTGGATTTATAAAAAAAATTACTGATTTATGGATTGGATTGGTCGGAGAAGATGGACTGAAAGTTGGAATGGATTAATGGTTTGAGCAGATGGACTGGTTTATGAACTGGTATTGTCTAATTTTGGCTTTGAGTAGGTTTAGAATTTCTTGCAAATTGGAACCCACAAGATCCATCTCCTAGGCCATGACATCCTTGGCAATGTCTAATTTCGATTAGGGTTTTTGGAGAAGACTTGATTTCTGGGGACACTAGATAATCAGCCACTCAAGATGGTGGTGTTGGGGATGGGTGGAGTGGTGGTGGTGGTGGTGGTGTTGCTTGAGAGAAGGGGAGGTGGTGGTGGGGAGGGGTGGGGATTATGGTTTTGCTTGGAAGAAGACAAGTAAATGACGAAAATACCCCTCACGTGAACGGCAAGAGGGGGACTTTTTTTGAAATTTTGCCCGAAATTTTGGCATGAGTTTAAATCATGCAGCCCGTAAGTTTTTGATGGCCAAATGTAGCGGAAATAATTGTTTGGGGCCCTAACTCGAAATAGTGAAATAGCAGGTGGTCCATTTAGTCTATTTAACCCTTAAATAATTAATTCAATATTTGACAAGTCTCATACACATAACATAAATATATAAAATAAAGGGCTACACTGGCAATAGATTTGTTTTGCACAAACTAGCACTATATATTACCATTCATGTATGATTGCACATGCTATATATTTTATAAATTATATTGATATTTAAGCTTTAATTAATATAATTATTTTGGAGGTCATTTTAGTATTTTTCTTGTTTTATTTTTTCTTCATACATTGTCTATAGTATAATCTTTTCTAAAAGCATCTATACCATCAAATCACAAGTACAGAGAAATTCTATTAAAAATCAAACTCTTTAATTAATTTATTTAATTACCTGAAAAAGAGAACCGTAAGTAAAACAAGGAAACGTTTTTCAAACTTTAACAAGTTTAAAAATTTGGCATAACCAGAAAAAGTTGTCATTTTGTATATTTTGTTATAGTACGGAAACAAATGTCCAAAAGAAATTGTATATAAAAATATCCATTTCGTAGTTGTGTTTTTTGGACATTATTAATATTTTTTGGAATATTTTACTTGGAAAAAAACCTATTTTGGATTTTCTCCATGTGTAATGCTGTGCTAAAAATTCAAATATCTATAAAATTAGGAAGGTAAATATATGGAAAAATGTTACAGTTCATTAGGAAAAATATTGTAATTTGAATTATGTGATTACGTATCCGTTATAAAGAATGAATTTTGTTTTTTAAATGGGGGAAGTGACTCACCATATTTCTAGACACGCTCGAAGGTGTTGATTGTTATGAAAGACTTGATAATGATATAGGAGAAAAAAAATTGATAAAAGAAAAACAAACTCCTATAAGCCGCTAGCTCCACCATTTTTCGTAGATTTGACATCATCCTTATGATTCCTCATAATCTTAAGGCACATGGACATAGGATTTCGTTTTGAAAATGTATGAGAAAATGGGCTTATAATTGTTTGTTTGTGTCTTTTAGTTTAACACAATTCTCCCTTACCTTTATTAAGGTCTATCTTTATTTTATTTTGTTTTGTTTCCATTCAAGAAATCGAGTTTCACACTGCTATCCACAAATATCATTCAAGGGCCGCGGCCATAGTGCAGAACGACAAAAGTGTAAGTATATATTGAACACTGCGTGACATGTGTTGCATGTTTTTGAACAGGTGTTACATCCTTATGAAACAAGTGTTCCCTCTTCATGAACACCTCTCCTAAGGCATATAAACGTGTCTTACACTATAAATGTTCTAAAAATCATAATAGATATTCGCTCTAAAAATCTGGACCGTCGTATATTAAAAAACAACAAACATTAATTAGTATATATTAATTTTTTTTGTGTTCTACTTCGAGAAGATGTTATTGAAGGAATGTTAAACAATTCATGAAGGCTAGTATGAGAGGAACTCTGAAGTCTGACTTTGACCACTCACAGAAATATGTCAGAGAAATCGGCGACTCTCAAGAAAAGAATGAAAGAACCATTCCTTGGGCTAGTCCTAAATCAATGGATTATCACCATCTTTCCTCGTTTTTGAACTTCCCTTGCTATAGTTTTGGCAACAATTATCCTAGTGACAAGAATAGACAGTATTTTTTTTTATATATTTAAAATGGGGTAAATTAAGTTCCTATTATAATTACAATGGAAATTTCAGCAAATTAATATGTAGTATATTGTTGCTCTTTTGCATTTGACAATATTTGAAATGTCAAATTTAGTTTAAAAGTCTGAACTCTCAATCTCATTAAATTTATAAATGCAAGTGAATTATTAATCTTAACGTTGTTTATGCTTCGGTCAAGTTAATATAGTTGTCGAATGGTATTTTATTGACTGAAAAACTTCTACTTTGATTATATATGAAGTAGACATCTACAAAATATTTTGGATATCAAATCACTAAAGGTTTTGTTTCAATAAGAGGGAAAAGAGGAATTACTAAAAGTTTGAGACAAAATTTGGGCAAAACGTGCTATCAAAGAAGATTTTGAATAAACTTCATAGAAATTCTGAAGTTTAACATAAAACGTTTAATACTCATAAACAGTGAGAGTTTAAATAATTAATTCAATGTTTTACAAGTCTAACACATATAATATAAATACATAAACTAAAGGGCTAAGCCGCCAATAGATTGTTGTGCACAAACTATCACTATATATGAACATTCATGCATGATTGCACATGCTATATATTTTATAAAATATATTGATATTTAAGCTTCAATTAGTATAATTACTTTTGAGGTCATTTTAGTCTTTCTTTTTTCTTTATCATGAGACCATGTCTATAGTATGGTCATGCTAAAAGATTCTTAACCATCAAATCACAAGTAGAGAGAACTTTCATCATCAATAGAACTTTTTAACAAATTTATTGAATTACTTGAATGTTCTTTGTTGCGCGCACTAAGTGAAGAAGCACTCGGCAAAGTTCATGAGTGTGAAAATGCGCACTCTATGTGGACATTACAGCCATGCTTCCCAGGTGGTTCTGAGCGAGTAGCTCCTCTAATATTTCTCATAGCCTCGACTTCCCTACCATGGTTCCGCCTAATCTTATGGAATTTGGAATTGGTAGCTCCTCCATGTCTCGTGAATTTGACATCACCGCCATGCTTCCTAGGGCATCTAAGCCGCTAGCTCCACCATTTCTCGTGGATTTGACATCATCCTTATACTTTCTCATAATCTTAAGGCACATGGATGAACCACCTCCAACCTGTTTCATGGATTTGACCTAGATTTGGTTTTGAAAATGTCTGAGCATATGGGCTTATAATTGTTTGTTTGTGTCTTATAGTTTAACACAATTCTCCCTTACCTTTTATTAAGGTCTATCTTTATTTTGTTTTGTTTTGTTTACATTCAAGGAATCGGGTTTCACACTTCTATCGACAAACATCATTCGAGGGGCCGCGACCATAGTGCAGAACACCAAAAGTATAAGTATATATTGAACGACAAACAGCATTCGTGCACAAATTATTGCAGTATATGCGTGAATATCTGTATTAAAAAATGGGAAAAAGAGAAGCTAGAGCATGAATGAAGATTAATGTATGGTCTAAAATCTTGTCTTACTAATCGATTCATGAATTTTTTGTAAAGAATTTATAGAGTGAAAGTTAGCTAAGGGAAGAAATTTTAATGCCTTCTAAAATTCATAAAAACAAGCTCACAAGAAAGTGAAGGACAAAATTAGATTATTCGAACAAGAAATGATCACTTAATTTGCACAAACTAGCTCTATGAATGAATGTTCATGTATGATTGCACATGCTATATATTTTACTTTATATATTCATATTTTAGCTTAAATTTCACATCTAAAAATACACATATTTTCTTACTTTCTTTCTTCCTCCAATATTTACTCTTTACCAAAAGCTTTTCATTCGTTCTTTACGTGGTAACTCTTATACTTTATGGGTTAAAATTTAGCAGAAAAAACACCTATATATGATTTAATCAAGTATTTTAGTTTCAAATAAAAACTATAATTCATTGTTTAGATATAAGAAATTAATCTGGAATGGTTAATCTTGAAATAGTGAGATAAATTTATTAATGAAAGTAAATTATTAATCCTAACCTTTATTTAACTTCGGTCAAGTTAATTTATCTGTCAAATGGTCTTTTATTTATTGCAAAAACTTCTACATCGAATATATATGGTGTAGAAATCTAGAAAATTGGAGATCGAGTCACTAAAAGTTTTGTTTTAATAAGAGGGAAAAAAGAGGAACCACTTAAAGTTTGATACAAAATTTTGTTTTTTAATAAACTTCTCAAAATTATGAAATTTAACTTGAGGCTTTTTAAAACTTCTTCAAACAGTGAGATTTTAAATGATTAATTAAATGTTTGACAAGCCACACACATATATAAATATATAAAATAATGGGTTAAGCTGCCAGACGATTATTTGCACAATCTAGGACTATATATGAACATTCATGTATGATTGCACATGATATATATATATATATATATATATATATATATATATATATATATATATATATATATATATATATATATATATATATATATATATATATATAAAAGCTTCAATTAGTATAATTATTTTCGAGGTCATTTTAATCTTGATCTTTATCTATTTTTTCTTTTTTATTCATTATGAGACCATGTCTATAGTATGGTTTGTTATAAGCCTCTTCTCTTAACCACAAAATCATAAGTAGAGAGAACATCTATAAACAATCAAACTCTTTAATTAATTTCTTTAATTATTTCAACAAGAGTGTCATAAAAAAAACACAAATAACACAGAATCATATCACATAACGATGTTGATCACCATAAACAAGTAATTACTTCTTCCCGTTCAATGCTGAATGTTCAGAAGTATGCAAAGCTAGAAACGCTCTCAACCAAAAGATTCATATAAAACAACAAACTCTCACTACTTGAGCTCCAATGACGGCCTCCTCGGCGGTGACACCCCCGTAGTGGAGAAGCGTGGCCTAAGAAGTCTTTTGCCGATCTTCTGAAGCCGACAACAACAACGGAAATTGTGCCAACCAAAGCTCTAGGAACATTCAAGGGAGAATCGTCCTTTACGATAGAAGAGGAAGAATTATCGATCCTTAAAGCGCCATTGAAACTAGCCCTCGTGGGAAAATGCATGCGCCGAGCACCTTTGGTCGATAATATCCGAAAAAAATTTTAGCAAGCTCCAATTCACATGCCTTTATTGGATAGACTGGATCGATTCACGACATGGACTCATTTGATTCGACTACGAAAAAGACTATTGTCGTCTATGGCGAAGAGGTGTTGGGATGTTTAGCGGGTCTCGAATGAGGGTTTTTAAGTGGACATATGATTTTGATCAGCCATTTTTCGTACTAGTTTGGAATAGATTTGAGGGTTTCCCAATTCATCATTACAATAAATCCATTATTTTTTCCCTAACAAAAGCGACCGACACACCACTAGTTCTAGATGCCCCCCAAGGCTAGTGCATCGCGACCTAGCGTAGCTAGGGTTTGCGTCACTAATGAAGGAAATCCAAAACCGCGTTTTAATAGCGTATGCTAGATCGGGGAAAGGATTCTAGCAAAATATTATATACGAAGATTTACCTGCTTATTGCTTGAGTTGTTGGAAGGTTGGGCACGGCGTGGATTCTTGCTCACATAATGGGGCTAGGGTTCATAAAGAGTCGGAACACACTGCAGCGGTGGCGGTGACGATATTGCAAAACAAGAATAGACCTATCATTGAGACGAAGGGGAAGGGTCCGTCAGAACAACAAGTAACACTACAAGAAAATAGCTTTTGAGCGACCGAAAATTTCGGTCTCCCAAATAGTGACAGAATACCGACCGAACTGAGACCGGAATTTTTTTTCGCTATTCGGTCCTTAAATCTTCGCTACCATTGGTACCTTTGACTACCCTAGTCAAAATAAGGATTTGGTTGCTAAACGGTAGCAAAATAGCTACCGAATTTCATTAATAAAGTATTCAAAGTTAAATGAGGGAATAAAGCACACAATACGACTTCGTTTTGATATTTGATCGCTATTTGGTGGCTAAAATAGCCAACGAATTTCATTAATAAAGTATTAAAAATTAAATAAGGGAATAAGACACACAATACGACGTCATTTTGATATTCGGTAATAGCTACCGAATAGCGACCGATTTTCATTAATAAAGAATTCAAAATTAAATAAGGGAATAAAGCACACAATACAGGCGTCATTTTGATATTCGGCCGCTAATCGGTTGCTAAAATAGCGACCGAATTTCATTAATAGAGTATTAAAAATTTAATAATGGAATAAAACATACAATACGACGTCGTTTTGATATTTGGTCTCTATTCGGTAGCTATTTAGCTACCGAATATCGACCGAATTTCATTAATAAAGTATTCAAAATTAAATAAGGGAATAAAGCACACAATACGACGTCGTTTTGATATTTGGTCGCTAATCGGTTGCTAAAATAGCTACCAAATAGCGACCGGATTACATTAATAAAGTATTCAAAATTTAATAATGGAATAAAACATACAATACAACGTCGTTTTGATATTTGGTGGCTAAAATAGCTACCGAATAGCGACGACATCAATGTTTAGGGTATAGGGTTTAGGGAATGGAGACTGATTACCGACCAAAAGACTTTTCGGTTGTTAATGGATGACTGATTACCGACCGAATTCGTCATTTCGGTCGCTAAGGAGAAAACGTCTTTCTAAACAATATCGAGTTCTATTTCGGAGATGGAAACATTTTTCCTATTTTATATACCATTACTAGTATATATATATATATATATATAGTCATAGTAGTGTATACATACTTATTTATAAAATTGCTAAATAGCTCGCAAAGCTGAACAATTCAAGAAATACATTAGTATATAAATTTACGTTAAACATCAAGTGATGAATTTAAAATTTTAGGTGATTCTTATTTAGAAACAAATAATTAGTTGAAATATTCATATTCGTTCGCAGCCACATTCTTAACGATGTCAGTTTTTTGGATTTAAAATATTTTTAATTAAACTCAGTCGCTATTCATTTGCTAAATAGCGACTGATTCACGACTAAAAGACGTTTCGGTTGGTAATGGGCGACTAATTATCTAGCAAATTCGTCAAATCGGTTGCAAGTCGGTCACTAACGAGAAAACGTCTTTCTAAACAATATTGAGTTATATTTCGGAGATGGAAACATTTCGCCTATTTTTTATACCATTACTAATATAATATATATATATATATATATATATATATATAGTCATAGTAATATACATACTTATCCATGAAATTGTTAAATAGCCTCTCAAGCAGAACAATTCGTGAAATACATTTACGTTAACCATCAAGTGATGGATTTAAAATTTTAGGTGATGCTTAATTAGAAACATATAATTAGATGAAATATTCATATTTGTTCGCAGCCGCATTCTTAACGATGTCGTTTTGGTACTACATTAATATTAATATTCAAGATCAAATAGGAGAATAAGGATATCAAAACGAAGTCGTTTTGATTTTTGTCGCTATTCGGTTATTAAATTAGCTACGGATTGGCGACCGAAATGTAAAACGAAGTCTATTTATTCGGTTGTACCGACAGAATAGCGACCGAAGTTAAAACGACATCGTTTTACATGTATATATATTAGTTTGTTTTAGGAAAAAAAAGGGACGTCAAAACAACGTCGTTTTGATTCAGTCGCTATTCTGTTACTTTGTAATCAAAATGACATCGTTTAATTATACCACTCTCCAAAAAAACCTTAATTCTTGAATAGAATTCATTGATGTTTTTCCTTCCCTCACAGCCAGCCCCCTCTGCTGTCATCTCCATATCCTCGTCACCGCCACGTCACCACCACCGTCTAATGGGAAGATTAAATCTTTTCAGTAAGTCTTTTGTAGAATAAATTCAAAAGACAGTCACGAGATGCCTGTAATACACCCAGATTAATCTGCAACTTCCATGAGAACTATTGGCATCATCATGACAATTATTCATTTTTCTCTGAGATTCAACTATGCACTATCTAATCTCTGTTTCTTCCCCTTGTCCCTTCATCACTTGGACACCTGGTTGATTTCTGGAATTCGACCAATTTGTGGAATTTTGTATTCTGGTTTACAGGTATCCTTACATATATAAAGGGATGGTACATAACTTCATTGCCTGAAGGTTACTATTCTGTTCTAATTCTTTATTCGTGTCAGTGGAAATGCAGCACATTTTATGTTGTATTGCTGATTATGAAAGGTCACTTGGCATGTTAGGGAAATGTTAGGAGGACATATATCTGAATAAGAAAAAGAGATAATGGCTATTTATGCCCCCTACGTATTTTTCAAATGAAGAGTTAACCCTAAACTATTTTATGTGCTATTAATGCCCCTAACTATTTACGGGGAGCTATTTATGCCCAAAATTGGCGGAATCCGACGAAGGGGGCGGCGTAGCACATGCGTGAACCGCAAATGTGAATGTTGAGGGTAATAAATGTCAATTCACCGAGTCATCTTCAACCTCCAAAATGTTGTTCCTCTCCCACCTCATTTCTTGCATTTTCGGAAAAAAAAAAAGAAGTTCAGCGCACCAATTTTCATTTTTACCCATTTAGACATCAATAATATATTTTTGTAATTGCTCTTTTTGAGATTCTTGATGTCTAAAATGTCTTTTAGTTCTTCCTCTATTTCAAGAAGGTCTAACCCTAATGTGAAATTCAAACCTTAATACCAACCTTAATACCGTTGAGCGGGGCACCCGCTCAAAAAAATGGGACTTCTACGACACCCGCTCAACGGGACTTCTACTACTCCCCTCACGGGGCACCCGCTCAACGGGCTTCTACTACTCCTCCTCTGGTGAGGTCGACCTCCTCTGGAGAGGTCTAATAATTGTAATAAACTAGACCATACTTATAAATGGTCTAGTTTTTAAAAAACTCTCTATAGCAAAATAGCAACTTTTCATAAGAAATTTTTTTCCCCATAACCAAATTTTTTATCAAAGAACCAAATTTTCCCCAGAAATTCGCAAAAAAAAAAATTAAACTTACCATAACTGGGGTTCGGATTATCCTTCTCATCTGCAGGACGGAGCATAGTTCTCACCATTGAAGGCTTCTGGATTTATCTTTTCTGAAAATATCACTCAAAAATGTTTGGGGTCAGAATTATTTTGAGATTAGACGAACTAGGGTTTT
The DNA here is from genome assembly GCA_026122235.1 of Vinca minor. Classification (NCBI taxonomy): domain Eukaryota; kingdom Viridiplantae; phylum Streptophyta; class Magnoliopsida; order Gentianales; family Apocynaceae; genus Vinca; species Vinca minor. Next base: position 1,163,010 of record JAOCZM010000239.1, read on the forward strand.
GTGTTTTGGGAATCGTCTCGAGCTTCTTCAGATTTTTGGGTTTAGTAAAATGCCTTGGTGGATCGGGTTTTGATTTAAATATGAAAGGTTATAGGGTCATGGGTCGGGTCGGGTCTAGAAATGGGTTAACGGCTACCCATTCATAAACGAATAATTGGACACTTATACCCCTAAAAGAGTACTTGTGCGGTTCGCACATGTGCTACGCCGCCCCCTTCCGCCGGATTCCGCCACGTTTGGGCATAAATAGCTCCCTGTAAATAGTTAGGGGAATTAATAGCACATAAAATAGTTTAGGGTTAACTCTTCCATTTGAAACATACGTAAGGGGCATAAATAGCCATTATCTCTAAGAAAAATGATATTTCGAAAAAGATTGAATGACGTGTTTTATTTTGACTTAGACAAAGATTTAGAACAGCATCTGGCTACTTTAAAAGAAGTTGCGTTGTGATCCATGTGTTAGTAGAACTCATAATATCCCTTAAACTGGGTCATGTTTCTCTGGTTTCTCATCAAATACTTTTGTGTTCTATTTTCACATTTCTCCTCGTAGATAAGTTTATGCAACTACCTGGCCGCTAAATAGTTATAACTTCCGTTTTTGCCCATCCAGGTATCATTGCTTCTGAAGGAGCGTTTCATAGAGTCTTTTCCTAGTTGCGATCGCCCTTTTATGAAGGTATAATACTTTACTTTTAGTAAATGGTTCTGGTAATAAATGATTTAGGCCAAATTGGTTGTTAATTAATTCATGGGCTTTTGATGCTCGAAACAATATTGGTTGTAAATTAATTACATGAAGGTATTAAGTTATTCCCCTAATGAAGTAATCTTTGTCAAAACAAAAGTATGTCGAGTTGCGTAAAAGTTGAATTATTTGTGTTTCGAGTTGCTTAAAAGTTGAATTCTTTGTGAGAGAAGACGTAAGTCCTCCAAGTCAAATTTTGGGTTTGGTTCAGAGCTATACAAACCCAATTCAAATGCAACTTTCTGATTGTTTTTTTCCCCATTGATGATCATATATTGTACCAGAATTCATTCTTCTACTTCCTCCAATGTCTTAGTTTTCATTGCCTAAATAGACTAGACTATATGGGTAATATTTACTGTCTTATTATATTTGTTTTGTTGTTCTTAAATTTTGTTAAATAATGCATATAAAATTGAAAATAATTGAGCTATCCGCACGGCATGACCAAGTCCTGGTTCCTTTTTTTCTTCTCTGAGCCTAAAATGACTAACGCCTACTTTTGTGAATTTGCCTGCAAATATCTCTGTACTTGCTAGGATCCATGCATGAGGAGTGTTCTATTGCTCACTAATTGTGTATTTAATATAGTTAAGGACAAAAGTAGCAGTCTGTGTTAAGCACGAGATGGTGGCACCATCCGGGGAATTGACGAGAATAACACCGTCATCAACTATAACGGGTTGCATAGTATTCGCTTGCCTGTTTATCTTGAGTCAATTGGAAAATGTGTTGCAACAACGACGGTTTAGGGTAACTGCGATCTTGCTACTGGCTTCCTCAAGGACAAGCTCAAGTTTAAGGTAACAAACCGAGTTTTACTATTTTTTTGCATAAGTCTTGTGTTAATGGAGAGGTTGGCCTATAGGTTTAATGTGATTTAAGTTACAGATTAGCTTGCAAATACTGTTATTTGTGGTAGGGTGTTATAATTGGTACAATATTTCCGGTAGTATTGATTTGTATTTGTAGCTTTGCTATTTTTTGTGGCAGGGAGCAACTAAAACATTAGATTATTTATTGATGTGTATTTGTAGCTCTAAAATATCAGTTTTTAATTTTTTAAAAAAAAACTAAATTAGCGATCGATCAGTGATGGATAAAGCCGTCGCTAAACGTTTTACATTTGGCAACCGAATAAACCGTCGGAAATTATCCACCGAATAAACCGTCCCAATTTAGCGACCGAATAAATTGTCACGGGACCGAATAAACTGTCACTAATCAGTCGCTAAAGATAAATTCCAGTCGCTAACCTGTTTACCGGCGAAAATTATCCGACCAAGCCTTTTGGTCGCTAAACAGTCGCTATTTTCAGTTTAGCGACCTAAACGTCCGTCGCTAACGATCTGTTTTATTGTAATGTAAAGATCCTAAAATCTAGGAAAACAATTTCTTTCCCAAATCGGAAAAAATCTAAGACTAATGCGATTCATAAGGTTTTTAAGATTGGCGAGCCGTCCAAGGGTAAGATTGATACGACTCCTAAGGTTTTGGAGATTGGCGAGCCGTAGAAGGTGAAGGGGGCATTGTAGCAAGAACGTCCATGTGGAGCGACGGAACAACCGACGGTGGACGGTGGGGAGGCTTCGGGAATCCAATTACCAACGGCAAAAAAGGACAACGTTATTGGAAGTCCTTTGCCTACAAGGAATGAGACTCTTCAATCCCTCCTATTGAACATTCACATCCTAATCCTACTGGAAATGTGAGGGACTCACACGCCCCGATAATTGAAAATATACATGAGGCCTCGTGCTTCAATGCTGAACTTGGTGGGGATAATGAAACTTCTTGCCACACTCCGTAACCGGAGTGATGACATGGAGTGTCTCATTGGTTAATGAGATACCAAATCCCACAACAGAGTAACTAAAGATGGAATACATCATGCTATATAAAGCCAAAGGATGTCGAAAAGTATTACAGCGAAAATAAAAATACTGAAATAGGAAATAAGGAAATAAGTTCTACAATAATAAAGGAAATAAACTAAGTGTTCAACTATTAAAATTCATTATGATCACTCTTCTTATGGCCCTCCCAGGCTTCCTTCTCATAATAAGGCTCAACACCATCATCATCTGCAAAATAAGAAAAGAAAATGACTGATCTGCGAAGCCCATTGAGGATCAAACGACCCCTGGGATGAAGCATCAGATAAGACACAAAACGTTCCCGTTTTCCCAAAATCCCCTTTGAAAGTACACTTGACACAACCAGACTTAACATCATAATATAATACTCGAAATACACTGCACATGACTCACAATACACTTGACACGAACAGGGAAAGAAACGAAGAATAAAACAGCTCAGCACAGACTGCGGACGAATACCCCAAATGAAGCATCGTCCGCAGAAATTGCACAGCGAATTCGGTTTAAGCAATCATCCGCACGAACCGTCTGCAGGTGCCGCGGACAAAGCAATTGTCCGTTGGTGGACAGTAGCCTCAGAAGTTTGGCGGACGAATGAATCATCCCAACCCAAAATGTAAAGGTTCCATTTTTGCAATATATACATCCCAACCCAAAATGACTGATTTTGGACTCCAACCAACTAGCAATTAATACCAAAACAAGAGCAACCATATGAACAACAATAAATAAGCTAATAGTCATCCTCTTCACATCACAACACTTATACTTCAGAATGTGTTACAAGCACCATGTTCCATTTATATGACCAACGGAAATACACGTAGTTAGACATTACGAGGGTGGCTATTGATATGGCATGAACATACACACTTCCCACACTTCGAGCTCAATCATCTACTAACGACTTTACAACAATAACTGTAATGGCCCTAACAGTCGGTCAAGTTAGGATACCCCAATAATTATAACACATGGGTTCAGTATGACCCCCAGAACGAAGGGTCCAAAATTTTAAGGATCCATCCTACATTGTATCATCACCATGAACTCCAAAAAACAGTTACAGTCCCAATGATCTCCACATTGGGTGAAGCCCCAAGAATTTCCTCACACAATCACATGAACTCCCGGGTTCAACACATTCACGTTTTATTAACAACAAGGAAATTAAGGCAGTTAGAACGACAATTACATATCCAAATCCATAACACAACATATAATCGACGATCAACCACATTGAATGCACATAATCCGACCCTTCATCCATTTTATGCCCTAAAACATGAATAAACAGTTCATACTCAAATCCATACTTTAAACTACCGATTTCATGCATTTTATAATTGAAAACACAAAGGTGTAAGATCTTTACTTGTTATGATAGCAAAATACACAATCAAAGCGAAGAAATCCGAAATCAGGAAAACCAGCTCCGTTCGCGGTGCAATAACTTTATGTTCCCAACTCAGAATTATGATCCGTCAGCGGTCACGCGTAGGTCCTTCAAATACCTTCAAATTGCAATATGAATCTCTCAAAATGGACTCCGTTTTCCACTTCAATTGCCCTCTCAATGTTCAGCCCAGATTTTCTCTATTCCATTTTCTTTCCCCTCTTCTTTTCGGTGTACTGACGTTACTCTCAAAATTCCCAGCCAATAACCACTCAATCAATTGTTCAAATTGTTACAATTTAGTCCCCCAATTTCTCAAGTATTACACTCATGTCCTTACTACCTTAAATCACTAAATGCACCCCATAACACATAAAATAATCACAACACATAACATATAAATCATGTGATAGAATTATAAAACACATAATCATGCAAAAATGAATTTAAAACATGCAAACACATAAGCAAAAGTCCCGGGTATTACATTCTTCCCCCTTTTAAAAAGTCTTGTGCCCGAAACTTACTAACCTTTGTTCGCGAACAAGTGAGGGTAATTCAACCAAGCTTCCCCTTACAATTCCCAAATAACTTCTCACTCTAAATGATGTGACCAATGTATCTTAACATACGGCATCGCCCTCCCCCTAAAAACTTTATCCTTCCTATCCTCAATCTGAACCGGTACCGCAACATATGACAAGTCTTCCCGAATTTCCAACGGTTCAGCTTCCAAAACATGACTTGGAGCAGGCACATACTACCTCAACTGTGACACATGGAATACATTGTGTATTCGTGACAGTGTTGGAGGCAATGCCAAACGGTAAACCAAGTCATCTACCTTTTCCAAAATCTCATAAGGACAAACATATCTTGGACTCATCATTTTCGCTCTTCCCAAACCTCATCACTCCCTTTATTGACGAAACCCGACGATATACTTTATCCCCAACCTAAAATTCAATCGGTCTTCACTTACTGTCGGTCAACTTTTCTACCTATCTTGAGCTGCCTTAATCCAATCCCGAATCAACGATACCTTTTTCATCGTGACAAGAATAAGTAGTATTTTTTTAGGTTGGCGTAAATTATGTTCCTATTATAATTACAACGGGAATTTCAGCAAATTAATGTGTAGTATATTGTTGCTCTTTTGCATTCGACAATATTCGAAATGTTAAATTTAGTTTAGAAGTCTGAACTCTCAATCTCATTAAATTTATAAATGAAAGTGAATTATTAATCTTAACATTGTTTATGCTTCGATCAAGTTAATGTAGTTGTCAAATAGTATTTTATTGAATGGAAATCTTTTAGATATTCTGAAGATAGCATAAAGCTTTTAATACTTCATAAAAAGTCAGATTTTAAATAATTAATTCAATGTTTGACAAGTCTCACACACATAAAATAAATATATTAAATAAAGGTCTATGCTGCTAGTAGATTTGTTTTGCACAAACTAGCAATATATATGAATATTCATGTATGATTGCACATGCTATATTCTTTATAAATTATATTGATATTTAAGCTTCAATTAGTATAATTATTTTGGAGATCATTTGTCTTTTTCTTGTTTTCTTTTTTCTTCATTATGAGACTATGTCTATAGTGTACCATCAAATCACAAGTATACAGAAATTTTATTAAGAATCAAACTCTTTAATTACCTTTTTTTTCTTTTAGATAGCCACCAGCGTGGTGGGGCGGACCCCCTTTTATTGATATAGCCAAAACGGCAAAAGACAAAGAGGGGGACTTAAACCAATACCTCCCAAATACATATAAGATAGCAAAAGAAAAAAACGCGCCCTTGAACATTTATGTTTTTGCTCAAGGATGTTACAGTTAAAATCTATGCTATTATGTAAAACCGTAAAAACCCGGCTAGAACCATTTATTATATGGCCTTGCCGAGGTAGATACATAAGCAAAAGCACCGTAAAATATACCGAACGCGAGCATACGGAGTACCAATTTTTTCAAGTTGAACCAAACCGCTAACTTCATTGGGAAACAACGTGAAGTGGTCATAGGCTACAAGTCACACGAGTTGAACAAGCCAAGTTGGCTAAAGCATCCACAACTGAATTAATCTCCCGATAAACATGAACAACCTTGCGATCATCTAGAAGAGATAGTATTTTGCTAAAAATAAAATCAAACCTCCAAGAAGAAATGGTACCTTTTCGCAATGCCCCTGCTAGAACTGATGAGTCTGTCTGAATCTGAAAGCGAGGTACATCACATAGAAATGCCATTTTTAATCCCGCGAACAAAGCCTCTAATTCCGCCTCAAAACTTGTTTTGCAGTCCTCAATGAAACTATAGAAATCTCGTATAAAGTAACCATTAGAACGTCGAAGAATTGCACCAATACCAGAGAGACCTGGGTTTCCCTTTGAAGCTCCATCAATGTTCATATAGCCGGTTCTTCCACATTGTTTCCGCCCCATCGCATACCAAAGTTTGTTACTGCTTAAAAACATACATTATTTGGCATAATATTCCTTTTTTTCATGAGTATACTAGTATAATCCCTGAACTGAGCCAAATTACTGGATTGAGAAGTAGTTTTGGCCTCATTCACAAATCCACATCTCACTTTCCATATTATCCAACATGCCGATCAAGCCATTACCAAAATCAATTGAACACCGCTCGAAGGACGAGCAAACCACCAAACTGAAAGAAATTCACGTCATGTGTCCACCCTCCCTGTATCTGCAACCAATCCCACCCGAACCGCAGGTTCATGCCATACACTGCGAGCTAACGGACATTGGACGAACACATGATCATATGTCTCCATTGCCCCCAAACAAGGACAACGGGAAGCCAAAGGGACCCCAAAACGCTTGCAATCTTCATCCATTACCAAAAATTGATTAAGTAACTTCCACATAAAAAGAGAAAGGGATAAGGGAAGTACCTTGTCCCAAATACATTTCCTCGAGTGTTGAACTACTCCCAAATCCCTTAAGCATGCTATTGCCGATGATACAGTGAAGTTACCATGAGGATCTTCCATCCAAACCAGCCTATCATTCTCCTGGACCGACCTCAATTGAATTTCGGGAAGCTTTGCGACTATCGGCAAAGGGAGGCGACTGCGAAGAGCCTCTCGGTCCTAGTTCCCGCCGATACAAAAATCCACCACACGAGAGCGTCTTAGAGCCTCTTCCTGATTCACAATCAAATGGTCCAAAGAGCCTGCTAACAAAAAGTTTTCATACATGAAGCTAGATTCCTTTCCCCTCAACAGACGAACTATACGAAGTTCAACCATATCTTTAACTTTCACCATAACCTCATAACTCAACTTTACATGAATCAAGCTCTCACAGTATTTGGTGCGCAAAAAATCAGACCACAGTGAAACACCAACTCGAAAACTCCACCACAATTTCCACTAAAAGGCATCATAGAAAGTCAACAAAGAAATAACACCTACTCCATTACTTTCCACCACCCAAGACATTTTCTTCCATGACATCCAATGTTTTTTCTCCACTCCATCTGTTTTCCCCTAGACGAAGCGTGAAAACATTCGCTCCAAGGTAACCAGTACAAAACGGGGAGCATTACAAGTGGAAAGAATATGCATAGGGATAGAGTTAAGAACAGAACGTTCCAAAATATTGCGCCCTCCCATACTTAATAGATTTCGTTGACATCCCTCAATTCTTGCGGCAATAGTATCAATCAAAGGTTGAAAATATTAGACTTTCGAGCGACTTGGATATATCGGGCATCCAAGGTACTTCATAGGAAAGTCCCCTTCAATAAAGCCGGTAACAGATTGTATCATTGTCTTAGATACATTAGTCATTCTTTTGGACGTATAGAAAGAGCTCTTCCTAATGTTGATTCGCTGGCCCGAAATATCCTCGTATTGCCGAAGAAAATCCAACAGGGTGATAATATTTTTCTTCTGACCATTCGTAAAGATAACTATATCATTCGCGAAAGAAAGATGCGAAATAAGAAGAGACTTCCTACGAACATGATAAGGCTAAAGTACGCCAGCTGCAAATAAATTATGAGTCCCCGGGATAAGCACTCAGCCGCCAAAATAAAAAACAATGGGGAGAGAGGATCACCTTGTTTAAATCATCTCTTTGCATTACAGTAGCCATAAGAAACACCATTTATCAACACAGAAAACCAATTAGACTTCAGAACATTCTCTATCAGATTAATAAAATGATGACCGAAACCGAAACGTCGCAAAATATTAATGAGGAAAGAATGTGATACCCTATCAAATGCCTTTTTCATATCAAGCTTGTTAACTAAGTTTCCACCCCAAACTTTGTGATTGATAGTGATGAAGAACCGCAAGGTTCGACTTAAGTTTGAGCCCGATTTTTCTTCAATTCTCAAACTAGTTTCTATGGGAATTTAATCAACGCAACACTAAGGGAGGTTAATTAACAATGTAGGCTGAAACTAACTTGTTGATACAGTAACTCAAGAATGAATGAATTTCTACTTAGAAGTTCAAACACGAGAAGCTAAGGAATAACCTTACCAAAATATCAATATATCTAACGTAAATATCAAAGTGGCCGAAATCTCCCTTAAGTAGGTTGAGATTTCGGTTACAACCATAAAAAGAAATAAGAGTCCTTAAAGGATTAGGACTCTTGAAAACAAATAAGAGTCCTTGAAGAATTAGGACTCTTGAATAACAACTTGCTATCAAGTAACTACCTAAACAAAAACTTGGCGGCTAGCAACAAACTAACTACCAAATCTATGAAGAGTCCTAGTTGCATTAGGACTCTTATTAACCAATTAACTAACACATGGACAACATGTCCTTTATTATAGAAATCTCTTGCTATTACACGGCTGAAATAATAACTAACAATACTGAAAATAATTAAAGTCTAGAATAGTCTAGAATAGGCTAAAATAGACTTTAATGTGTAAAAAGACTAAAATGCCCTTTTTAGCCACTTTGCTTGGTTGGGCCGTGTTGAACACTTGTAAAACTTAAGAGGTTGATTTGAATGTCTTCCTCTAGATGAATATTAGCTTCCTCTTTAGTTTTGATACTTCGGATCAATGATGATACTTTGTCCATTGTCATCTTTGCCCTTGATCTTGTGATTGGTCCTTGAAGGTTCTTTAGTGGATCTTTGGAGTAGGGCTGCCCTTGGTATAATCCCGTATCAGATAGAGTGTACCATTTCCATGGACAATAATACATTGTCAGAAATAGACCGTCCCTTAATAAAGCCAGATTGATTAGAGCAGATTATAGACGGTAAGAGGGAACCAAGTCTTGAAGCCATAACTTTCGTAATAATTGTATAAGCAAAATTGCAAAGAGAGATTGGGCGGAACTCACCAAAGTTTGAGGGGCTAGTAACTTTCGGCAAAAGAACAATTGTTGTACTTGCAATAGCTTTCGGCAAAGGGATACCAGTCCAAAAATCACATACCGCCAACAAAACATCATTTTTTATAATATCCCAGCAGTCGTGAAAAAAATCGCCTGAATAACCATCCGGACTAGCAGCACTATTACAGTCTAGAGAGAAGATCGCATCATGTACCTCTGCTAAAGTAGGCAATCTTGATAATTCCCAGTTTGATTGAAAATTTACTAATGAGGGAATATGATTAAGTAGCTCATCTGAGGGGGTTTCCGCATCATCAGTCGTAAAGAGAGGGGCGAAGAACCGCTCGGCTTCGCCACCGATGTCCTTGTCATCTGTCAACCACAAACTAGTTTCAAATTGAATTTTTGAGATAAACATACGTCGTCCTTTGTGCTTACAAATAGCATGAAAATATTTTGTGTTTGCATCGCCATCCTGCAACCACTTAATTCTAGATTTCTGTCTCCAAAACGTTGCTTCCGCCCCCAAATAAAATTGGAAAATCTCCTTCGCGTCATTCCACTCCTTCAGCAAATCATCACTCGGGCAAGCATCAAAAGCCATTTCGGCCAACTTTACCTTATCCTCGGCTTCTTTGAGCTTGACAGGCACAAAACCAAATTTCTCCCTATTCCATAAACACAACTCCCTTTTCAACTGCTTTAATTTACTAGTTAGAATCCTCAAAAATTATTTCCATCTACCCGTCCCTCCCAACTAGAGGCGACCAAAGCTTGAAAAGTAGAGTGGCTAGACCACCTATTTTGATATATGAACGGTGCCGAAGTAATATTCCCATCTCAGCTTATTTTAACATAAAAAGGACAATGATCAGATACCGACCTGTGAAGATGCTCAAGAACGTTATTGGAAAAAAAATATCACTCCATTGAGTATTAATTATGATTCTGTCTAACCAGCGTAACAACGGTGGTTGTGAACTTCTGCACCACGTAAAAGGGCTGCCCAGAAATGGGATATCTTTCAAACCACTATCTCCCGCAACCTCAACAAATTCAGACATTGGAAGTGAAGCAGGAATTTATCCCAAACTCTTTGAAACATCTTTAACCACATTAAAATTGCCACCCACCAACCAAGGGACATCATAATTATTCACCAAAATAGTCAAAACCTGCTTAGTATTTCCCACAACAGCAATATCAATAACCCAGACCTAAAAATCCATATTTTACTAGATACATTAATAATACCATTATCAAAAAACAATAGACGAACATAGAATGGTAATTCATCATCCCCGAGCATAAGTTCCAAAACAGGAAACAAAGTAATGCGATGATCTTTTTTTATCTGACGTACTCTAGCAATAGATTCGGCATTTCCAATTCTCCGTATGTTCCAAATAACGAAATTCAACATATTCATTAAAAAAAAGATAATGAGAAAAAGCAAAAGATCCCATTACTGGGTGGTACCTATGGATTTCTCCATCAATCGAGAAGATTTCCGCGAAGCGGTCCCGTGTTTCTTTCGACCACGTCCTCTTGTGGGCTTCTCTGGAGGCACAAGTGGTATATTAAGAGTAATGCTACCAGACAGAAGAACAGAAACATCCAAGGTAGTATCCATAGACACAGTATAATCATCCATTTATCCAGGTAAAGCCAAGATTCCGTCCTCTCCCACACCAGAAGGTTACTCGAGCTCATCCGGGTACTCTAGGTCTTCGTCATCCGTTTCGGTTCCCACTTCTACTTCAGGTATCCGATCGGGGAATTCAATACTGGGGTCTAGTTCCCCAGAACGTATCCTCGAGCTTCCCAAATCACTCGTAGAGAGCATAACAGCCTCGGGGTGCAATGTTGGGCAGAAAAGCCAAAACAGAGGATTTCCCCACTGGTATCGAAACAAGGGACAGTGTACTGCCCGAAACAGGGGACTACCCCCATGCGTTACAATTCAGGCTGGCCAGGTCAGTCAAAGTGAGCGGTTGTTCCAGCACCGTTAACCGAGGCGGGAGAATAATTTTGAACGCTCAGAGCTTTTCCAAGACCTCTGTGTTAGAGCTAGTAGTCAATGTAGTACTGCCGGCCGAATGATAAATTCTTAGAATATGAACGGGGAATTTGTCACAACCTACTCATATGTCATCAAAACCTTTGGAGGCCAAAACTAGAGGCGAATCAAAATTTGATTTTTCTTTACCTGAATACGGAGTTGCTGGTGATTGTTCTTGAATTATTGTCATAGACTATTCCAATTTTTTTTTATTCCAATGTCGCTTTTTCTGTAGAATCGGTTGAATCTAAAATCACCAAATCAGAGGATTCAACTCCAACCTTATTTGGGGATTTCGTAATCGGTGCTTGCACAGTCGCCGGAAGCGTGGCCTTAACCACCGCTCCAACAGTTTTTCCAGTCTCACTGGTTGTCCCCGACGGACTCGGGTCATTCCGAATACCGACCCTGACCCATTTATTGTGGATTAACGGTGGTACCTCTGCAGCTGCAGCTAGGGTTCTTATCGGTTCAATTTTTTTCCCTTATACAGCGGTGTCGCAGGAACAGCCTTCTTAGCCGGTTTAGTGACCGGCTTGGGAGAGACCTGCGGGAGTTCGGTTGAAGAAGTCTTAGCACACTGCGCTATATGATGTCCAATTCGATTACACCCAGACAATACACCGGGAGATCATCATAAGTAACAGATTGCCAAAACCAATCCCTGTTTTAGCATGTGTTACCCGAATATGATTCGGCAAATCTGACAAAAGTTCAAGTTCGACACAAACTTTGGCGATACTCGGAGGGGGGAGGCAGCGGCGGGGCCATCTAAAGCAAGCTGCTGCCCACCACTTTTGCAAAAGAAAAAAACATAGATTTGTTGTACAAATGGATGGGTAATCCTTCAAATCAAATCCAAATTGGAACAATTGAGGGTTCAACATTAACATCGAAATCATATGTCCATTTAAATACCCTCATTGTAAGACCAAAGAAATTCCAAATTGGCGGCAATAATCTTCTCCAAGATCAAAACGTATCAAAACATGGCGTGGGTCAATCCTTCCAATTGAAAAATTCCCCTTAAATCCAATTTTATGAAAAGATTTCTTAAAGATTCTAGAGCCGGTGCATATTTATGGAATTTACCAACAAGAGAAAAACGCCAAGGGCGAATTAAGATATCATGTGCCTCCGTTGGGATGACGAGGTTCGGTTCTCCTTTGAAAACCTCTAATTGAGTAATTGGCAAATTGATTGCCTCAGTTTGTGGTGTCGAGAGCAATTACGCAAAACTTTGCTGTTTCCACGGTGAAGAAACGGGGGCGGGAGCCACGGCGGCCTGCTGGCCGGTAGCCATGTCAGCCGCAAGAAGATGAAAAGTGATCAAAAGGATTTCCTATAATTTAGGAAGAAAAATCGCCAGACCTGATTCAATAGAAGCATCAACTTCTTTAATTACTTGAACAAGAGAACCGTAAGTAAAACAAGGAATTTTTTTTCAAAACTTTGGCATAAGCAGAACAAGTTGTCATTTTGTATATTTTATTATAGTACGGGAAACAAATGTCCAAGTACATTGTTTATAAAAACTTCCATTTCTTAGTTTTGTTTTTGGACAATATCCAAAAAAATATTGGAATATTTTACATTGGAAAAAAAAAACCTATTTTGGATTTTCACCATATGCAACGTTGTGATAAGAACCCAAATATCTATAAAATTAGGAAAGTAAATATATGGAAAAATGTTACATTTCATTAGAAAAATATGGGAATTTGAATAATGTCATTAGGTATCGGCTATCAAGAATGAATTTTGTTTTTTTAAATGGGGGAAGTGCCTAACCATTTTTCTAGACATGCTGGGAGGTGTGGATTATTATGAAAGAATTGATAAGGAAAAATATATACGCAAAAAAAATTAAAAAAGAAAAACAAACTCCTATAAGTACACCCTAGTCTTTAATAGACAAAACACTCATCGCCTTAGCAATTCTTAAATTGTTAATTAACTTTATTAATTCTCAATTAATTTCTTTAGCCATGGAAAGAACTGGAAGAGAGAGTAAAAGGCCCTAGAGAATTGAGATGGATAAGATGAAGAACGAGAGTAACCTACAAGTTAATTTCTCAAAAAACGTGATGGCCTGTTCAAAAAGGCTAATGAACTTTTCATGCTCTGTGTTGCGGAGGTGACGTGATTTGTTTTCTCCCCTCGGGAAAAGGTTTTCTGTTATGGCCATCCAACCATGAAAACAATCATCAAAGGGTACATTAACCAGAGTCCCTCTAATCCTAGTAATGTCGAGAGACTTGTTGAAGCTTATTGAATGGTACATTAACCAGAGTCACCTTTAAGCTTTCCAGAATCTTAAGGCACATGGAACAAGCAACTCCAACATGTCTCATTGATTTTACCTATGATTTGGTCACGAAAAATGTTTGAGCTGTTTTTGAAGGAATTTCAACCAAATTTCCTTCAAGGCTAGTATCAAAGGATCTCTGAAGAGTCTAACTTGGACAACTTGGAGATTTTGGTTGGCGAAATTGTTCACTCTCAAGAAAAGAATTGAGGTAACTGTAGAGTCTATTCCTACGGCTAGTCCTAAATCAATGGTTAATCTCAATCTTGACCGTCCTTTCCCATTGCATATAATTTGAAGGAATTTAAACCTAGGGTTCTCGAACGAAAGTCTTAGAGGATCTAAAAAGAGTGTAATGAGAACGTTCACAATTAACACTATCTTTCCTCAATTTTCAACTTTCGTTGAATATAAAGTTTTTAATACTTCATTAAAAGTGGGAGTTTAAATAATTAATTCAATGTTTTACAAGTCTCACACACATAAAATAAATATATAAAGAAAGTGCTACGCTGGCAATAGATTTGTTTTGCACAAAACACATTATATGTGTATATTCTTGTATGATTGCACATGCTATATATTTGATGAATTATATTGATATTTAAGCTATAAATAGTAGAATTAGTTTGGAGGACATTTTAGCCTTTTTCTTGTTTTCTTTTTTCTTCATTATGAAACATTGTCTAGGGTAATGATAATGCAAGAGCACAAATCCTCCTGCCAGAGTAAATTTTAGCGACCGATTAACGACCGAATGACGTGGTCGTGTATTTTTCATCGCTAAGCAAATTACCGACCGAATACCGAAGGAATATATAGCGACCGAATATTCGGTCGCTATTTACCGACCGAATACCTACCGAATAGTCATCATTGTTGACTTTTGACTTTGACTGGTTAACGACCGAATACCGACGGAAAGTCTAGCGACCGAATAATCGGTCGCTATTTACCGACCGAATGGTCAATATTGTTGACTTTTGACTTTGACTGGTTAACGACCGAATACTGACGGGAAATTTATTCGGTCGCTAAATTGTTTTTTATTTAAAAATAATAATTTGAAATTAAATTAAATCCCTATTATAAAAAACAGCAATACGCACAGAAATACAAACCAGAAACAGTATTAATAAGATCCCAAATAGCAAAAATAATCAATAGACCCAAAAAAATAACATTACATAACCAATTATCTTACTAAAAAACACAAGTTTACACTTCTCATTTACATTACAACACTCACAATCAAAGTGTGCACTTCTCATTACATTTCAACACTCACAATCAAAGTCCACACTTTGAATTACAACACTCACAATCAAAGTGTGCACTTCTCATTTACATTACAACACTCACACACTTTGAATTATCAAAACTCACACTTTGTTCTGTGTCGTATGTCTTCTAGAATTATCCATATCATGAACAAACGGGATTTTAGGCATTGGAATGAATGCCTCACCATGACATGTCCAATTAAAATAGTTAGACACAAATCCGTTCATAACAAGATGATACTTCACAGTATCAGGCAATAGAACTAATATGAATAGTCTTGTTAATTATGTTCGATTATCAATTATTTACTTATTGGAATTAAAATTATACAATTAGCATACATTTCAATAATACACCAAGAAAACTACATTGGATGTTAAAAAACTCCAATAAATTTAAAAAACCCATGTACATTATCACACAAAAAACACTATATAAACAGTAGAATTACATACCTTTTGAGTAATAAAAAAACCCAACAAATCTCTTGAAAAAGTTGAGATTTTTTTTTAATTTGCTACTAATTATCACTCAAGCTTATCCCCTTCTTTCACTGAAAAACAAAGAAAATTACGAGAATTGGCAAAAAAATTGCAAGAAATTATAAGAATTGACAAAAAAATTGCAAGAAATTATGAGAATTGCAAGACATTATAGAAAACCCATATATTAAAATCCAAGCAGAAATCAGTACTACCTCCCCTCCATTTTTGTTTTAATCTTCTCAAAATAGATGTATTTATTCCAATTGTTAAGAAAAAAAGCTAGAAAATGCAATATTCTCACCTAAACCCTAAAAAACCCAACTGAAATCGGAGGTGGTGGCGACGCCTTGGAGGTGCCGGAGGTGGTGGCGATGTCTTGGAGGTGCCGGAGGTGGTGGCGATGGAAGGAGGGAGGGGATTTGGGGGGAAATCGCCGAAAGAGGTGGTGGTGAAGGTGGAGGTCGCGGCTGGGCAGAATGAAGAAGGAGGGAGAGGCTTCTTGGCTTAGATATTTTTATAGAAATAACACGCACAAAATGAGGTCGTTTAGACATTTAATAATAGCGACGGAATTGGAGAATTCGGTCACCACTTAGCATGCTCAACACTTGTCCATTTTTCAAATAAATGATCCCGCGAAATGGCAAAACGACGTCGTTTAGGCATTTAATAATAGCGACCGAATAGCGACGGAATTGGCAAATGTGGTCGCTATTCGGTCGCCAATTAGCATGCTTAACACTTGTCCAGATTTCAAATAAATGAGCCCGCGAAATGGCAAAACGATGTCTTTTAGGCATTTAATAATAGCGACCAAATAGCGACGGAATTGGCAAATTCGGTCGCCACTTAGCATGCTTAACACTTGTCCAGTTTTCAAATAAATGAGCCCGCGAAATGGTTAAAAGACGTCGTTTAGGCATTTAATAATAGCGACTGAATAGCGACGGAATTAGGGTTAGGGTAGGGCGACCGAATAGCGACCGACACAGCAAATTCGGTCGCTATTATTTTCCCGGATTCCGTTTTTTTAAATAGCGGGGTTTTTAAGGATATATAGAAACATTTTACCTAATAGTAACTAACATAGGTAAAATGTTTCTATATATCCTTGAAAACCCCGCTATTTTATTAAAAAAAACGAAATACGGGAAAATAATAGCGACCGAATAGCGACATCGTTCTGAATGTGAGTACGGACTAATATGAATATTTTAGTAATTATTTGTTTATTAATAATCAATTAATAAAATTTTAACTCCATCACTTAATGATTCACATAAATGCACACACAAATGTGTTACTTGAATTGTTCTGCTTCGAGTATATATCGGTATTTTTATAAACCGGGACTGAAAACTCATTCGATGAGTAGATGAAGAATCCTTCGATTTTTATAAATCGGGACTGAAAACTCATTCGATGAGTAAACTCGTCTGCGTCGCGGCGATTCGTCGTTCCTCTGACCTAAGACTTTGTATATGTATTTTGCCTATTTTAGTTACTATTAGGTAAAATGTTTCTATATATCCTTAAAAACCCCGCTATTTTATAAAAAACGGAAATCGGGAAAATAATAGCGATCGAATAGCGACGGAATTGGCCAAATCCGTCACTATTCGGTTGCCCAACCCTAACCCTAATTTCGGTCGCTATTATTGGTCGTTATTCCGTCGGTAATCCGTCGTTAAAGTCCGTCGGTAGTCGGTCGTTAACGAAAATAAAATGACGTCGTTTTGTTTCCTTCATTTATTACTATACAAATAAACACCGTTATGTATTCGGTCGGTATTCAGTCGTTATATATTCCGTCGGTATTCGGTCGTTAATGGTGAACAAAACGACGACGTTTCAATTTGGTCAACGAGACCGATGTGGCCGACGGATGAGCGACGGAATAACGACCGATTTGTTTTCGGTTTCTATTCGGTCGGTATTCCGTCGTTAAATTTGTGACAGAAAATTTTGGTCGCTAAAGTCGGTCGCTATTTAACTGTTTTCTTGTAGTGTATGTATGTGACAAACTTACCCCTCTAGCATAGCAATTAAAAATTTCAAATCTCTTTTTTATTTTCTCTCTCCCCTAATTTCTCTTCTCTTCCCCAATCTTCTCTCTTATCTTCCACATAATTCGTTCCTTCTCTATCTTTTACAATAAAATTATTAATTTATTCATCTAATCATTATACATTTTTTCCATTTAATCCGTTTCATTTTTTTATACAATACAAAAAAAAACTAATTTGATCATAACTGCATTGAAACCTAATTTTATACATGTTTTCCATTTAATCCGTTCCATTTTTTTTTTTACAATAAAAAAAACCAATTTGATCATAATTACATTGAAACCTAATTTAGGATAATATCAATTTGCTCAGATTTGTCACACAATAGAGATGTTAAAGGATAGATACTTTCTTAGTATTGGCTGTAGTCATTTTATGCTATAATCATTTTTTTCTTTGTTGCCCCATTCAGAGCTGTCGTCTCTTTTGTCTCATCCAATTTTCGATGATCAGGAAAAGAAGATTGAGCAGTGGATAAAATCGGAGGGCGCAAAAGAGAAGTTAAAAAAATGATATAAGTAGTACATCGAAAAATAATAGTGCAAAGAAAGATAAGAATATAGAGTTTGACCTTTCAAAATACATGAAGATGGAGAGAGAGAAAAGTTTCATGAGTTGGGGATAGAGAAGGAATGGAGATGGAGAGGAAAAAAAATAAAGAATTAAATGGTGATAAGAGGAAAGATTGGAAAGATGAGAGAAATTAGGAGGTGAAAGAAAATAGGAAATAGAGTAGAAATATTTAATTGATATGATAGAGGGTTAATTTTGTCACACACACATAAATCGCTCTTGCAGGAGGATTTGTGCTCTGACATTATCATCACCCCATTGTCTATAGTATAATATTTCTAAAAGCTTCTTAACCATCAAATCACAAGTAGGGAGAAATTATATTAACAATTAAACTCTTTAATTAATTGAAAAGGGA
The DNA here is from genome assembly GCA_026122235.1 of Vinca minor. NCBI lineage: Eukaryota > Viridiplantae > Streptophyta > Magnoliopsida > Gentianales > Apocynaceae > Vinca > Vinca minor. Next base: position 1,181,535 of record JAOCZM010000239.1, read on the forward strand.
ACCGCAAGTAAAACAAGGAAACGTTTTTCAAAACTTTAGGAAGTTTAAAAATTTTCCATAAGCAGAACAAGTTGTCATTTGTTATATTTTGTTACATTACAGAAACCAATGTCCAAAAAACATTGTATATAAAAACATCCATTTCTTCGTTGTGTTTTATGATATTATTCATAATTTTTTGGAATAATTTAAATGGAAAAAAAAAAACTATTCTGGATTTTCACCATGTGCAACGTTGTGCTAAAAATCTAAAAATCTATAAAATTAGGAAAGTATATATATGCAAAAATGTTACAGTTCATTAGGAAAAATATGGTAATTTGAATTAGGTATCAGCTATCAGCTATCAAGAATGAATTTTGTTTTTTAAATGGGGGAAGTGCCTCACCATATTTGTTGACACGCTCGGAGGTGTTTACTATTATGAAAGAATTGATAAGGACAAAGATATAGGCAAACAAAATTAAAGAAAGAAAAACAAACTCTTATAAGTAGCCCTAGTCTTTAATAGACAAATCACACATCATCTTAGCATTTCTTAAATTGTTAAGTAATTTTAACAATCCTTACGAAAAAGATTTTAAATTAATTTCTAAAGACATGACAATAACTGGCAGAAAGAGTAATGGGCCCCAGAGAATTGAGATGGGTAAGATGAAGAGCGAGAGTAACCTACAAGCCAATTTCTCAAAAAGACGTGATGGCCTGTTCAACAAGGCTAATGAACTTGTCATGCTTTGTGTTGCGGAGGTGGCATGAATTGTTTTCTCCCCTCGAGAAAAGGTTTTCTCTTATGATCATATAAATGCGAAAAAAAATCGAAAGGTACATTAATCAGAGTCCGTCTAATCCTAGTTATGTTGAGCGACTTGTTGAAACTCATCGAATTGTAAATTAACTAGATTCACCTTTATGCTTTGCAGAATCTTAGGGCACTTGGAAAAAGCATCTCAAACATGTCTCATTGATTTGACCTAGGATTTGGTCATGTGAAAATGTTTGAGTTGTTTTTTTACGCATTACAACCAAATTTTCTTGAATTCCAATATGAGAGGATCTCTGAAGAGTCTATCTTGCACCACTCATAGAATTAGATTGAAGAAAATACTGACTGTCAAGAAAAGAATGGAGGTAACTGTAGAGTCTATTCCTCATTCTAGTCATAAATCAATGGCTATTCTCAATCTCGACCGTCCATTCCCATTGCATATAATTTAAAGGAATTTCAACCTAAGGTTCTCGAACGAAAGTTGAGAGGATCTCAAAAGAGTCTAATGAGAACGTTCATAATAATCACTGTCTTTCCTCATTTTTCAACTTCCCTTGCTCTAGTTTTGGCAACAATTCTCCTAGTGACAAGAATAGGCAGTAGTTTTTTAGAATGGGGGAAATTATTTTCCTATTCTAATTACAACGTGAATTTCAGCAAATTAATATGTAGTATATTGTTGCTCTATTGCATTTGACAATATTCGAAATGTTAAATTTAGTTTAGAAGTCTAAACTATCAATGTCATTAAATTTATAAATGAAAGTGAATTATTAATCCTAACATTGTTTTGCTTCGGTCAAGTTAATGTAGTTGTCAAATGGTATTTTATTGACTGAAAAACTTCTACTTCTATTATATATGAAGTAGACATCTAGAAACTATTTCGGATATCAAATCATTAAAGGTTTTGTTTCAATAAGAGGGAAAAGAGGAATCACTAAAAGTTTGAGACAAAATTTGGGCAAAGCGTGCTATCAAAGAAGATTTTGAATAAACTTCTAGAAATTTCGAAGTTTAACATAAAGCTTATAATACTTCATAAAAAAATGAGTTTTTAAATAATTAATTTAATGTTTGACAAGTCTCACACACATCAAATAAATATATAAAATAAAGGGATAAGTCGCCAGTAGATTGGTTTTGCACAAACTAGCACTATATATGAAAATTCATGTATGATTGCACATGCTATATATTTTATAAACTATATTTATATTTAAGCTTCAATTAGTACAATTATTTTGGAGGTCATTTTAGTCTTTTTCTTGTTTTCATTTTTCTTCATTATGAGACAATGTCTATAGTATACCATCAAATCACAAGTACAGAGAAATTTTATTAACAATCAAACTCTTTAATTACTTTTTTTTTGGGTTAAAGCCACCTGTTGTGGTGGGAGGTTTGGCTTGGACCCCTACCAGTTTATTGATAAAGCCAAATCGGACAAATGTACATGGAGGGGGACTAAGCCAAATCCTTCAATTAGGTGGAAACAAATCCACTCCATACATAGGAAAACAAGAATAAGAGAAAATAAAAGAGCTTACCCATTTATAAGTATGGATCAGGTGTTACAAAATGCAAAGCGTACTATAGTCCAATATGCAGGAAACAATTCTTGCCATTTATGGCTAGGAAAATACATCATGCAACCTACACTAAGATAGCCTGAGAAAATAATCAAGAAATATACCTAAGGTAAGGCGATATGGATTGGTCTAGCTTACAAAGCCCACGAGTAGAGGATGGGAGTTGCATTAGGTACTTGTAATTGCTATTTGACCATGTATCACAAGCTTCATTAGCCAAACTGTCTGCAACCTGATTGATCTTTCTCTAATTCAATTATTAGTTTCTAGGGAATTTAATCAACATAACGCTAAGGAAGGCTAATTAACAATGGAGGCTGAAACACCACAACAAGAGAAACTAACTTGTTGATACAGTAACTCAAAGATGAATAAATTCTTAAAAGAAGTTCATACACGAGAAGCTAAGGAATAACCTTACCAAAATATCAATATATCTAACGTACCATTACATCTTGGCCGAACCCTCCATTAAATAGAGTAATAATTCGGTTCCAAGCAACAACAAATGAGAGTCCTTGAAGAAGTAGGACTCTTGAATAAACAACTTGCTATCAAGTAAAACACATGATAAAATAGGCGGCTATTCTAGGCTATTCTAGAATAAGCTAACAAACTTATGAAGAGTCCTAGTTGCATTAGGACTCTTAATAACCAACTAACTAACACATGGACAACATGTCGTTTATTATAGCAACTACTTGCTATTACACGCCTAACATAATGATTAATGTAACTAACAAAGGTGAAAAATAATTAAAGTCTAGAATAGACTTTAATTGTACAAAAAGACTAAAATGCCCTTTTTAACCACTTTGCTTCTTTGGGCCGATTTGTATATTCCTGAAAGTTAAGAGGTTGACTTTGTCATCATCTTCTAGTTGAAGCTTAATTTCCTCTTTAACTTTAATGTCTCAGATCATCGTTGTAATATTCTCTAAAGTCCTTGTTCTTGATCATGTCATCGGTCCTTGAATGTTGACAAGTGGATTTTAAGTAGGGCTGCCCTTGGCTTGGTCCCGTATCACTCCCTGTATATGTGAATTACTTGAGCGAGTATCCATCAATCTTGAAATGTTTTAGAATACATTGTCTAGTTTCCAAACTTTCACCGATCGACGTTTTATGGTGTCACATAAAACCTTAGAATCTGTCGGTATCAAAACCCGCGAGAAGCCTAACTCCATAACCAATTGCAATCCAATCAACATTGCTTCCATTTCTGCTACCATATTGGTCTCAAAATCGCCGATAAAACTATGGAAAGATGCTGTGAAATCACCATTCTTGTGTGTTAGAATACCACCCGCTCTGGCTGTCCCAGGATTGCCACGCGATGCACCATCAATATTGAGGATAATCGAATCCGCACCTGGTATTGTTTAATGCACAACCTGCACTTTTACTCGAGCATTCCATTTAAGGAACTTGAGTTCCTATGTAAGTATAAAAAAGGCCCGCAACAAGGAGGATTGGCCTTACATAGAAATCGAATTCTCATAAGAGAACGTGCGCGCCATCACCACATACTCTCTGCTAAAAACATACCGACAAATACTCGCAAAACAAATAGTATAGATATCATGCCATTTTTCCCTCCCTTTCCACCACAACAATTTCATAAGAGATATAGGAGAATCAAATGGCAAAGAGCTACAATTTATGCCCACATTACCACATACTCTCTGCCAAAGAAATTTTGCAATAGAGCAATCAACAAACAAATGCATGAAACTATCCATACCTTGGCCACAGTAACAATGGAAAGTAAGTGATACACCCCAACTTTGCTTTAACTCATCCAAAGCAAACTAACAATTAAAGAAACGCCACAGAAACAGGCCGCTGGGTTCCAATTTCCATATAAATTTATCCGGCCCCGTAACCCGAGGCAACATTCTATGCTGCGTCGGGGATAGGGCATCCTGATACTATACCAGCCAAGGGGTTGCCCTACTCAAAAGACCCTTTAAAGAACCTTCAAGACCCTATGACAAGAGCAAGGACAAAGATGACTTTAGACAAAGTCGCAACATTGATCCGAGAGATTAAAAGTAAAGAGGAAACTAACCTTCAACTAGAAGAAGATATTCAAGTCAACCTCTTGAGTTTTACAAGTGATCAAAACGGCCCAAACAAGCAAAGTGGCTAAAAAGGACATTTTAGTCTTTTTGTACAATTAAAGTCTATTCTAGACTTTAATTATTTTCAGCATTGTTATATATTATATTTAGACATATTTAGGTGTGTATAGCCAGTAGTTGCTATAATAAAGGACATGTTGTCCAAGTGGTTGAATAGTTAGTTATCTAGTAGTTAAGAGTCCCACGTCTTCAAGGACTCTTCACATGATTAGTTATTTTCAGCCATGTTTGGCCACCTATATGCAAGATAATAGGACATGTTGTCCATTATCTTGTTTAGTGGTTTACTTGATAGCAAGTTCTTGTTCAAGAGTCATACTTCTTTAAGGACTCTTCTTGTTATTGTTCATTGTAACCAAAATCACTCTATTTATGAGAGGGTTCGGCCAACTTTATAATTACGTAAGATATATTGATATTTTGGTAAGGATATTCCTTAGCTACTTGTGTTTGAAATTCTTTATAGAATTCATTCATTCTTGAGTTACTGTATCAACAAATATTAGTTTTGCTTGTTGTGGTGTTTCAGCCTCCATCAATTCTTAGCCTTCCTTTAGTGTTTCCTTGAGAATATTCCCCTAGAAACTAGTACACGAATAGAGAAAAGTCCGTTCACAACTAAAAGTCGAACTCTTGGCACTTTGTACCATCGGTTCTTCATCAGGTAGTATCAGAGCAAAAGGTTCATCTCGTTCTTGGTGTACCTTTATAGTTTTCCATAAATTTTTCTTGTTTGCTAGAATTGACAAAAAAAATTACTACGAAAAAGCCGACGGTGTAAAGAAATTGGCAGCTGTGTTTTAAAATTGAATAGAGAACTTTAAAGCCAAAAGCATACTTCTTGCAAACGAAAGCGTAGGAGCCTCGTCCAAGAATTGACAAACATTCCCCCTTTTATTTTAAGTCGTGTTCTATAATAAAAATACATCAAGAACTGAAAGCGTAGGAGCCTCACTCTTGATAATTTCGGACAAGAAGAAGGGAAAATTCAAAGATAGTAAAGAACTTCAAGAAACAAGAAGATCAAGAAAGTAAAGATTGGATTTTTATTCTTGATTAGGATTTCGGTTTTAATTTTTTCTCAAGATTCGTCTTCTCTCTTTCTTTAAGCTTTTCGTTTAGGTCAAAGATAGGATTTCTTTCCTTTATTTTTCAGCTTTGTATCAACGCAGCAAGTTAGGAACCCATTCATTCATCTACAGTTTGAAGTTCTTTTACAAGTGGTGTTGGAGTAAAGAGTGAAATTTTCTTTGATATCTAACAGTTTGCACTACAAGAAAACAGTTAAATAGCGACAGAATTTAGCGGCCGAATTTTGCGGTCACAATTTAACGACGGAATACCGACCGAATAGAAACCGAAAACAAATCGGTCGGTATTCCGTCGCCCATCCGTCGGCCACTTCGGCCCCGTTGACCAAATTGAAACGCCGTCGTTTTGTTCACACTTAACGACCGAATACCGACGGATATTAACTACCGTTTACCGACGGACTATATAACGACGGAACACCGACGGAAGTTTACGACCGAATACCGACGGAATTAATAACGGCGTCAAACCGACGTCGTTTTGATGTCTTATTTCTTTTTAAAAAATAAGGTGTAAAATTAATTAAAACGACATCGTGTTGTTCAAAGTTAACAACGGAATACCGACGGAAGTTTACGACCGAATACCGACGGAACTAATATCGGAATAACGACCGAAAGTGCGAAACGACGTCGTTTTGTGCGTTTGTGTGTCTAATACTTTGCGAAGGGTTTTCTTCCCCAGTCGACCAAATCCCTAATTTGCAATCTCTTTCCTCCCATTTCCCGTCGCCATCTCCGTCACCATCTCCATCACCGTCTCCCGTCGCCATCTCCGTCACCATCTCCCGTCGCCATCTCCATCACCACCACACTGTCTCCTCCGATTTCTCCCTAATTCTGCAATCCCTTTCCTTCCATTTCTCGTCGCCATCTCCGTCACCACCACACTGCCTCTTCCGATCCCAAATCCACCGCGAATTCCCTCTCCCTTACTAGTCGCCATCTCCGGTCACCACCATCGAGCGGCTCAATCACATTTCCCTGCCTCCCTCTTTGTTGCTGTCAACAGTAGCAGTCTCGCCACCAATTTCAGGTAATTGTGCCCCAGATGTTCTGTTTATGCAATGCACAATATTTGTTATCAATAAAAATTGAAATATCAATTTGTTAAGCATTATTTTGGACAAATTTTCCAGTCTGCCTGCAGTTCTGAGTTGACTCGCCCCAACTCGGACGTTTCGTCGTATGTTTGTCAATATACCTCTGCCACTATATTTTTGTAGACAATTTCACAGCACAGCAATGCAACTGCTACAAAATCTTAAATGGTCAAGGAAAGCATATAATACCTCTTCCAGAAGTTTTTTTGCTCTTTCATGATCAGTTTTAGCATATGCATCAACAGCCTGCCAATAAACTGAACTCATAAGATCCCAATTATGACTTGTAAGAAACCATCAATGTTTAAAAAATGTAGTCATATCACTAACTAACCAATATTTGGCACCATAACAAATTTGGAAACAAAAGGGATGATGACATACAGATTTATAGTATTCTTTCATGGTACGCTGATATTCCATGACATTTCTGCGTAACTTCTCATAGTCATCTCCGTTCACTTCCTCATCTAGAATTAAATGCCAAGATTTAGAAGAAGGCAATAACTTATCCTACTATTTGCAATCAATACATATTAACTGAAACAGAAAGTTCTCATCACGAGGAAAATAATATAACGTTCTTACCATTCTCTATGGTCTGTTTTATTGTGATAATAGATCAATCTTCTATAAATCTTTCATTTAACTGTTCGTCTTTTTGCTGGCACCTTCTCAGATCTTTCAGAAATGGTAAAGAGAGCGTCAAGAATCAATTTGTTAAGCATTATTTTGGGCAAATTATATTTCTGCTTGCTTTTTGTTGTATGTTTGTCATGATTCTTCCTTTGGAGTGTTGGGTTGAAGGCATAGCTTTTATATTTTTGTTTTGCTAACCAAGATGTTAGATATTCATAGCTCACAATTACAAAGGGCAAGCTCACAATTACGAGACTTGCCATCATTGAGAATTGAAAGTGTGCGCCGATATCAAAATGATGTGCCCTTTTTTCATACAAGTTCGATTATAACTCACTCTCACATAAAATCAGGTTGACTTTATTTTGTTTGGATTTGTCCAACTTGAGCGATTGTCAACTTGAGCGATTTTAAAGGATTTTCATTTACTTCTAGTCATTCCTCGTCCGAAAGAATTAGCCATATCATATCATAGATCTTATGACCAATTATGTATTAATATTAATATTGTAACACATAAGTTTTTATTCTTTCCGTGTATTTCAGAGATGCCGCCAAGGAAAGGTATACGAGTAGCCTTACCATTTGGTTCGCCAGCCACGTCTGCTCCGGCCTCCACCTCCCAGCCTGGTTCATCACCAGATTTGGTGGAGACACCGCGATCTGCTTCCGTGCCCGTTACGACACCTCCATCACAGTCGATGATGCACGGACATCTCGGGATACGTTTGCGGCAGACACGCGACCGAGTCTACGCCGGTAGCAGGATCGGCGACTCACCGATCGACTCGTCCCCACAGCAGCGTCTCGATTCCCCAGCGGAGTTTCGTCTACGATGAGATACGCGTATTCTCCTTCGACTCTACCCTTGCACGTAAGTAACTAATTTATTTCCTTTAAGCTAATTATACTAATTGTCGTCATTATAGTAACTAATCAAATTTTTTGTGTGCTATTATAGTTTCAGGTTGGCATCCAGCTGTTCCGCCGCAATTACTTCAATTTTTCAAGATCGTTTCAAGGGGGCATATAGAACCATCAAGGATGTTCCCCAGGAAGAAGAAAAATTGTGGTGGGACGAGTTCAAGGTAAGTAAATTAGAAAATAAGTTTGAATTTAGAAGTCTTTAAATTTAGAAGTATTCGAATTTAGTTATCTAACATTATTTCAAATTGCAGAAAAAGTATCGCTGGGCTCCTGAGCATGAGGATGGCGTCAAGAAAGGTTGGCGTACCATACTGACGAGGAGACTAAGCGGCATTATGAGCGACGCCCGAAAAAAAAATAAGAAACCGAAATGGGTTTTTGAGACGGATTGGGCGCGACTTGAAGAGTACTGGAAGACTCCGGAATTTAAAGCCAAGTCGGCACAAGCAGCAAAAAACCGGAAAGAAGGGAAGGGTGGCAAAGGCCCGATGAAGGACACGGGAGGTTCGCTCAGCCACATTGAGCACCACATGAGACTGGTACGGGATCTTTATTAATTGACGTATTCTTATATTGTATGTGTTGTTTGTTCGTATTTAATGAATTTGTTTAACAGGAAAAGGAGGCCGAAAATGCAGTCCCATTCTCGGCCAGTTACGATCATGTTCATCAACACCATCTCGGGCCAAAGAAAGGCGAATGGGTTGATGTAGATTCGAGAGAGTTGTCTGTAAGTATTTAATTACCGTTTCTTCTTTTTTGATATTAGTTATTTAATGTAATATCCTAATGACAATTTTTTTGACAGCGGGTGTTCCACGAGGTTTATGACGCCGCCGCCAACAAAGCAACTCAAGCCGGACTGCCTCCTCCGGATTTGCCGACTCAGATTGAGTTGTCTGCTAAGGCTGCGGGTGGGCTAAGAAAGGGCCGTGTCCAAGGACTCGGTTCCTTAAGTGATGTGGTCAAGACAATGAAGCGAGGCAGCCAGGCGGTGTCGCATTCAGACATGGTCCAAATGCGGAGCGAAATGGAAGAAGATTTTAAGAAACAACTAGTCGAGCAAAAAAGAGAATTCAAGATGAGGGAAAAGAAGAGAAACAAGGGTCTAGCTAGTATGTTAACTGAAATTTTAACAAATAGGGACCAGGTTATATTAAGTGCCTCTGAGATAGAGGGCAAATTGAGTAGCATCTTAGACGATGAGTTAGAATCAGACTATGACGATGACCCTTTAACTGTCGATGATGTTTTGGGGAGTCAATAGAGTATTTAGTTAATTTTGTATCAATTTGTAACTATTGTTAGCTTTTAATGCTTTTTTTTAAGTTAAGTTTTGTGATTATTTTGGAATTTACATTTTGGTTTATGTTTTCTGTTGAAATGGAAGAGAGCTGATTGGTTTATGTTTTCTTTTGAATGGAAGATAGCTGATTGTTTTCTGTGCAGGGGGTCTGTTATATAGTTACCCTGTTCTGCTACTGGAAAATTGGCTTCATACCGACCGACGGGCGACCGAATAGCGACCGTCTTAGGGTTTAGGGTTAGGGTTTAGCGACAGATTTAGATCGAGGCTTAATTGCGACCGAATGGCGACTGAAACATTCTTTTCCGTCGCTATGCACAGTAACGGATATACCGGTTGTACTTCGGTCGGTAAATTCTCCCGGATTCCGTTTTTTTATATAATAGCAAGGTTTTTAAAGATATATAAAAACCTGATTGGTCAACAAGTCTACAGGGTTACGATCCATTTGTATTTACTTCCCAATGTCAACAAGTCTACTACACACCTTATTCGGGTAGTAAGACATCATCTAGGGCTGATTGGTTGGCTGTATGTCGTTCCAACCCACGTCTATTTGACGTTCCTGGTGTTCCGGTACCGTATCAGGACGAAGTACGCGAGGAGGAGACCAGTCGCATTGATCCAACTATTACTGAAGTTGGTCAACTTGCACACCGGTCAGGGGAAATTGAAGTTGTACTTGTGGCCGGTACGAGCCGTGGTTATGAAGATGATGACGATGACGATGATGAAATTATGTCAGGAGATGACAATTCTGAAGAAGATGATGAATTAATGACCGATGATGATTTAGAATGATTAAGATTTCTCGCTTCTCTTGGAATTCCACATATTCAAAGTGAGTCATATTTGTTGTTTTTTTTTGTACTTTATTACAATAAATTAATTGTCATATTGTATAACTTTTTAACATAATTCAAAGTAGAAATTTTATTGTCATCATAATTTGATTCTTAAATTTTGCAGATTGCAACTCATGCATTTTCAAGGATATGCATATGAATGACATCAAGGAGTTTATGAGAAATGCACACTTTGATTGTAAGTTTTGATAAATGAAATAAATTACTTTGAACGTGAGTGTTGCAATGTAATGTGCACAGTTTGATTGTGAGTTTTGATAATTCAAAGTGTGCACTTTGAATGTGAGCTTTGTAATGTAATGTGTACACTTTGATTGTGAGTTGTAATGTAAGGTGCACACTATTATTGTGAGTGTTGTTATTCAAAATGTGCACTTTGATTGTGAGTTTTGTAATAAAAAGTTTGCACTTTGATTGTGAGTATTTAATGTAATGAGAATTGATTGTGAGCATTTTGGTTGTGAGCATTTTGATTGTGAGCATTTTGGTTATTAGCATTTTGGTTATTGCTGCTGTGTTCTGTAGTAGGGATTTAATTAAATTCAATTATTATTTTTTTAAATAACAACAATTTAGCGACGGTAAATACCGTCGGTATTCGGTCGCTGTATGGTGACTCTCTTGTCCGTTGCTAAGTATCCGTCGCTATTCGGTCGTTTATGGGTCAAGTCAAATGTCAACAATGTTGACCAGCCCGTTGGTATTCGGTCGCCATATGGTGACCCGCTTTTCCTTTGCTAATTATCCGTCAGTATTCGGTCGTTACCCAGTCAAAGTCAAAAGTCAACAATGTTGACCATTCGGTCGGTATTCGGACGGTAAATAGCGACCGAACATCGGTATTCGGTTGTTACCCAGTCAAAGTCCAAAGTCAGCAATGTTGACCATTCGGTCGGTAAATAGCGACCGAATATTCGGTCGCTAACTTTTCCGTTGGTATTCGGTCGTTACCCAGTCAAAGTCAAAAGTCAACAATGTTGACCATTCGGTCGGTATTCGGACGGTAAATAGCGACCTAATATTCGGTCGCTAACTTTTCCGTCGGTATTCGGTCGTTACCCAGTCAAAGTCAAAAGTCAGCAATGTTGACCATTCGGTCGGTATTCGGTCGGTAAATAGCGACCGAATATTCGGTCGCTAACTTTTCCGTCGGTATTCGGTCTGTATTTTGCTTAGCGACGAAAAATACACGACCACGTCATTCGGTCGCTAAACTGAGTTTAGTGACGGATTAGCGACGGAAATGTCCGTCCCTGTTTCACAGTTTTCTTGTAGTGTTGTGTGTTTTTTGAGATTATATCATGTCTTATTCAGGATCTCCATCAAATCAACCCGAATTTGTTGATCCGGAAAAGCTCTACAAAGAGGCAATTAACAACAAGATAAACAAATTGGAACAAATGTTGGCTAATATGGCGGAAGAGATGAGACTTCTTAGAGTCTCAAATCAGCAAGGTAATGTTTGAGATGATACCGAAAGTGATGATCATTCAGTTGATGGAGTTGAGCGCCTAGGCCCCCTCCAATTCCGAGAGCAAATCCGCCACCAAATCGGGTGATCAATTATGAGATTTTTGAGCCGAGAAGAGGGGACCAATTTCAGCGTAATGACAAAAATCTTGGTGCAATCAAGACCAAGATTCCCTCTTTCAAAGGCACAAACGATCCCGAATTGCTTTTAGATTGGATTCGAAAAGTTAACCATGTTTTTTATGTTCATAATTATTTGGAGGAAAAGAAAGTAAAATTGGCAGCCATGGAGCTTTTCAGATATGCTTCTATTTGTTGGGATAAAGAAGCCGAAACAAGGGCTAGAGTTGGGCAACAAGAAGTTGACACATGGGCCGAGATGAAAGTGGTGATGAAGCGACATTTTGTTCCCCAAAATTACATAAGGGAACTTTACAACCGCTCACAAAGATTAAGTCAAGGAGAGAATTCGGTCGATGAATATTACAAGGTGATGGAAATTGCGATGATTCAGGCCGATATTCAAGAGGGAGATGAAGCAACAATGGCGCGATTCTTTGATGTCCTAAACGACAAAATTAGGTCAAAGGTAGAACGTTCTAATATTTATAATATTACATCTATGTTGTATTATGCAGAACAAGTGGAAAGACATCAAAAAGAAAATAGTTCGAGGACCAACACGGCCACTTTCCAAGCTTGGAAAAAGACGAATCAGTCCCAGATTTTTTATACTGTTTTGCCGAGCCAAAGCAAGGGTAAAGAGGTCCAAATTGGTGAAAAAATAGGCACAGGGCGGTTTGGGGCAGTAAGGTCACAAAATCCAACCGTTTTGGCCAATACGAGGGTAAATTATACTCCAAATCTTGTTCGGAAATGTTCTAAATGTAGGGGAAAAGGACACTTTGCTAGGGACTTCCCTAAGAAGAGTACAATGATCATGTGAGTTATGAGGAAGCCGAAGAGACTGTTTTGGAAGAATATACCGAGGATATAGAGGAATCTTCGTCAAATGAAAATCAACTTTTGGTTACGATGAAGTTACTTCATTCACAACCCTTGGACATTCTTCATCAACAAAGAAGTAACTTATTCCAAACCAGGTGCAACGTTAAAGATAAGACTTGTTTATTAATTATTGATAATGGAAGTTGTACTAACGTTTGTTCTTATGGTTTGGTTTCCGCACTTGAATTACCATGTAAGGCGCATCCTATGCCTTATAATCTATCTTGGTAGAATAATAGTGCAGAGATTAAGGTGGATAAACAAGTTGAGATTGAGTTTTGAATTGGAAGGTTTAAAGATACGGTTTTGTGTGATGTGGTTCCGATGACTGCTAGTCACATGATTTTGAGAAGGCCATGGCAATACGATAGAAGTGCCCATCATGATGGGAGAAAGAATGTATATGAAGTTATAAAGGATAAAATTAGATTTACTTTACTTCCTTTATCTCCTAGTCAAGCTTGTGATGTACATAAACAAATGACCATAAATAGAGAGAAGAGAGAAAAAAAAAACGAGTGATCCTACCTATGAGGTAAAATTCGAGGGGAAAAAAGGCCAAAAAGCCGTGAGCTTAGTGAGACAAAAGACAAGCTCACGAAAAGAGAGAAAAGAGTGTTTATTTATCAACCTGGGAAAGGTAGATAGGGCAATTCAAGCAAAATAAGCAATTGTTTATTTAGTATTTAGAGAAACCGAGAGGTCTCTTATTTCTAACGATTTTTCCTTTGATATAACATCTTCTTCTCTAACTAGTCTTGTTATTGATCTCTTGCAGGAATTCAAAGATGTATTTCCCAAGGAATTGCCGAGAGGGCTGCCTCCTATTCGCGGAATCGAGCATCAAATCGACTTAATTCCGGGATCAAGTCTTCCAAACCGGGCTGCCTACATAGCCGATCAGGATGAGACCTACAAAATTAAAAGGCAAGTCGATTTACTTCTCGAGAAGGAGCAGGTAAGAGAATCTTTAAGTCCTTGTGCTAGTCCGGTTATTTTAGTAACTAAGAAAGAAGGGACTTTCAGATTATGTACGGATTTTCGCGATATTAATAAGATAATTATTAAATATAGACATTCGATTCCTAGCTTAAATGATATTCTAGATGAATTAAGTGGTGCTTTAATATTTTATAAAATTGATTTAACTCAAGGCTATCACCAAATAAGAATGAAAGAAGGTGACGAATGGAAAATCGCTTTTAAGACTAAATATGGATTATATGAATGGATTGTTATGCATTTTGGTCTTACTAATGCATCTAGTACTTTTATGAGATTAATGAACTACATATTTCGCCATTGCTTTGGAAAATTTGATGTAGTTTATTTTGATGATATACTTGTTTATAGTAAAAACATAGAAGATCATATTGAACAATCTTAAAACTGTTTTTACTATTCTAAGGGAACAAAGTTTGTATGCTAAACTTGAAAAGTGTGTTTTTTGCACTAAATCCGTTAACTTTCTTGGATACATTGTTAGTTCTCAAGGTATTAGTGTTGATCCGGTCAAAATTTAGGCAATCATAGAGTGGTCGAGACCAACAAGTATTACGCAAGTTTGATCATTCTATGGGTTAGCGAGCTTTTATTCGTGATTTTAGCACGATTTCTGCCCCATTAAATGAAGTTATGAAGAAAGACATCTCATTCTTTTGGGACAAGCCGCAAGAAGAATGTTTCGAGAAGATGAAGGAATTACTTACTTGTTCTCCCGTTTTATCTTTACCTAACTTTGATTTAATGTTTGAAGTTGAATGTGATGCTTCAGGTTTAGGTATTGGGCTGGTTTACAACAAGAAGGTAAACCTTTAGCCTATTTTAGAGAGAAATTAAGCAATGCTTCGCTTAATTATCCTACGTATGATAAAGTGTTATACTCCATCGTTAGAGCTTTGGCAACATGGCAGCACTACTTGATCGCAAGCGAATTTGTGATTCATACCGGCCATGAGTCCATCAAGTATCTAAAGGGACAAAGTAAGTTGAATAAGAGACATGCAAGGTGGTTTTCCTTTATTGATACTTTTCCATACATCACAAAGTACAAGAAAGGTAAGGAAAACATCGTTGCCGATGCTCTATGTTGAAGATATACATTGCTTTCCTTAATGCATGCTAAATTACTTGGATTTGAACATCTTAAAGCATCATATAAGGATGATAAAGAATTTTCCGATTTGTATTCATTATGTAACAATTCGGCCCAAAAAGAATTTTTTAAATTTGAAGATTTCTTGTTTAAAGGCAATAGATTGTGCATTCCATCATGTTCTATTAGAGATTTAATTGTTCGTGAAGCACATTGTGCGGTTTAATGGGTCATTTTGGTGTTTTTAAAATTTTGGATATTTTGCAAGAACACTTTTATTGGCCTAAGCTGAAAAAGGATGTTAGGAAAATATGTGAACTTTGCTTTAAATGTAAACAGGCTAAAAGTACAAGCAAAGCTCATGGATTATACATGCCTTTACCTATTCTATCTTCACCTTGGATTGACTTATACATGGATTTTATTTTAGGATTGCCGAGATCTCAAAGAGGTATGGATAGTATAATGGTTGTTGTAGATTCTTTTCCTAAGATGGCTCACTTTATTCCATGTAGGAAAACAAATGATGCAAGCCATGTTGCAGATTTATTTTTGAAGGATGTAGTTCGGCTTCACGGAATTCCGAGAAGCATTGTAAGTGATAGGGACGTAAAGTTCTTATGTTACTTTTGGAAGACATTATGGAGTAAGTTGGGGACTAAATTACTATTTTCTACATCAAGTCTCCCCTAAACCGATGGCCAAACTGAGGTGACAAATAGAACTTTAGGGGTTCTTCTAAAAAGGTGGGAAGATTGTTTACATATTGTTGAATTTTCTTATAATAGGACTTTACATTCTACTACAAATAATTCTCCTTTTGAAGTTGTCTACGAATTTAACCCCTTAACCCCGTTGGATATAATTCCTTTACCTGTTGATGAGTATTATAATGTAGAAGGTGATTTTAGGGCAGATTATATACAAAGACTATATCAACAAGTAGCCGAGAACATCAACAAAAAGAATGAGCAAATTGTAAAACATGCCAACAAAGGCCGCAAGAGAATATCCTTTGAACTTGGTGATTGGGTTTGGTTACACCTTAGGAAAGATAGATTTCCGAACGAAAGAAAGAGTAAATTATATTCAAGAGGAGATGGACCATTCCAAGTTGTTGCAAAGATCAATGACAACGCATACAAGATAGACTTGAAAGGTGAGTTGGCGTGCATTATACTTTTATTGTTTCTGACTTGTCTCATTTCGATTTTGATACAGATTATGTGGTTGATCATGACGATGATTCAAGGATGAATCATGATTTTCAAGAGGGAGGGGATGATGCGGTACCAACCAAGGGGCTGCCCTACTGAAAAGACCCTTTAAAGAACCTTCAAAGACATATGACAAGAGCAAGGACAAAGATGACTTTAGACAAAGTCGCAACATTGATCCGAGAGATTAAAGATAAAGAAGAAACTAACCTTTAACTAGAAGAAGATATTCAAGTCAACCTTATGAGTTTTACAAGTGTTCAAAACGGCCCAAGCAAGCAAAGTGGCTAAAAAGGGCATTTTAGTCTTTTTGTACAATTAAAGTCTATTCTAGACTATAATTTTTTTTCAGCATTGTTATTTACTATATTTAAACATATTTAGGCGTGTATAGCATGTAGTTGCTATAATAAAGGACATGTTGTCCAAGTGGTTGAATAGTTAGTTATCTAGTAGTTAAGAGTCCCACGTCTTCAAGGACTCTTCACATGATTAGTTATTTTCAGCCATGTTTGGCCGCCTATATGCAAGATAATAGGACATGTTTTCCATTGTCTTGTTTAGTGGTTTACTTGATAGCAAGTTGTTGTTGAAGAGTCCTACTTCTTCAAGGACTCTTCTTGTTATTGTTCATTGTAACCGAAATCACTCTATTTAAGAGAGGGTTCGACCAACTTTATAAATACGTTAGATATATTTTTATTTTGGTAAGGTTATTCCTTAGCTACTTGTGTTTGAACTTCTTTATAGAATTCATTCATTCTTGATTTACTGTATCAAGAAGTATTAGTTTCTTTTTTTGTGGTGTTTCAGCCTCCATCAATTCTTAGCCTTCCTTTAGTGTTGCGTTGAGAATATTCCCCTAGAAACTAGTTCAAGAATAGAGAAAGATCTGTTCACAACTAAAAGTTGAACTCTTGGTACTTTGTACCATCGGTTCTTCGTCACATCCTTGGCAGTATCATTCCAGCCGGACTCACCAAGAAAATTGCTAATGGGAAGAGCATGCTTATTTGTTGCTCCAAAGCAGCCCTGCATAGTGAAATCTTCATGCTAGAATGAGGAGGAACCATCTCGAGTTAATAAACCAATACGTGGCTTGGCTTGAGGGCTAATATTCATCATCTAATGCCACATAATCGAGTCATGGGGAGAGCGAGTCGCTAGAGAAGGGTGGGAGAAATTCTTGTAATATTTATCCATCGTGTAATCCTTCCATAGAGAGTCGGATGTCAGAAATCGCCACCATAATTTAAAAGAAAATTCCTGTTGCAGATTCCGTAAAGTGTGGAGCCCAAGACCATTTTGTAAAACATCACTAAAAAATCCTGCCCCAAGACATCCAATGCGTTTTTCTTCCATACGTCTATTGCCCGCATAAAAAAATTCGCTCAATGTCATCTAGAACATTTTTTGGTGGGCTAGCGGACGCTAGAATGTAGAGAGCTATAGAAGACAGAACATGGCGAACGAGAATGAGCCTGACTCCAAAACCAAGCAACTTTTGTTTCCATCCTTTAACTCTTGCAGTGATTTTATCCAAGATTGGAGCAAAATATGGCACTTTTGCTCGGTCAGTGAAGAACGGGCAGCCAAGGTAAGTGATAGGGAAGGAGCCTTGAGAGAATCCCATAACTAGTTCAATCATTTGATGTTTCGCAGTTGAGTTTTGTTTGAGACAAAAAAGGAGCTCTTGCTTGGACTAATTTTTTGACCGGATGTGGACTCATAAAGCCGAATAAAATCCATCGATACTGCAATCCGCTCTTACCACCATTGGTGAATATTACCATGTCCTCGGCATAAGCTAAGTGAGAAACCACTAGTGATGAACGCGGTACCACATATGGCTCGATTGTCCTTGTTCCCATAAGGTAATTAAGACCCCTCGAGAAGACCTATTTTGCCAAGATGAACAATAAAGAGGACATTGGCTCTCCCCGCTTCACTTCCCTGCCAACACGAAAGAAGCCAAAGGGACTACTATTTATGAGAACAAAAAACTAGTTATGTTCAAGAAGATTACGTGCCATATGTATGAAGTGGGCACTGAATCCGAACTTCCTTAAGATCGCATAGAGGAAAGAGTGGGAAACTTGATCAAATGCTTTCGTGATGTGTAGCTTAATTATCATGTTTCCTTCTCTATCTTTTTTGTTCAAAGAGTTCACCATTTTTGTGGCCATTAAAATGTTGTCTACGATGACTCTTCCTGTAAAAAAACTGGATTGGTTACGGC